>VSWD01000013.1:41010182-41405066 GCA_033119305.1 Pinctada imbricata
CAGTATGCAAAAATTTTACCTTCGGTGAAGACTGTAAACAACAGTGTACATGCATCAAGAACAACACAAGAAACTGTGACCCTGTGTCCGGGATTTGTTACTGTAAGCCTGGATGGACAGAAAGTAATTGTACATCAAGTATGTAAACGTAGTTTTACTTATTCCATACCAATCTTCAAATCAAATAGCATTGCTTTTTTACCTTTAATTCATAAATAGTAAATACAAACTAAGATATTTCTGAATATTTTTAGTTTGTACTGGAGAAACATTTGGACCCGGATGTTCCTTAAACTGCTCCTGTGACGATGATGAATATTGTGATCCCATACAAGGGGACTGTTACAGAGGTAGAATTCGTTAACGTTAACATTTACGTTACTGTTATATATAATCTCTTATAGCCATGTGTTTGCTTAAAAGATTTAAGTTCTTATCCTATTATTACCCAAACTAAAATCCCCCTACAGTAAAACCACAATAGATTACCTATAGTAGATTGAAACATAGACATAAAAGAATAATGCTGCTATTTGTTGAAAACAAGTCTTCCAAAGATCAAAGGAAATGGTGATATGCTAACATTTTATGCAAGAGATACCATTGTCATTATTCAACATAGATAAGTAATTCTATAATATGCTATAATTATATTTTTTCAATGACTGCTTAAAGGCTTCTTTGTTGAATTTCGCAAGCTGATTGTGTGTCAAGAAACTCGACTACAGTATTAAAAATGTAGATCTGATTAATTTTACTACGGGTGAATTTCATTTTTCTTGAGCATTTCTTTTTCAAAGTCAATAATTTCCTTATTTCGCTTTGTCAAGTAATTATCTTGACTGATAAAATGGAATACACTAATCGAACTATATGTTCCATTGAAAGTCACACCAAGAGTAGTACATGATTTATACGTTTCCAGGTATATGCCATTCTCCTTCAACAAGGAATTGCGCATACCAACTACAGGAATGTCCTCAATACCAACAGAATGAAAATGTTACCGGTGAAAAGATGCCTGTATTTTACAAAATGTTAAACAGTGAGTAATATTCAATTTGTAGCTTACTTTTATGTGCAAACAATCTATTAGACGTCAAAGAAGTACCTATCAGTTATTGAGTCTCAAGGTCGAAAAGGCAACTTAAATGATGTAAACTGAAAAAGTCAGTTTCGATCAAACCATACACTGTGTCGGCAATAAGATAAGTAAATTATTGTACAAAAGATAAATGGTTATTCAAAAGCAGTGAGAAGGAAGAAAAACACCCATAAACATTGGTTGCAATCCTTTTTTGTGCGTCGTAGATCACTTTTCATCAATGAAAGATCATAAATGTGTTAAATTTATTTAGTTATATTATGAAAAAAATAGCGTTCTGAAATTAGATTGGGTAGAGTGGGCAAATAATGCTCTAGAGTACAAAATCGAAATGGAGATCATGGCAGGTGATCTTAGTACTTGATGGAATTTGCTCATTTGGTATCTTTATAAACAATATAAATAATAGAATATATGTTCTTTCGTACTAAATTCAGTACACAATAAGCGCATTACATTAAGTAATGTCTCATCAGTGATGGTAGAAGCCAAAACAGGAAATCGAAATGAGCTGTTGCGACGGGTGGTGCATGCGAGCAGGAGACCCTGACTCTCCCCGGGCACCTGGTCTCACTTCTGAATGTTATTCATTTCGAGGTCCGCAACCGTTCCAATTGAAATTCTAATGATTTCGCCTTGCCTTCTCGAATTTGAGACTGAATAACCGATAGGTACTTCTTTGATGTTTATTATAGTAAACATAGGAAGCGCGGAATTCTGAATATTACGTATATAAACTTTTTACCAAAATAGAAAAAGAACAACTAATTACATATATTAATATTAAGAAAAGATAATAATTTATAAAATCAAGAAACAGAGAATTTCCAAATGTATTTCAAGACTGTTTCATCACTATAATATCTATTTTAGCTTCGCTTCTTTTTTCGGAGTTTTGAAAGTAATTTTATCTATATCTGTAGATGTATGCGAAGAGTTGTCTAACCATCAGAACAGGATTATATGTCTGACAAAGGAATCATGTATATGTAATGACAATAGAAAAGGAAATCATTGCATAGGTAAGTATTATAAAACTCTTCGAATACAAAACGAAAATTCACTTATTTTGAATAGAATAAAGGGCAAAAACCACGATAACGTTGTAATTAATTGTCGTCGTCCGTCAGTACAAACCATACATTTTTAGAGAATTTCATATACAAAATTTTCATTTTGTATAATATGAATCAAAGCAAAACCTTTTTTGTGCGAGCGGTGAGAAAAAAAATATAATTAAATCCAAAAAAATGATTTTTTTTTATTTTCTTGCATTTTATTTTTAGACTATGACGGTTTATCTTATCTACAATATTTGTGAAAATTGATTGCCAAAAAAGGTAGTTAGGGCGAGGTGAAACACGGAAGTATGTGTTCTTTTGGTATAGACCAGCAGATGAAATTTTTGAGGGGGATGGGGGGCTAAAATATGATTGAAACCTTAAACCTCTTTCTATTTTTAGTAATTGCACTCGGCATCTTAAACTAATTGATAGTTTCTCATATACTTGGTGTTAGAGAAAAAAATGGGTAGCCGGTACGGTAAGTGGAAACAAAAATATTTGGGGGTTTTTTTTTGCCTAGACCGGCAGATATTAGATTGGGGGAGGGGTCCGCCGGTCAGATTTACGAAAAACCTAGCTACGAGCAAAAAGAAAGGTGTCTGACTTTGAAAAAAAAGGTATATCAACGATCTAGTTTCAAAGAACACAGTAGACCGTGCTCAGCTAGAAGTCATCTTTGCTTAAACTGGTCAGACCAAGGACTTATAAACAGACTGCGGATTAAAAACGGGATCGTCACCTAAGCTCATATATAGTTCCTTTATGTGAATTTTTTTTCAAGCCATTTCAATTTTGTAAGAAAAAGGTGAAATGAAAATAAATTACACATTGCATATCGAACAAAAGAAAAAAAAACATATTCCGACTTCTGACAGTACAAAACCACCCGAAACGAAAAAGCAATCAGAGCGAAACGTCTCGTTTAAAACCGGAATTGTCGGATTTCTTAAAAAAGAATCCTTGGTTACGCCGTCTTGTTGATGCTTTATCGTTACCTGATTTACGAAAAATGTTTTCAATAAATTTAACTTATAAACAAAAATTGAGTATGACATATACATCTACTTGGAGTCGACAAAAAATGTAAATGGCAATATCCAGCATCTCCGCGGCAACTCTGTCTGCGGGGGGACGAAAGTTTTTGAAAGCATAGTAGTACATTATCATTCTTTTATTCAGCATATTTTCTCAATAAGGTAAGTGTATACGCGTTACCATAAGGGCGAGCTTCGCTCGCAAAGGCCCTTTGAGCCTTTGCAGCGAGCTCTGCTCGCTATGAAAATATGTCTGTTCTTGTATAATATCCAATTCTGCTTAACCAACCTCCTATTAGGTACAATGATAATGGCAGCTTAAAAGTATACTAATGTGAAGGTAACCGATTTCATCAGTCTCTCTGTTTGTGGAAGTTGTTTTCTTCATTTCTTCTATGTTCTTTCAAAATGTTAAAGGAAAACTCACCAGCTTTTCATCAATTCGGAATGAAAATGGCTGACAAAATACATAAAAGCAATTCTCTGTAAGAACCAAAGAATTTAAAAACATGTTGGCACGGCATGTCATGGATTTTTGAGATTTTTGGTATGGAAGTTCAATATGAAGTACTAGTATGTAAATCAACCCCAGTTTTTTCAAAAAGGTTGTCGTTGCCATGGTAACCGTGTCTGAAGTTTCAAAAATCGGGAAAATCTATAGGACAAGGCATATTTGTAGGCTTCGTTACCATGGAAACAGGTACATTTTAAATCTTAAATTGCTTTGATTATTTTCTTTTAATCCTTATTATTATGCATATTTGTAAAGTTTCTTACATTCATCTCGGATGCCGTATGTATACAAGATGAAAAATTGGACCAAAACAGGGTATCAAAAGGCTTTGTTTTGGGCAGTCAAAGACCCTTTTTTGCATGTTTTTACTGTTTTACAAGGTTGAAAATTTCATAAAAGCACCAATTTTTGAAGTCCAAATTCTAGTTATCCAATTAGTATCATCTTTGAACTCTACATGAATATAGAAAATTAATTGGGCTAATTTGTCCTTTTATATGCAAAGCAGCATCAAATTTAGTTGCTATGGCAACAATGGGCTGAGAGGTTTAAATACGATGAATTTAAACACAACCTCTATCAAACTATCTACGCATGAAATTGGAACAGAAGTTCATGTATACATCTATCAGAGGCGTTTTGATATGAAAATGACCTTGAAAATATTTCAAGGTCACCCACTGAATTTTCAAGGTCATTAAACTTTAAGTGACCAGATTTGACGAAAAATCCTGATTTTTCATAAAATGAAGGTGTCAATATTTTAGAAACCTTGAAATATTGAACTTAACAGTTATTTGCCATAAAATGATAAATGTATCACTTATTTCTTAGAACTATTGATTACGTTTCTTCACATCTTCGAATATCTAAATTCTTGGTGAGTATTTTGATATAAAAGGGACGAAATCTGTATTTTTCTTGTTTTTTGACGGAAAAATATTTTCCTATTGAATTGCGACAATTCAATAAACTCTAAGATTTGTCTTTCTTATATTCATGTGCTTTCATAACATATATGACCTATGAAAATATTTAAATAACAAAATCACTAAAATCGGTAACAAAAAAATTAAAAAATCAATATTTTATGCAAAATTTGAGTCTCAAAGTATAAATGACCTTGAACATCAAGCCAATGACCTTGAACATTTTAATCGTTTTTATGTAAAAGATATAAGTCATATCTATACATTTTGACAATCTTATGTAGCTCTAAAGAGGAATAAAATCAATTTCAAAGATAATATGAAACAAGCAAAAAGGTCTAATGTTGCCATGGCAACGGTCTTTGACGACAGAATTTAGGTAAAACTCTTAAATACCCACTCCAATTTTTCGTTCATTTTTTTTGTCAATAAACATACATTTCCATTGATGAAAATCACTAGTCTCCTATTGGTGCCTTTCGTGATATTAAAGATTGAAAATGGTCAAAAACACACTAATTTGGCCCTTATTTTCACCTCTATTTTTCGCTTCATTTTGACTTATTTTGGCTTAATACAATAAGCTTCCTGTAATAAATATCACATAACTAAGTGTACTAAGTAAGAATGGAAGTAAGGAAGAATAGATTATATAAAGATGAACAAGATGTTACAGTGGTATCCATGGCAACGAAGTCTCCGGATCTGGCTTATTTCATTGCCCCAAAAGTGCTATTAAAATATATACCCATTATACCGAAAATCATCAAAATCCATGACATGCCGTGCCGAACGATTTTGGTCCTTACAGAGAATGGCTAATAAACTCTAAAGAAATGAATCTGTCGTTCTGATACACAGGAGACACACATCACTTTAACAGTTATGCCTTATCTTTTGGGTTTTTTTTTTTTTTGCAGCTGCTGTGGAAACTGATAATAACCACAAATCACCACTGCTACAGAATGGACAGGTTTCTTATATAAAGATAAAAAGTGAGATAATCATAGCAATCAGCAGTGCAGCGTCTATCGCAGTCATACTGATACTGACCTTGACCATTATCCTTGTCATTAGATTCAGATCAATCAAGGAACGAAGGTAAATTTATTCATAATATTCATGGATTATCTATAGTAAAATTGCATTATAAGGTCTTTTCCTTTCCATTTTCATTGAGACGGTATCTGAAGTGAAATGATTGTGATGTCATCAAATTATATGGAAACAAGAAACAATTAATGTAAAACATGCACCAAATACGAGGTTTCTTTAGAAATTTCATTACATTATAAAGCATTTTCGTCAAATACCATCCAACATTCTAATTATATCGAAAAGACGGAATACAATCGTAAACATGCGTCTAGTAATCGCTTTGAAACTCCATCTTACACACTACAAGGAAACGTTAACTTTATACGTTTACAAAAAATAAAATTACTATTTTACAAATATGTGTACCCATTTAATGATGAGAGCATTTACCTTTTCGACTGAAGAAAGGAAAGCAACACGACTCGGTTGCAGCACCAACAGCAACACACCAAACACCCCAAGTGAAAACAAAGAGAAGACACACACAGCAGGGACAAGAAACAGCAAACGAGACATCAAACATTGAACATAAAAGACAACACATAAACCAACGAGACCCATGGGCAATCGGTGCCGACTTCGGACGGCAATCAGCCACGTTAGTAACAGATTGTATGGTTATCCTGGATTAAGTGCATTCGAATCATTTGTGTTTCCTTAAAAATATGTATATTTGTACCAAATGTCTTTTAAGATACATTTGTAAAAGCCAGCATAGAGTTTAGAGCCACTCAAGTTTAATGTTAAATTATTCGTCTACTTTGAGTTCATGTTAAGCTTCATGTTCCACTGAGAGTAAGTTAAGAAATAGCAATCCAAGGAATGCTTGTGTGTCGCCTGCGAAGCGGCTTCTTTTTAAATGTAGGTCAGATATAAAGGTCAAGGTCACAAGGTAAAGAATTTGGTATCAGTAACAAGGTCTAGTAACAAGGAATACACATGTGAAATATCAAAGCTCTATCATTTAATAATCATAAGTTATAGGATGTGACACCTTAAGTGTGACAAAACAGACCGACGGACAGTCGGACAATGGAAAAAGTTATTCCTAAGTGTCGCTATGCTTCAAAAAAGTATTGCTCATTGAATTCTATTTTTGAAAATACGTTGTAATCTATAAAAACGTCACAACATTTTTTTTAATCCTCAAACTATTATCATTATAAATGACTTCAAAGAAAAAGCTTTGAGTTTAATTAGTGAAAAGAAAAAGACGAAGAAAAATCTATGATGGTTTTAATTGCATATATATTATATCAATGAATGAAATGGACTCAAGAATCTACATATGTAATTCCATTGCAGATTAAAAGCTATACAAAATAACGGATACGGTCTGGATGTCATTCCATTGAACGAAGGTAATTATGATCTTCCTTGATTTTTTGTGTATTCCATCTGAAATAGATTAAGGGAAGTGACCAACAGCTGTAATTCTGCCGTCTAAAAAAAAAACAATACAGATCATAGATGTTGTTCATTCCAGGGTTCGCAACCGTCGTTTCGATGGGAATTCTCACGGTTTTGCCTTGCCTTCTCGACTTTGAGACTGAATAACTGTTAGGTACTTCTTTGATGTTTATATTTAGTTTTCATGTCTATCTATTTATTTCTAACAATCAATTTCTTACTTCTAACTTCTTACTTCTTATTTCGTTTTTCTGAATTCGTAGTTCGAAATTTTCTTCTTTGTAATGTCATCATTATGACGACACGGGCGCTACGTGCCTATGAATCAGACTATATATTACGCGCACTTGCAGCTGTTCGGAACTCATCGGAATTATAGCTTTCTACGGTGTCATACATGACTTCGATTATATATATCTTTACAGACAGACAATCTTTTGGGAGATGTTACGACTCGCTTTACTTGCTTCTCGACTATGAGACTGAATAACTGATGGGTCCTTCTGTAATGTTTATTTACTCACTAAGAACTACGTGTACCCATTTTTACAGATTAAGAGACGTCACACATGCTTGTCAAATTTAAATGGAAACCAAACAAACTTATACCACGCTCTCAGCACAGCCGAGTTGACAGAGTGGATAGCGCGCCTGCCTGCGACACTGAGAGTTTTGAGTTCGTTCCCAGGATGAGGCGGATTATTTTTTATCTTCCGGCAAAAATTTCGAAAATTTACCATTTGCAGTGAAATTTTATTGCAAAGACAGACAAATTAAGCAGTAGCATGGAACAATTATTTAGATGGAGGAGTTTCAAGTTATATTGTTATATTGATTTTTTTTTTATTTCGGCCTAAATCTAGAGGGAGGTTAGGGATGTCATGAACACCTCCTCAGCTCCCTAGACTGTCTGTCTGTAAAGAAAGAAAAGAAGTTATGTTTGACACCGTAGAAAGCTATAATTCCGATGAGTTCCGGACAGCTGCAAGTGCGCGTAAAATATAGTCTGATTCATAGGCACGTAGCGCGGCCTGTCGTCATAATGATGACAGTACAAAGAAGAAATTTGAAACAAGAAATTTCGAACAACGAAATTAGAAATAAGAAGTTAGAAGTAAGATATTGAAAGCTAGAAATAAATAGATAGAAATAAAAAGTTAGAAATATAAAATTAGAAATAAGAAATTGAAAGTTAGAAATAAGAAATTGAAATTTGGCGTTCCATACCTTTATACCGTGAATATGATCCTAATGTCATCAGACGGACACTAGGCTTGGTCCTTGACCAATTTACAGTCTTGTACCAGCGCATTCGTAAGACTTGTAATCTGACTGACTGTGACGACAGGATTCCATGACGGGCCCTGTCCAAACCTTTTTAGAGAGACCACCTAACCTCTCTTAATGTCAATCGGACTCCTCGGGTGATAAAAGAAAGGAGGGGATCTCCAACAACATACATGAGCTCGCAACAGCCAGCAGAGCACGGACTGTTTTACGTACGCCCTCTTTATATATCCATTTACATATTCATCTGTGTTGCTGGGACCCCTGCGTTTTGCGGTTGTGTTTGTTTATTCATCTAACAGTGAGGAGAATGTTTTATACAACAATTGTACGTGCTTCGAGACCTCTTGGTTATAGGAAAGGTGGGAGGGCCGTGCGCACGTAATCCAGGATAACCACACCGTCGCCACTTGCTTCGCAGATGGCCATTCTAAGTTGGCAACGGTTGCCCAATTGGTCTCATTGATTTATGTGTAGTCTTTTGTGTTTCATGTTTCTGTAGTGTGAGTTGCTGTTCCTTGTCCCTTTTGCGTCTCTTTCTTTGGATGTCTGCTCTGTGTTTTTGCATTGGGTGTTTTGGAGTTTTGCTGTGGGTGCTGAGTGTTGTTGGAGATCCCCTCCTTTCTTTTCAATCAAAATATTCCTGTTTACATTTACTAAATAGAATTGTTCACTACAAGATTCACTCGGATCTCCATCGTTTTTAAGTGACGTTTTAATCACTCAAAACAATGTTGTTACGTCATACCGCCTCAACCGGTATTATGCGAGTTATTTAATTGTTTAGAGTGGGTAAAATACAATAAGAAAAGACAAAGGAATGCTACTGAAATAAAGGATTCTTAGCTTAAACAATCAAAGACGTTCGAAGTCTTCTGTTTTTACCTTTTTAGACAAACGCAGGATTGTCATTTTACCATATCATTCATATGTACCTTTTATAGCATTGACTAGATTTGTTCTAAGAAAACCATCATTCTCGTCCTTATAGGTCTGAATTCAAATTCTAATCAACACAATGATGAAACGGTGGAGGAGATTTACGATAAATTGGACAGAAATAATCACAATGTAAAAGCTGATAACAGAGGTGTTAATTCAAATGATGCTGAAGTTGACGACACATACAGTCATATGCCCAGTGGATCTCAATACGGCACCACGTCAAGACGTTTGTGTGAACATGATAATGGTGACTACTCCGCAACAGCCAGCTACTCACAGGATTTATATAGTAAAACAAATACTGGTAAGTATTATAATTTTGATTTCATCAAGTTTCGCTAGGTGACTTTAAACGCACACAAAAAAAAATTCTTAGTGGTTATTAATCCATGAAGTCTGGGCTTAAACGAAATTCTTTGATTAGCAAACGTTCTTTTTCTTTCACTGATGTAGAATAAAGAGATCACAACAATGTATTTGTCAGACTTGGTCGAAAAATCTTTGTTTTTCTCATTTCTGTGGGGCTAAAATCCTTATTTCTTTAGGCTATCTAAAATTTCCCAGTTTTTGAAAAAAAAATCATCATTGACCGAAGAAGCGATCAATCTCTTTACAAAAGTTTTTTTTACTTGTCATTTCATTTTCCCTAGCATGTCGAAAATATTTGACAGATCGTGTTTTATATTACGATTAAAAACAATGTTTGCAATCATATTTACAAATAATATAAAAATGACCATTATATATATTTATTTCAATACAGATCGGCGTCTAGCTTCCAGTCTCCACCGCGATGATTTGGCGGAGGATACATATGATATGATGGATAGAAATAACTACGATGCTAAACATCGTAACAGAAATAATGATGTAAATGGTGTCAGCGCTGGGATAGAAGACACTTACAGTCATATGACCAGTGAATCTCATTATGGTACCACCTCAAGACGTCTTACAGAAAATGATAACAGTGATTATTCTGTAACAGCGAGCTACTCCCAAGATATGTATGGTAATACAGATACTAGTCAGTATTATGATACCGTACAGGGACGACAAACTCCTTTCAGAGCCGAAAGTGAATATTCTTGGGAGGGAGTAATCCATTAAAAGGACAGAAATGATAAATTACTTCATTGAATAATGGACCTTCCGACAACATTTATTTATCTATTTGTATTTATTTGGACCATTTAAAATTTGTGCAGCGCCGCATTTATTCATTTTAGTGGCGCCGCATATAATGACATTTTTTACTTTTATTTAAATATAATTATATTGTGATGTCCATTATAATTCAATGATTTGATGTGAGTGTTCTCTTTGATCCATTTGTTTGTTTCATTTTCTCGTGTGTGTTCCGCTGTGTTCACTGCGATGCCGTCACGCTGTGGATCTACTCCATATTTTACGAGCTGACATGAAATATTTGAGGAAATATCTATGCTGGTTTAATAAGTGACGAAACATTTTATAGAAAAATGGTTTTTCCCTCTATACGTATTTCTAAAGTGAAGAAGGTTGATTTAAAAAAAAGACGATCATGCCTTCGGTTTGTGAATTTCTGAATTATCGATTATGCCTTCGGTTTGTGAATTTCTGAATTATCGATCATCGATAATTCAGAAAATCACAAATCGAAGGCATGATCGTTTTTTTTTAAATCAGCCTTCTTCACTTTAGAAATACGTATAGAGGGAAAAACCATGTTACTATAAAATGTTTCGTATATTGGGATATGGTCATTATCCATATTTGTCATGACACAAATCTTAAATTGCTTAAGTTTGTATTTCTTGTATCATTTCATTATCTTTTTTTATAAAACCGTTTCATTTCGAAATGTTGCGAGCTTATGCCATGGAATCAGACCATATTTTTGTTTGTCCTCCTTTAATAACCTTCATTTGAAATTTTATCAATTGCTTTCTTTTGTTTTAATTTCTTTCTTTGTTCTATTTCTTTAAATTAACGAGGCCCTGGACAATAAGATAACTCAAAAACAGAAATAGAGATTTTGATTAAATTCATATCATAATGTCATTTACTTATTTACAAGAGTTTGGTGAAAAATGAATCAATTTCACCGCTTAGTTTTTCGGGGGGACCATCTCAAAGATTTCCTTGTTTTCTCCATATGATTTCATAGAAAAACAAGATTTTTTGCATTATAATTGCAATTTATAAAAAAACTGAAATAGAGAATTTGATAGGATTATCACATGTTGAAAAGAGAGACATAAGACAAAATATATCAGGTTCTGTGGAACTTTGACCGCCTGTGTGAGCTTGAGGGAACATCTCAAAATCATATTTTTACATATTTGCCCTTTATTTTGAAATAAAGACATCATAAATGATGAATATGTCCTTATAGTTCTTGTTTACGGCATATAATAGTTGTTAGTATATATTTCTCTAGAAAAAGACAGCAAAATTCAATCGTGAAAATATATCAGGGGCGATCTCGAAGCAAATTTTGCAATTTTACACATAACTTGTACTCTGTCTTTATCAGTACAATTGAAACTATGAAAAAAACTGAAATAGAGAATTTGATGACATGTTCATACAGTGAAAAGTGAAACATAAGCCAGAATATATCAAGTCCTGTACAACTTTGACCGCTTGTGTGAGCTTCAGGGAACATCTCAAAATCATATTTTTAGCATATTTGCCCTTTATTATGAAAGAAGGTCTCATAAAGGATGAACGTGCTCGCATATTTATTTTTTATAACATATCATATTCGTTAGCATATATCAATCCAGAAAAAGACAGCCAAATGATGTTGCCAAATATGTAAGGGACCATTTAAAAGCATATTTTTGCAATTTTACACATAACTTGTACTCGCAGATATAAAGTGAAATTTAAAAAAAACTGAAACAGAGAATTTGATGGCATATTCTTATATATTATAAAGAGAAACATAAGACAGAAGATATCAAGTTCTTTCAAGTTTGATGTCCATCCGTTTTGTGTGAGCTTCAGGGAACATCTCAAAGCCATATTTTTTAACATATCTTCCCTTTATTTTGAATAAAGAACGAATGTGCTCGTATAGTTATAGGGTTTGTTCCTGTCATACTTCCTACTCAAGGTACTTTGAGTTGGAAGTATGACAGGAACAAACCCTATAACGAATTAATCATACTGAGAACCATTTCGTAACGTTTTCTGTGTAATTCTTAACGTTTGAAAATTTATTGACCTAACTCGGCGTCAAGGTAGGACACAATGTGACCGTTATACTGCGACGTCATTGGCTGAAATTAGTTCGAGGCGTGATAATACGACATATCACATCCCTCTCGGGAAAGACAGCCAAATGTTATCGCCAGAATACAAAATGTATGTAAGGGACAATCTCAAATCAAATTTGTGTAATTTTAAAGCATATATAATTTGTACTTGCAAGTCTCGAAGATAAAATGAACAAATCGTTTTTCTCTTATTGCCTTATCTTTTGTCTAATTTGATTCAGCAATATCGATATCTATATCATTATTCTAAAATTTTAATACATCGTATTTTGGAGGAAACGTCTGAAAAGTTACATGGATTACTCACAGATCACACATTAATCTTTAAACTTTGCATGCTCCCCTTGCAGAATCGCGTACTCGACAGGTCTCGGATCTTTAAGCGTTTCTATAGGCGTTTTAACTATACTATATAGGCGGCCGAACCCAAAACCATACTCGTCCGTAAACGACCCCCCTCCTAAGTATCAGTGACCCTCCCCCTTCCGAGGGAGGAGTTGATGTACTTGGTCCATCCCTCTCTAGACGTCCACATAGAAATCACCCTAGCTACGCTACTGTCAAGATTAAGTATAGTATTGCATGCTCACGCGAAATTGCAAAAATAATTCAAATACGATAAAAAATCATGGATGGATACCAAATGTAAAGTAAAATTCAAAAGAATAAGGAAAGGGGCTAGCCCCATGCGCGGGAATAGATTGGGTCGAGTTGTTTATGAGCGACTCCTATTTCCTGGACCAAATGAGTTGAAATGACCGAGCTGGACCACCTCTCCCCCTCTCTGATATATTTCTATGCCATGCAATTTTATCCGACCACTGAGCTAAAATGTACGTTGAAGACAATGATTACGTCCATCATCGTGGTCATGATAATTTATGGAATGGAGTATGCTGTGCCTGTAAGACAAAGTATTCTCTGGTTGAACTGCACTATATATTGGTTAGGGTTATCTCAGGGGCGGATACAAGATTTGGGTTTAGGAGGGCGTCATGAATATCAAAAAGGCATAGGGTCTGGGGATCGCTTCCTCCCTCCCCCAGTGGGTCCAGGACGAAGTCATGTTTTGGGTTCCTTTGACCACCAGAACGGAAAATGTATAATTCATACAAAAAACGTAGAAACCATGTATTATTGAATATATCTGGCGAGCGAAGCGAACCAGCGAACTTTCTAAAATTGTTTTAGAGAGGGTTGGGATACACAACCCAAATGGCATCCCCTTTGCTGCAAGAGTACATGTTTGTTGACTAAAATCTTAGTACATATGTCAGAAAAAGACCATCCAAATAGTCACAGTAAAGTAAAGGTATGGAAGGTGTAGTATCACTTTATAATTCTGGCTATTTCAGCATGAAATGGTCATGCTTAGCAAATGGTGTGAAGTTAATCTAAATTGAGTAAGGTGGCGAGCGGCAGCGAACCAGCGAAAACTTTTCGACATTCGACTCAAAACAGCCTGAAATTGAGTATACACATAAAGGTGAAGCCCCCAAAATACCTTATTTCGATGATTTTAGGGGGGGGGGGGGGGCGTGCGCCCCTTGCGCCCCCTTCAAAATCCGCTCATGTATCTATACTGAAATTAACCTCCAAAAATGAAGAATCGGAAAATGTATATATCTCGGAAACTTCTATAACTTATAAGTAAATGTGAATTTTCGCTCCGGCTCAATTTCAGAGAATGAAACCCTGAAAATAAAATGCATACTATATATTTATACAGCTACTTTTTCTGATTGCAGGACCGGAGCGCCTCGTTTCAATGAATTAATGTACTTTATTTTTGAAATATCTTATATTCATAAATTGCTTGTGAAACCTTGAGAAAAAAAAATCATGTAGCGACTTTAATCTGAGTACTTCCCCCCTTTTTTCCCCTGGAAAAAAAAAGAAAATGACATATATCTATGTAAAATACATTTGCTTACCTTCATACGTATTACGAGGATATATTTAAAATATACTTTAAATAATTCAATATAAAACTTTAATAATTGAATATGTTCTACTCGATTATAAGAGGTATGCAGATCCCTCGCAAAATTTTCTATTTTAACAATGCCATCCGACCTCATGAGAGAGAAAAAAAAAGAAGTTAAAGTAAACTGAAGATTTGTCAGCGTTGTTGATTATGAAATTTGCGAGCAAGGTGAGACGATTTACTTGCTACAACTTGGCTGATAATTCTCTCGATTAGACGAAAAGGAAAATCAAGCCATTTCTGAACAACAACAACAAAAATAATGATGATAAGAAAATACGTGCTTCCGTGCTGTGCGTATGACTAGCTAGCACACCCCCCGCCCAATGCATTGGGATTATAATACGATGATTTTTGATGCAAAAAAATGTGTGTACATAGTATCAGGAAAGTACATGTTGTTGTTGGTTTTTACAAAATTAATGAATTAAAAATAGTTTTGATCGATGGAGTTCTATTTATTTTTCTATTTGTTTCTTGTTTTTTTTTTTCTAAAGGCCCCCGTTATAAAATAAAATAACTATTTAGTGGGAGGAGGTGCACCAAATAATGATAATATTAAAAACCTTGAGTCAATCCTAGTCTGACGATCTCATCATCTAACCAGGCTTTGCATTAATCTTCGTTTATTACGAACATACACAGATTACTAGCCTATTGATTTTTAGCGCGGCGTTAAATGCTTTGTCGCGTCATTTGATTGTGACGTCATAGTATGACAGTACGTTAGGTGCGATGTAGAGATAAAAGATTGAACCGGTTACGGATATGCGCGAAACGATGCGCACACGTTTTGTCCAGGGCCTCGTTAAGTGAGACATCAGATGGGTTATTATGAAAAGTAATGTCTCTTAAAATATAATGAAAGAAAATCGTTTGGATCTTTGAGTTCTTCATCTCAATTTTGACGTCAAAAATCGTTGCTATGGCAACTTTAAGCAGTAAGGCTTGAATATTTTCTGTTTAAAAAGCATTTAACTCCTAATAAATACCACTTTACCGTGAAAATATACATATGAATTGACGAGACTCTTCATTTAGTCTTATAACCATGAAATTTCCAAGGTCGTTGACATGCCGTTCAAGGTCATTTCTTAAACAAATTCGATAATTGTGTGATTTTTCTGATTTTTTGTCATAAATTTGTAGCATTTCTTTCCTAATTTTCCAATTACTTATATTCATATTGAAAAATGATGAACTTTTTCCATTTACTTGTAGTTCAAGTACATTATATATTGGACATCAAAAGGAAAAACTCCTAAAAACCTCATCGTCGGAAACCCACGGCATCTTCTCCGTCCGTTCTACTACGTAAGATACCGTGGGACAGTCTATTGGGAAACCCTCGTATTCCGAAACGATTCTAGCAGGGAATTTAAGCCAATCAGAACGAGCATTACAAAATCCCTCTAACACAAAAGAGCTGATACTATTCAAACCGACTATTTCATTGGTTACTATATATAACCGTATGACACATTAAAACGAGAATTCCCATACAATTGCGCCCATGGCCTATAATCGTAGGGCAATAGGCTGTGGGTTTCCGACGATGCAAAAACCTCTGCTTTCATGCAATTTTACGCCATACAAATACACGAAAAACAAGCAAAATAGCGTCTCGAAGCAAAAAATGAAGGTTTCAAAACGTTATTAAGGCATTTTCTTTGATCCTTATACAAGAGGCATAGCGATAAAGTGTGAAAATCATATTAGATATTCATAACAAAGAGGATTGAAAGAAAAAAATCTTGGTTATTGCAACTGAAAAATATACCCGTTTCAATGGCCACAAAGTTTACAGACACGCTAAATATTTTGAAAATTCCAAATGACTCAAACTTTAGTGATGGTTACCATGGCAACGACACTCTTTTTCTACAAATGAAAGATAATTTTCATCTTAGCACGCACTCCATATTGAACTTCCAAATCAAAAATCGCTAGAAGCTATGACATGCCGTGCAAACGTGTCACTGATTTCTTTTTTTTTTTTTTTTTTTTTTTTTTGGCTCTTTCAGAGAATTTCCTCTTAAAAATTTTACCGATACAATCAATCAGAGTTCTGGTTGCTTTGTTGTCCATTTAAATATAATGCTATGTGTTTGTTGTTTCGCTACTATATATTTGAACCCAGGTGATAACATGTTTATTGGGTAAAATTTGTACCGATTCTACATATTTGTATATTTGCAAACGAACACTTCCGTATCATTATTAACGCTTATCTACTGTTACAGTGTGGAGCAGTCAAATCTGTTCCCCGTGACAAGTTGTTTCAAGTGTATAATTATCATTGTTACTTCTTTTCAGCTCTGTCGCCCTATAAAAACTTTGTTTTGGCCCTTTATCAATTTGATCAATTATTATTTTGCTATTTCGGAAATTTGTTATTTCATCCAATCATTAATCGAAATTAAGAGATTAATATCTGAGCACCATCCCTCAAATGCTATTTTGGTTATAGATTTTACTGAATCTTGCTGCTAATCGACCCTACTGGAAATTTTGAGCCGCGCACTCTCTGCAAAATAAATGCACAAATTAAAATAAATAAAACCAGATGGCGCAAATAAATGAGTTTTGGCTGTATTTGAAAATCAGTTTTGCTGGAAGCATCACTGATGAGGATTTACTAGCCGAAACACGTGTCTGGTGTTTTGAAATTGGTTAGAAATTTTCTTCAGGGAGGTAAAGAGTTTGAACACTTCCGTATTTTCGCATTAAATATACATTTTTAATGACAATAATTTATGTATTTAAAGATATTTAATTCAGACAATATCTTACAAATTATGCTGAAATTTCTTACCAATACAATGACTGAGTACAGCTAATATCGCGCACTTCGTCTTTTAGAGTTCTGACTCAATTTTTGTCAAAATTAAATTTAGCATATCATTTGAACCGTCACTATTTGTTTTATCTCCTAAACTGACCTAACTCAAAATGTGAGGCGTGAAAGCCCTCGAATTTTTAACTTTTTCATTTTGGATCTGAAGAAATATTCTATGTCCATTCCTTCTTTGTAATGAAAATGTATCTGAAAGCTTAAGCATAGAGAGAGTGTTCCATTTCCAAAAGATCTATCTCTAACAAAATTGTATGGATGATATTCCGTCATAGACCATTTGTACCATCCAACCAAAGATTATACTTTATATCTTCCAAAAATGGAAATAACTGAATGTGACAATTTTACCGAATTGAAGCGACGGGTGTTGCATGCCAGTAGGAGATGCTGACTCTTTCTGGGCACCTGGTCTCACTTCATTATCGTGAATTCGCTTATTTTCATATGGTGAAGGTTTTTGTTTGTTTGCTTTGGTTCCTGTTTTATCCTGATTTGGTATGCCTTCGGTTTCTGATTTTCTGAATTATCGATTTTGCGCTGTATATAGGGATATGGTCATTATCCATATTTGTCATTCTTGTAAGTTGTTAGTAAGAAGTGTTCTTCATCTATTTTTGCCATCTCGATTAACTGAAGAAACAAAGTTGTGATGACTTTAAATTTGTGTTGCATTATATGTTTCGAAAACATTGCTTCCCTAAAATTTGTACGATTCGTATCAATATCATTTACAGACACCTAAAACTTCAAAGTCGATTTTCTCGAATTGTGTCAAATGGTACATGTTGTAAGAACATTATAAGACTTACCGCGCGATATCCTGCAGCTAGGTGGGGAACGGCTTTCAAATATAAAATAGACATTAACAGTTGTCATTGGTTTTTTTAGATTTCGATTTGATAACATACATCATATTGAAAAGTTTGAAAGAAATAAGATTCAGCAATAACATGACTTCCTTAACTCATTTATATTTCAATATCATTTTATTATTCAGAAAAATCGCCTTTTCGATTCCAGTTGAGCCGATAGTCCTATAAATTGTTCCGAGCTTCCTTTGCTCCTCATATACACACTCATTGTCTTTCCTCTGCTTGTTTCGAGCATCACTGATGATACATCATATGTTTAAATGCGCATACCATGTACGTTTATAGAGTAATTTAACTACGATAGAATATACATTTCAATATTGATTATGTAATACTATCATCGGTCGTTTGAATGCTTTAGTTAATACAAACATATGAGTTCACACTTTTTGGCCATATTACATTGTTAAGACTGAGGATCACTGACGAGGGTTAAGTACCCGAAACGTGCATGTCTGGTCCATGCTGCAAATTTATCTGGTTTTAAATGATGCTATCGAATTTGAAGACGTTTTACATATGAGTAGACATGTACATATAATATTGTCTATCAAAGACTAATTAATCAAAATATAATGTATTGATACAAATGAGGTCAGATTGCTTCACGACCGCAGTTCTACGTCTTCCTCTTTTCACTTCGTCCTTTACTACGTCTTCCTCTTATCAATTCGTCCTTTATCAATGTACACATCGTTATCAGAAATCAATGCGAAATTGGTTCAGTATAATGTAAATTACGTAAGATCGCATTTAGCGCATTTAAACAGTAAATTCATGTGCGTTCATGCTTGTATAGAAGTAAATTAATATGTATAATTTTGGAATGTATGTGTCTTTGAATCAACAAAGGAATGAAATAGTTGCTCATAAATACTGACTTTTCAATTTTGTACACACAGTAAGTACAATGTAAATAAAATACTAAATTATAGTCAAAAATCAAAAATGTTAACTTAGTAGTTTGCAGCACGTTCATTTTCGATTCAAGGTAATTGTATGCTAACTTCAATTTGTAATACCCCTGCTTTTTATTTAGGTAGAAAATAGAATGCTGTAATTCTTTTCTGAGACCATTGAAATTACATGTAAATAAGGTGTACCTATCGTCTGTTTGCCGTGACATGTTGTCAACTTAAAACTAGATGTACCTATTTTCTTTTTTTCCATGACATGATGTCACCTTGTTACAAGGAATGCTGATCCCCCTTTATGCCATGATATGAAGTCAACTATTTAAAATTCGATGCAATAAAACACCCTTATGCTTCACTTTTTAATGACGTCATCTCTGTATGTCTGACCTATAAAAGGACTGAAACTGTGTGGTATAAACCTAGACGGCCATCTTGAATTTTTGCATTCCCCCTTATTTCCTTTCTTCAAGATTCGTTTTGAATATTTAAAGATTATTTCTATTTGTATATTAATTATCCTTATATCCGTGTTTTGAGATTCTATTTTTTAGCTCACCTGAGCCAAAGGCTCAAGTGAGCTATTGTCATAGTGTGGCGTTCGGCGTCCGTCGTCCGTCGTCCGTCGTCCCTCCGTCGTAAACTTTTAACATTTTCAACTTCTTCTCAAGAACGGCTGAAGGGATTTTGATGAAACTTGGTATGCATGAAGTACTAATGGTCCTCTACCAAGTTTGTTCATTTCGGCTCGATCCCTTCAGGGGTGGATCCAGGGCGGGGTCAAATAGGCCCCGGAGGGTACCCCTCTTCAAAAATCTTCTTCTCCAGTTCCACTGAATGGATTGAAAAACTAATTGTATCTATGTGATCTAGAAGGATGTATGATTCAAGTTTGTTCATTTCGTTAAAATCCGACAACTAATTTTTGACGCGTTTTTGACGTCTTTTCGGAATTAGTCAGAAATGCACATTTTTGCACTTTTTCTTTAAATAACTCAATAAGTGTATGATTTTACACACTCATTTACTACATATTTATCATATTTAACTTACTTAATGCTTTGATATGTATTTTATGCTTAAATTTTATTTTTTTGATTTTTTATGAATTTTTTTCTTATGTAAAAAGGAAGGGGGGGGTGATTTTCATACATTTTCTGCTTCTTTTCTATAACCACTCTTCAGATTGTCATGACAATTTGTAGGTATGAGGTACTCATGCATGGTACCCTACAAGTGAAAGAATTTTGTCCAGATATCCACTTTTGGATTTTTAAGGAATATTTTTTAAGATTGTACATAGGTATAATGTATGTTTTCTTACCAAAAAAGAAAAGAAATTCTCAAATCGCACCGGGTTATACACATTGATACTACTTTTGAATGAAGAAATTTTATTTGAATCACAAAAAAAAATGCCGTAAAGATTAAAAGTACACAACTTTTTTAATATTTTTTCAAAGCCATGCACCTGGTTCCGGACCGGAATTATTCGAATTTTATGATCTGAGGACCAATTTTCACACGTATTCTTCCACACATGTAGATGGTAAACAAAGACGCCATGTTTCTTGTGTTACAAATTTGATTGGTTCAATACCTCCCCGCCCCCTTTCACACGTATTCTTCCACACATGTAGATGCCTCACACACTTTAAAACTATATTCAAAATTTTATTTCATCTATCTAGTAAACAATCACGGGAAGACAATTCAAGATAAACATTGTGTGTATTTTCCACCAATTGTTGAAAATAATAAGAAAATAATCGGAACTATTTGACCAATTGTTGAAAATAATAAGAAAATAATCGGAACTATTTGACAGGACAATGACCTAGATATGCATTAATTCATCTTCGTCCCCAAGGCGCATCGTATTCCGCTAGGCACTTCATTGCAATACAAACCGCAAAGCAGTACTGCGATATATTTCAGGAGATACAGTGCAAACGGAATAGATTTTTATACTTGGAACACTTTCATAATCTGTATCTGTATCTGTATCTGTATGGGTACGTTGAATTACCAATACTGACTTGTGATCAACGGAATGAGAGAGCGCATAAACTTACTTAATCGCGCTTCAGGCTGGATCTAAAGCCTTCCACAGTCCTTGACAGCACTTGATGGTTATCCAGTTCGTTCCACTCTGTGACTGTACGTATGAAGAATGAGTTCTTCCTGATGACGGAATTACATGTAGGTATGTTAAAGCAGCGAGTATGGTTTGAGCTATGAACAACGTTCATAATGGTTATCATTCATGTACTTGGAACACTTGCATATACTTGTTATCATGTATAAAGTTTGCTCGAATTTCCTCTGTCTTAGACTCTTAGATGAAGTAATTTACGGACTGATTTCTTGAAGAAACGTCTAATAAGTAATCTCTTCCTCTGGATTTTGAGAATGCATAGGACATTTAATATCTGAAAATAATTCCGTTCAGAGTTCCTGAAATCTTCCAATGAAATGTTGGACCACAGAAGCTGTTGTTTTAATAGAGAAAATAAATTATTATTCACAACCTTAAGCCACTGTGTTCGTCATCTTGTATGTATAATATTTCTAAGAGGAACACAGAGGCCTGAGGTTGTGAATAATAAAACATTTTCTCTCATAAAACGACAGGATCCTGTGTTAAGACATTTGGGAATTTTTATCTGTTCAAATAATAGATACATAATGAGTTTTTATCGGACCAAATAACTTCTTGTCGGCAAATCCAATGCAACCGATACATTTCATGAACTCTCTCCGCTAACAACTTGTCCGTGTAACAGACCTATGATGAGGTAAAACAATTAGTTAACAGTAAATAACGATGTCGTAGGTCTGCTAGTTGGACAAGCTTAACAATTTCATGGACCTTTTAATTTGTTTCAAACTGCGAAACCTTAGAGAAACCACTTGAGTTGTTGAACAGCGTATTCTGAAATGCGACGCTCCTTCTCGCCTGTTGAAATATGCATAGGCAAGAAGCGTCGCATTTCAGCATATTTACTGAAAATTATTTGTTCAAGTGGCTTCACTGGGTCATAACTGTACGTTTCATGTATTTGAGATGAAATCAATACTATTCAAAAGCATAATTCATAGATTTCAGTGAATAAAGGCAAAACCGAAAAATCTTTGTTTTTATGCCCCTGGAATAAAAGATTCGGGAGCATAAAGTTTTTGGCCTGTCCGTCTGTCTGTTTGTCTGTCTGTTTTCCGAAAAACTTTAACATTGGGCATAACTTTTGAATGGAAGCTGGTGATAGAGGTTTCATATTTCACATGTGTATTTACCAAAATTTTTGACCTCATGACCATAACCTTGACCTTTCACGTACTTCTCAAAAACTTTAACATTGGGCATAACTATTGAATGATTATAGTGATAGGGCTTTCATATTGTACATGTGTTTTCCTTGTGACAAGATCTTTCCATTGATACCAATATTACGCTGACCCTGACCTCTCACATACTTAACAGAAAATGGTGTTTATACTAACGAAGATGCCGCCGGGGGCATTCTCGTTTCACAAACACAGGCTTTATAATTTCTGGCATCCTAGCTATCAATAATGAAAGGTTTTGTGTTCAATTTTAAATAAACTTAATTTGTGAAATCATTTCATTGTTTTATTCTTTTTCTGCTGCACATTTATGTGGAATTTTACAATATGATTTTATTTTTGATGTTGCATAATTGAACTATACTAGCTGGGCATATGACGTTGGACCACTTTATCCGGTTTTTTTTCAAATCAGTAAAAAAGTTATTGTTTTGAAATGTGACTATTTTTTTCTTTTTTGTATTTTTAAAGGTTGTCTGAAAAAAAAACACTTCTCTGCATCCGGCAAAAATCTTTTTAGAAAGGTTGTGGGCTAAAATCCTGGTACTGGCACTATCAGTATTCAATGTCAGTATGTCAGTTAGAGCGTGCATGGGTATCAGGTGAGCGTTGTGCCCCCTGGGGCTCTTGTTTTATTAGTCCCCTACCGGCAACGCCGAAGGGGACTCTTAGTTTCCTCTCGGTCTGTCTGTCCGTCTTTCTATTTGTGCATTCTCTTGATAACCGTTCATCAACTTAAGGGTCATCGTATTCTCTTTCCGTCCGTGTATATATAGACATTTTTCCCCTCTCGAACAAATCACAATTAAGTTTACAAATACTGATGAGCGATCTTGTCCTTCGTGTTTCTATTGCGTCTTTGCGGAATACAGAGTTATTTCCCCTTACAGACGGTACCTGACGCATCTGATTTTATACCGTTATTTCCCAGACTTTTAGGACTGTTTCCATAGCATTTGATGTCGTCATAATCAGTCTACGTTAGATACCGTCTCAAATGGGAAGTAACTTTGGTTTCCGAAAATAGCGAATAGCACCGTGATGTTTATCCACTTTTTCTTTTCTCGTGAGGAAACAACATCCAGCATTTCACCATTGGGGATCCCCTCCCTGTCACTGTTCTATTATATTTCCAAGAATTTGTATGCCTACACAGCAAATTGTGCCTCATATGGCATTCATATTTTTTCACAGTTCATGTTCATGAAAGTTCGTGTAAAATTCATATAAACGTGCTGATGAGATAAGGCGTAAAATATGCCCTGAAAAAGTGGAATTTTCAAAATGAGAACTTCAAGAAAATTCTTTCACAAAATCGATGCCAGTTCTTGGTTGCAGCAGTTGGATAAGATTCATTGAGCATCGTTTTCCTACATTTGGGGGAAAAATATGTCTTTTTTCTATAGAAATCAATGGATATTGGAATGTTTTTTAAAAACATTGATCCCCTCCCCTAGCTACAAAACGCCACTTTTATAGAAGGTGTATATATATCACTAATACACATCTTTTGACATAGTGGACTCCTGTAGCTAGGCGGTTAAGATGCACCACAGACGAAAAAATAAAATAGTGAGGGGGGGGGGGCTTTTAACGAATATGAGTTTTAGGCCATAATATAAGCAAAGTTTCATATTTTTTCCATTTAAAGCCATTCATTTATTTATTCTGAACAAATTCACATGAAATGCACAAAGATTTTGGAATGAAATAAACAAAAAGCGTGCTGTTTATTTCTACACAGTGTGTATTTCGCTGTAAAATTGGCTTCCTCGTTGCCAATGAATATGCTGCGAACTGTATATATTGACTGTTAATTATTGTATTATTCATTGTAAATATCTTGATTATCGTTCTTGATTATTGTTTACCATTGCTCTAAAAGATGTCGCTTTTTATCACGTGATTTATCATGTAAATAAGCATCAATTTACTTGACAATTATCAGTAGCTGTAGAAGTAGAGTAGCAGACAATTAACAAGTTCTGAATAAGGGCTTGAGTTCCTGAATAAGGTTTATCTGTCTAAAGACCTGAATAAGGCATATTTTAAATTGTTACTCATAGCTGACGCTTTATTGACAGACTTCCAATAAACATTTGAAACACGATCTTCATATCTGTTTCCTTTCACAATGAAGTACAAAAGAACCCCGCAACAATTATAAAATACAACCGTATTTTAGCTTCAAGATTTTTTAAAAATCTATCGATAATGTTGAGACCAGTCTTTTAAATTTGAATTCTAGTATTTTGTATAGACTTTAACTAAATGTTTTAAAGTTTATAGATATCCATATTAGCCGGATAGTTCTTAATCTTCAAGGTTTTTTAATCGATCGATATAGCTTTTTTTAACATCTTTGGACTGTAACTTAAGGAGGTCCAGGACAGCCACACTAAATTAAGATTCTATCATTTAATTTTCCAGAAAATTATAAATGTTCATAATTGAAACATACTTTTTCGACATGCAAAGTTTCATCGATTTTTTACCGTTAGTTTTTAAGCTACGAACGTACATATATACCCATTGAAAGCCCCAAAATGGGCCGTAAATGTGACGTTAAAATTAACACTCTTAAGGTAATGAAAAACAGTTACAAATCTTCTGTAAAGGTAGAATATTTACAAGTTCTGTATTTTTCATTTAGATATGATGTGGACAATCGGATAAGTATAAAATAATAATTGATTTATAAGACTTTTAAAAGAAAAAGAGATCAATTTATGTCTATTTTCAGAACATCTTTGAGTTGTTAATCTTCAATAATAAAGTCTGTTTATCTGAAACCCTATCATTTATTTTTCGTAAAAATTTGATATTATGTTCTTCATATGTTATGTGAAATACCGATAAGTTCCTATGGAAATTTGACCGTCAGTTTTTAAGTTATAGTGTTTTTGTTACCCCCTCCCCCTTATTTTTACGTTACCTAATGCTGACGTTCTTGCGAAAAACGCGCCAACATTGCTGTTTATATTATGACGTCATAATTGATCTAGAGCTTTCCAATGGGGTTCTTTCGGACACTGTTCTGGATCCCCTTTTAAGCTCACAAATATTTGTAAAACTATGAAGAAAGTATAGATACATCTTATTTTAGTAATGATCAAGTTTTCTTGCGTATAGATCATTGTGGCTACTTGATGTGATTCAAGGCTAAGTACAGCCTTTATCTTATCAGCTCCATTGACATAAGATTTATGTGAAAAATATTTTACAAGAATTTCAAATAAAGGACTAGGTGCGCTATCCCCTGAAATTGGCCCTATAATTTCGATGAAAATTGATTTTATTAAACGAATAATGAAATATCACTTTTTGCGATGTACAATATGTGAGGAAAAACTGTGACATTATTTTGATCCCTCGTTACGTCATATGCGTGCTGTATGACGTCATATTCCGACGTCATTAATCATGTTTCACGGACACAATGGACAATCATTGTATTTCACTTTGTGATCTTCATGTGAAATGGAATTTACATATAATTCTTGTCAGAGACTTCACATGAATTTCATGTGAAAAAAAGATTCAATGTAACTTTCATGTTTGTACTCGTACATTTCATGTGAACCTTTTTGTTAAGTTCATTTAAATTTCATATGAATTTTATATGTGGCACAACTGCCCGTGTATCGATTGTGAATTCTGGATTCTAATTAAAGATTTTGTGTTTGTCTTCCATTCACTAATTCTTAACATTCATTCCACTTTCTTTCACTAATTCTTAACGTGCATTCACTTCCATTCACTAATTCTTAACATTCATTCCACTTTCTTTCACTAATTCTTAACGTGCATTTCACTTCCATTCACTAATTCTTAACATTCAATCCACTTTATTTCACTAATTCTTAACGTGCATTTCACGTTCATTCTATAATTCTTAACATTCATTCCACTTTCTTTCACTAATTCTTAACGTGCATTTCACTTCCATTCACTAATTCTTAACATTCATTCCACTTTCTTTTACTAATTCTTAACGTGCATTCACTTCCATTCACTAATTCTTAACATTCATTCCACTTTCTTTCACTAATTCTTAACGTGCATTTCACTTCCATTCACTAATTCTTAACATTCATTCCACTTTCTTTTACTAATTCTTAACGTGCATTCACTTCCATTCACTAATTCTTAACATTCATTCCACTTTCTTTCACTAATTCTTAACGTGCATTTCACTTCCATTCACTAATTCTTAACATTCATTCCACTTCCATGCACTAATTCATAACATAACAAAAGGAATGATGTTGGTTTTCTTCATTTTCAGATTGAATTTATCAAGGGAAATGGAAGCTAATGGAGATTATGACACTGGCATTGAATCAGATGATTCAGATAATCACGAATCAACGTATTTTGTTACAAAGATGGAATGGACGCTACAAAATATGTTAGAGGCTATTGAGGCTCATAATCATGAAAAGTACTCTGCAGTGTTGCAAAAAGTTAACCAATCAAGTACGTCGATAGAAACTGAACTACCAAAGATCATCACTAAAATAACAAAGGAAATGTTGAATATGAAAAGCCAGGATGCAAATCGAAACGATATACACGAGGTGGAAAAAATGCTTGCTTGTACCTTAAAACTGGTCAATAGTGAAATTTTAGAAAAATCAATGAAAATAATGGGTACGTTTCGGTATCATAGAGAAGTTTTGTCGTAGCATGTAAATATGGCATACTCCATGCTTTAGATCATATGTTGAAAAACGATGAGACATGTGAACAATTGCAGTTAACACTCTACGAAGGTATGAAACAGAATGTATATTCAAATTATTTCTCACTATGTATAATTGAACGGATTATTCACGCCGACTCAGACATTTTACTGACATGGGACGATGTTTTGGATTTAGTTATGCAATTGAAAAAAGATCAGGCGAAACAGATAGTTTCTACTATGTTAGAGTCGAAGAAGGATCTTGGACACCATACGTTTGGACGCATATTCCATTATTCTTGTAGATATAACTTGAAAGAGCTTTTAAAGAGTGAAGTTTTGAAAAATCTGAGCTGAAAAGATATAAAAACCGAACTAGAATTTTGCTTTACGCGGAAGAGTTACGAAGAAATCGGTCGTAAGGTATTACAACATGCAAATGGAATAAAACGTGAGTATAGTCAAGCTTTGAGAATCAATATAATGAAAGTAAACTTAATGCAAAGCTTTGATCGCCAAACGGTATACGATCCATACGATCAATTTCCGGCATAAGTGTACGACCCGTAACTCTGCATGCAATGCTTCTAAGGCAGCAGAACTCGAACTTGAACCTTAACACACTGCTATGTGGATGTACTGCGCTGTGTAGATATATATTGAAAATTATTTTGATACAAATAATTTAGAACATTAAATTATTTGTTTCTGCCAGAATTATTTCTGCAAAAACGACCCTGTCTCAAACGCATTCATCACAAAAGGTAGGTAGCCAAGGTTGCACATCCAGTCGAATCCACTTTTACTTTTGTCATATTTCACATTCCAGTTATCAGTTAAGATATTTTACCATATCTACCCTATAAAGGTAAAAATTCCTTTCGGAATTTCTTTAATTCCCATGGACATCGAATATTTACATTGGTCTTTGTTTTTTTAACCATGGGAATTGATTTCCTATCGCAGTGTTATTTCTTTCATATTAATATTTCCTCCAATTGGAATTTTCACAATCAAATGTAAATTTCCAGTGGGAAATCATATTAATTTGGGAAAATAAAATTCCAAATAGGAATTTTCGATATTCCATGGGATTTTAATATAATACGGAAGTGTTCCAACTCTATACCTTCATGAAGAAAATTCCAAACCAACTTTTCTGCACCAAACAAGTGTTTCGAATATTATATTATCGTCAGTGATTCTTCCAGTGGATCCTTCAAAATTCATTTCAGTAGCGCCCTCTTTAATTTTTTGAATTTAGATTTGTACATTTACTTTACAGAGAGTGCGCGGCTCAAATTTCCTGTAGGGTCGATTCAGTAGCATATCCAAATAAAGTATATGTTCAGAATAGCATTGGAGGGATGACGCTTAGATGTTTACTCCTTTGATTCGGTGATAGTTTTGAATGGAATGACAAGTTTTCGAAATGATAAGATAATATCTAGTATGATGTCAAATCGATAAAGGGCCAAAACCAAGAAATTCCATTGGGAAATCTTATTCCTGTGGGATGTTTTACCTTTCCAGGAATTTATCTCATCTGTCAGGTGAGATATGAAAAAAATAAAGGATTGATTTTAACTATGTTCAATCTGGGCTTTCATATGGTATAGTTGGTTTTCATATATTGCATATTTGAAGCGAGGTTGTTTTGCAAAATAATTATGGCAAAAATAAATAATGCAGTGTAACAGTATTGCAGTAACATCGCAAAATTAAGAAAAACTTAAGCGTGACAGATTGACAGGCAGACGGATGGAATGGAAACTTTAAGTTCCGTTCGGTTCGCCGGTTTAGATTTTACAGATTTTGTTTGGAAAAAGGATTTGACTGTTTTGGTATTACTACACGTTTCAAAATTGTACACATGATAAGTTACTGGCATGGAACTCCACAATCCCATACCAACTCATTAAAAAACTGTTGCAAAATTATTGACTCACACTGAAATTGAATACACAAATACTTGTGGCCAATAAATCAGTAAAGACCAACGCTTAGCGTGCCTCTTCGATGTTGGTCCTCGGCGATTGATTCAAAGAGGATCAATTGGAACCAAAGGGCACAACAAGAAAGACTGGTTTCAACGTATTGGATCGTTTCTTGCTTTACGATGATTATCCTAGACGTAGTTTAATTACCGAAATGCGTAAATTTATGTATCCCTTATCAAAGAGTTTGGAAACAAAATACAAATTTGTTATAAAAACTATATTTAGATCTTAGAATTCCCCTCTTAAAAGAAAAGACCCAGTTGCAGTATCAACAACAACAAAACCCCAGTACACCCACTGGAAGAACACAAAGCAGACACGCACAGAAAGAGACGCAGATGGTACAAGGAAACCCAAATCACATAGAAACATCAAAAACAAATGACTTCACAAAAACCAACGAGACCAATTGGCAATCGGTACCAGGACGACCATCTGCCACGTCAGTAGCATACGGTGTAGTTATTCGGATTACATGTGCACAACCTTCCAACATTTCCGATTACCCAGAAGTTTCGAAGAACGTACAATTGTGATGTAAAATAACCTCCTCACTGTAAGATGTACATACAAACACACAGCATGACGCAGGGTCCTAGCTAAGAAACTCACAGATAGATATGTATAATGGATATAAAAACATAAGGCATACGAAATACAGTCCGTACTCTGCCGGATGCAGCGAGCGCATGCATGTTATTACCCGATGAGTCCGACTGATATTCAGAGAACACAGGTGGTCGGGGTCCTGTCTTCTCTAAAGAGGTTCGGACGCGGCCCATCATGGAGTCCTTTCGTCACAGTCATTGTTACGAATGCGCTCGTACAATGCTGTAGATTGGTCCAATATCAAGCAAAGTGTCCGTCTGGTGACGGAAGGATCATACCTACGGTATATAAGGCATTTGATGTTTCTAACACAATTTCGGTGATAATTCTGTGATAAAGTGAACGAAAATGTTAGTAGTCTGATTACAAAACATTCATGCTTGTAAATTATGTAAAAACCCATTTTTTTTCTTTTCAAATATGAAATTGTTAATGATGTTTGGATAGAGTGGTTGTAATAATACGGAAGTGTTCCAACTCAAAACCTTCTTAAAGAAAATTTCAAACAAATTTCTAGGCACCAGACACGTGTTTCGGTTAGTAGATCCTTATCAGTAATGTTTCCAGTCAAAGTGATTTTCGACACAACTCAAATTCATTTCAGTAGCGTCCTCGAGTTTGATATTTTTGAATTTCCTATTTCCAAATAGCATTGAAGGGATGATGCTTGGATGTTAGCCTCCTTTAATATCGATATTTTTGGATAAAAAAGTGACGAGTTACCGAAATAGCAAAATAATTTGATGTTAAATTAATAAAAAGCAAAAGCAATGATTCTTTCAGGCGACAGAGCTGGAATGAAGTAATTATAACACTCTAAGCATCCAATCACGGAAAACAAGTTTAATTGCTCCACTGTGGAAAAGGAAATAAGTGTTTACCATAATAGTAATACAAAGTGTTCCAACTCTTTACCTTCTCGAAGAAAATTTCAAACCAATTTCAAGAAGGGAGGGAATCTCCAACAAGACCCTGTTGCAGCACTAACAGCAAAACACCAAAACACCCGATGCGAAAACACAAAAGACGAGCATAGTATGAGACGGAAAAGAGACATACGACAAGTAAACATCAAACACAAAAGACTACACATAAACCGACGAAATCAATGGGCGACCGGTGCCGACTTTGGAAGATCATTTACCACTTAAGAAGCAAACGGTGTGGTTATCCTGGACTACGTGCGCACAACCTCAAAACGTAGAGGCCTCAGCAACACAGATGAATATGTAAATGGATATAAAAAGAGGGCGTGCGTAATACAGTCCATGCTCTGCCGGCTGTAGCGAGCTCCTGTATGTAATCACCCGAGGAGTCCGACTGTCATTCAGAGAGGACAGGTGGTCGGGGTCCTGTCTTCTCTAAACAGGTTTGGACAAGGCCCGTCATGGAGTCCCGTCGTCACAATCAGTCACAGTGCAAATATCAAGGATGCGCTGGAACAAGACTGTAGTTTGGTCAAGTACCAAGCCTAGTGTCCGTCTGGTGACATTAGGATCATATCCACGGTATAATAGGCGTTTGATGATTCTGACGCATTTTCGATGGTTATGCTGCCTACCTTTGATCCTTCTAATTTGCCGGATTGCAAAGCAATTCCGGTATATAGATTGACGATGTCCGTCTGCCTGTCCGACCGACCGTCCGTCCGTCTGTCCGTCCGTCTGCCGTCAACAATTTGGTTAAAGATTCTGGTTGAGGCAAAATCTAAGGAACTGTATGCAGTAGAAACTTTATGTTATACATGAAGCTTGCCCATCACAAGACCTTTCAATTTATGCCGTAACATTTGACCTAGTGACCTTGACCTTGGACTTTGACCTAGTTAAAGATTTTGGTTAAAGTTCCTGGTTGAGGCAAAATCTAAGGAACTATATGCAGTAGAAACTTTAAATTATACATGAAGCTTGCCCAACACAAGACCTTTCAATTTATGCCGTAACATTTGACCTAGTGATTTTGACCTTGGACTTTGACCTAGTTAAAGACTATGGTTAAAGTTCCTGGTTGAGGCAAAATCTAAGGAACTATATGCAGTAGAAACCTTATATTATACAGTTAGGTTGCCCATGATGATACCTTTCAATTTATGCCGTAACATTTGACATGGTGACCTTGATCTTGGACTTTGACCTACTTAAAGATTTTGTTAAAGTTTATGGTTCAAGCAAAATCTATGGAACTGTATGCTGTAGAAACCTTATATAATACATGTAGGTTAGCTCTGACAAGGCCTCTCAATGTATGCTGTAATATTTGACATAGTGACCTTGACCCAGTTGGTGACAAAAACTTACTTTGCAATCCGGCCATACCGTCTTTAGCGGTGTTTTATTTTGTTTATCATATCACCATAAAAGGTTGTGTAATACCCAAAGTAATGTACTCTGTTGCGTGTATAGATCCGAATTTTAAAAGAAGTTGACCGTAATTTTTGTAAAATTTTCAGAAAGTCTTAACTAGTTTATGAAAGCGGAAAACTTGACCTATAAGTTTTTTGGTATTTTGTAAATTTCTACTGTGAAAATTCAAAATATCAGTACATGCTCTATTGTACCGGATGAGCTGTGATGTGTAAATGCCGTATGACGGTAATCTTGGAACATCACCGTCAAGCCAGGGGAAAATTACTACGTTGAATCCAAAATCATCCCTTTTGTCGTATACACTTGTATGAATCTTTCCGTTTACAATTTTTATATTTAGGTCCAAAATGGTGTTTCTGTATTCGTAGCGTTTGCCTTGTTAAGTGTTAATTCTTGTGGATAAATTTCATTCTTATATAATTCAAAAGCAGGATTGTAAATAATTAGAATATCATCCAGATATCTAGAAGTATTATTGAAACATTTCAGATCATCAACTTTTCTTTGCTTTTGAAGATTTTGGATAAATTCTTTTTCATAAGTGCATAAAAATAAATCTGCAACAAGGCACTAGACACGTGTTTCGGATGGTAAATCCTCATCAGTGATGCTTCCAGCCAAAGTGATTTTCAGACACAGCCCAAATTCATTTCAGTACTAGTAGCGTCCTCTAGTTTAATATTTTTGATATTCAAGTTTACATTTGTAATTCATGAGTTTGATGTTGCCATTAAATCTTCTCTCTCGATATTTCACTTTTATATCCCTTTCATAATAAACTTCATATTGTAGAATATTGGTACCTATTCTCATATCATTGGCTACTGGCGTAGCAGGTGACCGTCCTGAGCCGATTGCCAACTGGTCTCGTTGGTTAATGTGTAGTCTTTTGTGCTTGATGTTTGATATCGCTATTCCTTGTCCGTTTTGTGTCTCATACTGTATGTGTCATCTCTGTATTTTCACTTACTATATATGGTGTTTTTGTGTGTTGTTGTTGGTGCTGTTTGATCATAAAAATTTTCTTCAACATTTTTCATTTTTTCAGCCTTAATCGGCAACCTTCTGGACGATGGGGTATCAAGGTTAGCTCAAACCGTGCTTTCTGACTACATGTCTTATGCAAGTGACATAGGAGCATTACCCAGAAATTGTGTGCATAAATCCGTTTTAAAAACCCACCTTGAAATTTTTCGTGATGAAAGAATCCAATACACAGAGGCATGTCGATATAATAAGAACAAACTGTTGTCATCGTACAGGTCAATTTCATTTGACATATCAACAGTTGCTGTTGAACAACCAAATTCATCCTCCATAATGCAGTGTATTCAAACGCAGCATTATTTGATCACAAAGAAGTTCAATCAAGAAATATTCGAAAATGCTGTACGAAGCGATAACGTTATTCTAGTCGCTGTTCTCTGGAAATTCAGATGGAAACGGATGAAAAAGATGAAAGAAATAACCTATCGACCATTTGAGCTACCTACTGCACTAGTCAGGGATTTTTCGACTTTTTCGGCTGGAATGCAGAAGGTGCTACGGGACATGTATTGTCATGAATTCACAATCAGATATTGGAAAGACATCGTTTATGTCGATCTCTCTATGAAAACAGTCAATAATGGCGATTTAGAAAAGCAGAGGAAAGAAGTTATCCTAGTTGCAATATCGCATGAGAATAGTATCACAACAGTAATTGTTGAAGAGAATCAACAAAGATTTGGAGGAATCCCCGTTCTTTGGAAATCCTCAGCAAAATTCCATGCATCAAACAATCGAAGCCAAGTCCGTTTACATGGAGATATCAGCATCCCTCATTATCTGAAAGAAAACCTCTTTAGGCAACACAGAAATCTGACAATTCTTTCGGTATCTACAAATCGCGAAATAGGTAATGAAGTATTTGAAATGAAGTATCCAAATTACTGTGTGACTCTTTACTGTTGGGCAAAAGGTTACGTCCCAGTTGGGGAAAAAGAATTCCCAAGAACAATAGGACAATTTCATACAATTACTGATGTTCGTGAAGGCTACTGCTGCTTTGCAACAGGCAATAAAATATTTCCTGGAGGTGGTATATATAGCAAAAGTGAAAATAAAGTAGGAACGTTTGGCGGATTCGTATAGAAAAACGACGAAATATATGGCATAACATGTGCACACGTCCTCCTTAACGAGCATGAGCTCACGGAGTCAAGAATAAACTTAAAGCCCTCCGTGCTGGCGGCTGGTGAAACCGAAATGAAAATAGGCTCTTTATACTGCCACACTTTCGAATATGGCCACAGTCAAAATGTCAGTGTTGACGCGGCTTTGGTAAAACTTGACAGCAACGTGGAAAAAGAAAGCAATTTTCCAAAAGTGGACCAAGATACACTATCCAATGCAGGTATGTATCTTTTTTCGGGATGATAATCTATAAATTATTTCATTTTCTTTCATATATACTATGATGATGAATAACCCTAACGTGCCAAGTGTGGAGTTTAAAGTCTCTCAACTACAAAATGTCTGTTGATTTATTAACATATTGTCCACTTCTTTAGACACCTACTAAAATGATTGATTAAATCCTTTTTACACCGTTATCTCTATTTCAGGATTTTGTGTTAATAAACCACCTGTTTACGATGATGGGACAACCATTTCTGTGGACGAGGAACCCAGAAACTGGGTAATAAAATATGGAAAAACAACAGGACTCACTTGTGGATACCTATGTGTAAACAAAGGTACATGTGCTCGAATTAGTCGAAAAATAAAGCTACCATTTCCCACTGGTTTATGTTATGCAGATGATCAGATGGAAACTGACGATGACAATGAAAATCAGGGATATATGATGTACAATCAGACAGAAGTTTATGGAGTGCAAGGAGAATCCTTCTTTGAGCTCGGCGACTCTGGATCTCTAGTTTTCAAAATCATGGACGGCAACAAATTAAGATGTCTTGGTCTAGCATTTGGAAGAACAAGTTATGGATCAGCCCTCGTAACACCTATATGTTCTACAGAGTTTGAATGCAAAATGCCTTTCGGCGTCCAATCAAGATGGAGCTCTGCGCATGAAAAGGTTCAGAAGGGAAGTGCAGAACGTCCCGCGGGAGAATAACGGAAATGACCTAATGTAATTCTATTAAGTCAGATGCAACAACTGCAAAGTAACATTGATGATAACATGACAAGGATCGAGGCTAAAATTGAGGCTAAAATTGATGCCAAATTTTCGTCAGTTCAGCGGAAAATGGAGGAAAAGTTTGAGACGGTTGAAAGTGACCTTCAAAATATAAAAGCCTGTGTATTTCCTAAAGTTTCTACCCCATCAGATAGGCAGACAGTAGAATATTCAGATGAGGATCTTTAGGATCTTTACATGAAAGTACATGGCTTGAACACTTAATGTACACGTATAGGTCTTAATATTTTAACTTTGAAATTCAGGAATAATTCTTTGAAATTGATTCCTGACTTAATTACTTTAATGGGAAATATGGACTTACTATTTAGTAATATGTACAATTCATTTTAATCGTAAGCTTAATTAATGTGATAACAAATTTTCTGAAGAAATGAGAACAAACAAGTCGACTTGACTAAACAAAGGGCTACTTTATTGGACAGGGGTAATTATCGTTTGAATCTTTCTGCCCAAAAATAAGTACGTTAAGTTGTCCTGAATATTAACTTTTTAATTAAGTCTGAAGTGAAAATCTTTAATCTCTCTTTGCTCTTATACTTTATTAGAACTTAAAAGTAATATTTCAATATATTGTACTGTTACAGTAGCATTTGCCTCTAACAACTGACAAGAATTAGTATAATAATTCGTATAACTCATGGTTGAAAACTACTTCATGCAATATATTCAGCACACTCTCGATAACACCGTGGGGTATCACGTGATACACAAATGATATTTTCCACGGGAATCCCCTTTGATTGAACCAAGTAAATACTGTCTAAATCTACTTTATATGAATTTATTTTAGGCCTATCATGTGGTCATTATTATAAATGATATGATATCTATATGGTAATTTATTCTGGTCAAGAATAGACGTAAATTTGGAGAATACTTAAACAGAAAATTTTGTATCTGTCCGTGCACCATATCATAACATGTGGAGAGCATTGAAAAATTTCTGTTTAAGTGTTCTCCGAATACACGTCTATTCTTGACCAGAATAAATAACCATCATATAATTGATAATAATGACCATATGATAGACCTAAAATAAATTCACATAAAGTAGATTTAGACAGTATTTACTTGGTTTAATCAAAGGGGATACCCGTGGAACATATCATTTGTGTATCACGTGATACCCCACGGTGGATAAGGGACCATCCGAAATACTAGTAGTTCGACTTATCAAAAGTTTGACTTACTAAATATGTAACATTAATTCGATTTTCAAAACGACTTATTCCCCTTTTTCTTTCATCGTTCAGAAACGTAATAATATGTGTTGTCTACTTTAAACGATCAACTATCCTTATTACATGTATCTCCATAACAAGAAGGTAATTATTAGCCGCCCATCAAACTGCCTCTTAATTGATGTATGTTTAAGAATAAACCTTAATTTGTCGTTCAAATGATCGAGGTAAATTCTTACGGTAAAATGAATACTGGGACCTAACAATTAGCTCGACTAACGAAAAGTTCGATTTATTGGAATTCGAGTTATCTAGGCTTAAAGGCCGACGGGGGACTATATAAGGGGACAGGTAAAATTTCTGTCATTTCCTCACTGTCCACTATAGGGTTAACATCTCTTATTGGTATCTGATTGGTTCCCTTTAATATTTTTACCCGTATCAATTTTTGATTGACAGCTTAAAACAGATCAGACTCGGGTATCTCATTAGCATAATAAAGGATTACCTGTCGGTTTGTCTTGATGTAACACGCCGCTCGCAGAAGGCGTTGTCTTCAAAGACGGTATGCCACGCCTATCAAGCTTATGTCACTCAGGTATAACTATTTACGACCGGGTGGTTCCCAACGTCGGCCTTTAAATAATCTAGGACACGTGAATTTCCTTCGATATTCAGAGAGCATTTCAGCAGAAAATTTTGTATTCTGTGAACCATAAAAATTATCATAACGTGTGAAAAATGCAAATAATTTTCTTCTGAAGTGTTCTCTGAATATACCCCTACTCTTGATCAGAAAATATTGATAACGATGATCATATGAAAGGGAATACTTTAAAGTAAACTTAGATAGTATGTACACTGTTAAATCGAATGGGATTCTCGTGCCCAAAATTATTTTGCGTATCAAGTGATATGAGACCGTGACAATCCAAGCGAACACATTTAATGCATAAACTGTTAACGCAATGTTATGAAGACGATAGTTTCCCAGGACTTCTTTTTCATTTTTGTTTTTTTTCACTTTTGTCAGTTTTATAATATATTTAATGTCATTTGTAAAATGTATCATATTAGTGCAATTAAATATAATTATATTATTTAATATTATGCTATCTTTGTGACAGTTCTACCGAATTGAAGCGACGGGTGTTGCATGCAAGCAGGAGATGCCGACTTTTCCTTGGGAACTGGTCTCAATCCCATATCGGGAGTTTGCTTCTTTTCATGTGGGGTTTTTTGTGCGAATAGCACATAGCGATTGCCTGATTTCTTCACTCATGGGAGCCCAGTCTACTGAGTATGTATAAACGATGTTACTCTGTTTACATGTACCTTGGGTCTGCGTCAGCGTCATGATTGGTATAAAGTCTGATCACTTTCTGAATCAATGAATTATATCTATATGAATCGAGCTGTCGTGTTATGTACATGCATGACCTAATGAAAAATTCCATCTGTATGTACTGAGATGAACACAGGCTGTGTGTTGGAAACCCCTTTCCATTACCAGGTCATTATCTGTTTTAGTGGACAATATATAAATGAAACGTGCTATCGATAAAGATATTAAGTTGAATCATTGAAACGTAAAACTATCTTCAAGTAGGCTTATTTTGCCCCGCTCCACAAAATAAAATCTGTATACGACGGAAAAATTAGAAACTTCCATCATGAAATATGAAAAATAAAAGATCAAAACATTCCTGTTTAGGATGTATCATGTTTTTAAGTGAATTTTCCTTCAAATTCTTAGCACACACCTAACATTGAACATGAAAGGTTAAAGAGAGAGTGGGGATCAAATTAGAAAATAAGATTCGTCTTCTTTCCTTGTATATGCAATCATTAATCAATAGTCATATTGGATTGTTGTATTTTTTAGGGGGGAGGGGTAGATTTAATGTGATTTTATTTAATTTTCATGTTCACTGTCAGACATCATCTTTCAATTCATTACGACAACATTATGCATTTGCATTTTAGTTCTGTCTTCATCCGTCCATAAACTGGTCTACGAAGATGTTCAGGAACAAATATAACTTTGAAAACACAATATTTTGTCATACATAATAAGTGATATTATTCTGGCTATTCGCACTCAGTACCTTTAGTGCTTTGATTTATTGTTTGCTTTGGTTCCTGTTCTATCCTGATTTTGTATGCCTTCGGTTTATGATTTTTTGAATTATCGATTTTGTTCTGTATATAGGGATATGGTCATTATCCATATTTGTCATTTGAACATGGTTTGATTCTTAACCACGAAACGAAACATCCAAATATGTGAACAGAACTTATTTAAAACAAAAATGTAAAGTGTCAAAGAGGAGCAATCGTCTCATTCGTATACATCTTTCTCATCAGCTCCATGGGAATAATTTGATTTTGCTCATTATTCATCAAACATTAATGGTTCAACATTAAATGTTATCAAACTGAAATATATGTTCTATCATAATAATTTAGTGTACCATATGCGCATTTCATATATGTCATGTGTCAGGGTTATCTAATAACCATCTATTAAGGCATACTATAATTAAAGTAACTTCAAAAGTCAATCTTTCTGTGGAATTACTGAATTTCACCAACTACTAGTATACTACTAAGCTGTAGTGATATGTGTGTTGTGGGGAAGGTGATGCTCGCCCTTCCCGGGCATTTTTTTTCTCGTTCCCTTTTGTGTGATTTAAGACTATCCTAATGCATTGTGTGGGTGTGTTCCGCTGTGGTCAGTGCAGCATAGTCTTGCTTGAGATATCCTCCGTATTGTTAACCTTGTCCATAACTTTTGATTGGTAAGTGATAGGGCTTTCATATTTCAGATGTGTTTTCCCTGTGACAAAACCTTTGTATTAATACCAAAATTTTTGACTTCGTGGCCTTGATTGTCTTACCAACAAAGATGCCACCGGGGGCATTCGTGTTTCACAAACACATGTTCTTTATGTTTCATTGATATTTTCTAAAGAAGCTGAATCTTCAATTTATACGACAAATAAAACTATGTGTTCCAACAATGCTGTTCGAAGGCAGTCAAACGAATTTCATAGACATTGAATATTCTAGCAAGAACAGCATCATACATATATTCGTAAAAGTATTGCAGAGTGCAGGCAAAAATTGACACTGCACTGCCTTCTAAAATCGGCGTAGAGTACATATTGTATCCCTCAATATATGTATTCAAATTTCGAAGTCTCTGCATTTATTATTTTAAGTCCATGTGGTGTTATCCTTGTTGTGATTTTTATTGAAGCTGTTCGCCCTCTTGGTTAAATGCTTCTATGACAAATAGCGATAATGACAATATCCCTGTATACAGCTCAAAATCAAAAATGTTATGATCGCTGAGCGATATAAGTCCCCTACCGGCGGCATATATTTATGTCCTGCAACTCTGCCTATGAATTACTCTTCAATTAAACATGAGTTTTAATTAAACTTACTGTTTGTGCAGCTCAGTTCTGAGGTTTTATCTGCTTTATCGATTCGAAAAAGAGGTCAAGCGTGACGAAAGTTGAACTTGCTCTGTAACTATCCAAGACTAAGCTAAGTGTCAAATTTTACCTGAATATCACTATTTGTTACAGAAAAAAGTCTGGAAAACTGACAAAACTGAATTATGCAAGTCATCAAGGGGCATAACTCCTCGAAAAATAGGTCAAGCGTGACAAAAACGAATTTGCCCTGTAACTATCCAAGACTAAGCTGAGTATCAAATTTCACCTGAATATCTTTCTTTGTTGCAGGAAAAAGTCCGGAAAATTGACAAAAATTGAATTTTCCAAGTCATCAAGGGACATAACTCCTCGAAAAATAGGTCAAGCGTGACGAAAGTTAAACTTGCTCTGTAACTATCCAAGATCAAGCTATGTATCAAATTTTCACCTGAATATTTCTACATGTCGCAGACAAAAGTCCGGAAAACTGACAAAAACTGAATTTTCCCAGTCATCAAGGGACATAACTCCTCGAAAAAAGGTTAAGGGTAACGACTGTCAAACTTGCTCTGTAACTATCCAAGACCAAGCTGTGTATTAAATTTCATCTGAATATCTCCATCTGTTGCAGAAAAAAGTCCGGAAAACTGAAAAAACTGAATTTTCCAAGACATCAAGGGGCATAACTCCTCGAAGAATAGGTCAAGCGTGAGGAAAGTCAAACTTGCTCTGTAACTATCCAAGATCAAGCTGTGTACAATTACATATGAATATCTCCATCTGTTGCAGAAAAAAGTCCGGACAACTGACCAAAACAGAATTTTCCAAGTCATCAAGGGGCATAACTCCTCGAAAAATAGGTCAAGCGTGACGAAAGTCAAACTTGCTCTGTAACTATCCAAGACCAAGCTGTGTATCAAATTTCATCTGAATATCTCCATCCGTTGCAGAAAAAAGTCCGGAAAACTGACAAAAACTGAATTTTCCAAGTCATCAAGGGGCATAACTCCTCGAAAAATAGGTTAAGCGTGACGAATTTCAAACTTGCTCTGTAACTATCCAAGACCAAGCTGTGTATCAAATTTCATCTGAATATCTCCATCTGTTGCAGAAAAAAGTCCGGAAAACTAACCAAAACAGAATTTTCCAAGTCATCAAGGGGCATAACTCCTCGAAAAATAGGTCAAGCGTGACGAAAGTCAAACTTGCTCTGTAACTATCCAAGACCAAGCTGTGTATCAAATTTCATCTGAATATCTCCATCCGTTGCAGAAAAAAATCCGGAAAACTGACAAAAAAAGAATTTTCCAAGTCATCAAGGGGCATAACTCCTCGAAAAATTGGTCAAGCGTGACGAAAGTCAAACTTGCTCTGTATCTATCCAAGACCAAGCTGTGTATCAAATTTCATCTGAATATCTCCATCCGTTGCAGAAAAAAGTCCGGAAAACTGATATTCGGACAGACGGAGGGACAGACGGACAGACTGACGGACGGACGGACAGACAGACCGAGAGGAAACTAAGAGTCCCCTTCGGCGTTGCCGGTAGGGGACTAATAATTCAGAGAATCAGAAACCGAAGGAATACAAAATCAGGATAAAACAGGAACCAAAGCAAACAAACAAAAACCTCAACCATATGAAAAGAAGCGAACATAATTGGTGTCCCTCGTCCCTTTTGCGTCTCCTTCTGTGCTTGTGTTTTGCTGTAGAAATTGAAACCGAGTCTTGTTGGAAACCCCTCCTTTTAATTTTGTTGTGTCGCCTGCGAAGCATATCGATGTAATGCACTAAAATAAATAACCTTTCACAAATGTTCCCCCATGGGGAGAGGATTAAACCTATAATATATATTCAAGGTCGAGGGTCGAAGGTCAAGGTCACTGTGATGTCATGGTAAAATTCCTTGAAACAGCATAGCAGACAAAGAACATCAGACCTTCCAAAATGTTTCCATAGGTAAGAGTATGAACCCTATTGATTCTCAATCTTAAGGATAAAAGCTCCAGGGCACAGTTGACTCGTGCCGAAAATCTTTGAGAACAGCATAGATTACAACGCAATCATCAGAAAACATCAACCCTAACACAAATATTCCCCATAGGGAAAGGATGAACCCTTTGATTTCAAGATAACAGTAGACTTCGGCTTATACTAGTATATACATTGTAAAGAGCATTTAAGAAAAAGCAAGGGTATACATGTAGAAACATCAAACCTACCATTAATACCCCCGTGGGGAAAGACTGAACTCTATTGATTTCCGAGGGTAAAGGTAAAAGTTCAAGGTCACTGAGGCTTTATTTTGCTGATAGGATAGAACATGCAGGTGCTTGCGTTGCCTTTATTTCATTTCTCCTGTGGACGTGTTTTTGCTAAGTAAGTGGAGGTAGGTCGTGCTGGAGATTTTTATAAAACTTTATTTCTGACTAACACCTTGAAGAACATGCCCTGGATCAAATTTCTATCTCGAAAATGAATCTAAATTCCTAGATATAACTTATAATTTCTCAACTAAACTTATGAATAACATTTACATCGTGCGTATTCAAGTATGTTTCATAATCAGACCTGGATTAAAAACGAGAAACAAAAGACAAGAAAATGTGTAAAACATTTACTTAGGATACTATCATTTAAACTTAAATAGTATATGGGATAAACATCAAAGAAGTGACCATCATTTATTTAGTCTCATAGTCGAGAAGACAAAGCAATATCATTAGAATTGCCGTTGGAACAGCTGCGACTCCCGGAATAAACAATATTCCTAAGTGAGATCAGGCGCCTGATAGAGCAAGAGTCTCGCGTTTACATGTAACACGCGTCGCAACAGTTCCATGAAAACTTGTCTAATTCGTCGATTGCCCCGATGCACACACTACAGATGCACATATTAGGAGAAAATATTCCGCCTCCGACAGCAATCCAGAACGCTACCGACCACTCCGGAAAAAGATGATCCCAAAGGATCCCCGCAGCGACCACATTACTTACCCAATGATGATTTCAGCCGTAGTGTAATACAACCATGAGTAGCTCATCCTCAAGTCGCCCGGCTCCAACGATGAAATCGTCACACATTGAATATACCAAGCTGGCGTACAGAACCAGCCAAGAAACAAAAACGCCACAAGCAGGAGAAGACGGAATGTTTCCATCCGTGTAAGGGAAGTCAGTCATGTGCGAGGCGAAATCATCACGTATGTCACACAGCGAGGTGCCTAAATAACCATGCACCCATGTCAAAAACACGTCGAAGTACATCCAAGCAAGAAGCGCATCTGTCACCTTCTGCTTTCTACTTGATCTCATGCCCCTTGATGACAGATTTCATGCAGATGATTCCTAAAGTTCGGATATTCGATGAACAACATGAGAACTCTGGGTAATCGGAAAAGTGGAAGGGTTGTGCACACGTAATCCAGGATAGCCACACCTTCTACTATTTCCGTGGAGGATGGCCGTCCTAAGTCGGCACCGGTTGTCCATTGGTCTCGTTGGTTTATGTGTAGTCCTTTGTGTTTGATGTTTCTTTGTTGTGCGTTGACGTTCCTTGTCCCTTTTGCGTCTCTTTCTGTGCTTGTCTGCTCTGTGTTTTTGCATTGGGTGTTTTGCTGTAGGTGCTGCAACCTGGTGTTGTTGGAGTTCCCCTCCTTTATGTTATACACGTATCTGCAGGGAAACCCGAACCGAGACGCTAGGTGCCCTCGCCCATTGGCGAACAAGGCCCAAATGAAGCCAGTCCCATATGAAAACAAAACATGTCCGCAAGTAGTGGGGCGCAACAGGAACCGTTATCACAAAACACAAATTTTAAAATATTATTGCTACATGTATGGAAAAATTATTCATCTGACCAACTGATGGATAAAAAATCTACATAAAGCATGCAATATCAACATATATGTAATGAACAAATATTATATACAAGAGCCTTTCGATTGAACATAGGCATATGTTTCTTGTGTTTTGTCCACATTGTCAAACATTAATTTCTAAATTTGCAGAAGAAACCGTACAAGTCAATGGATACGTGGAAACGATAGAATATTAGAATAGGAAACAATATTTCTCGCACTTTGTTCCATGTTGTTTTCCCAAAATAGCACTCCTCAATGTGAAGATCTTTCTTATATTTGAAGTCTATGAAACTATCGGTAACCCAAAATACGAAATTGCAGATTGAAAGTAGAATGATAAGATGCTCTGTCGCACAGCATGTTCTGATGCTGACGTCAGTTCTGCGTCTCTTGCGCTCAGAGTGAATGACAAGCACAGTTTGTACGTAGATTGTCACGATATCAACTAAAGAGTCCGCCAGAGCTAGATCACCTTTGAGATTCCGCGTCTGAATTCCCGCGATAATTCCGAAAGTCAAGAGAGCCACTGAACCAGCCGCAGAAAATATGAGGATGTATTCATTCGCAGCGAGTTTCTTGGAATGTCCATCGGGAACAGCGATCTTAGATAGGTGAACAAAGATGGCTATTGCCATTACTAGCATCACCATTTTATACAGTAAGACAATCGACTGCCATGCCGTCAGCACTTGGGAATTGTCCTCCAGGATGAAATTGAGAACGAGGTCGCATACAAGTAGTGGGAGGTTCAAAACAATCCCAAACACAATAGATAGAAAGAACGACACTGGGTGGGAACTGCCACTTCCTGAAGCGTATGACGAGTTCATGCTGGTAGGGTCATTACTGGCTCCGGAGAACAGTAGAGGGGTCATTTCGCTCTCAGTCTCTGTAAGACGAGTGTTCACTTCATTTTCACTTTCCTTCTGCGGTGTGATTTTCGTCGTGTTTCACAGAGGGCCACATGCCGAGTATGAAGCCTGTCGCAAGTAAGAAATACTCAATTCTAGCTGGTAGAAGATAGGGAAGGAGTTGCTCCAAGAAACACTCTATTCTAGAATTCCAGTAGCAGGCATCGTCATATGTGTCGTTTTCTGCATATCTGTACAAGGTAAATCCTGGATGTCGTCTTGGTGCATCGCTGTCAGGAGAATGGCAATCACTCCCGGTTATGTCTGTGTGATTATGTCTGTAATATGTATCATTGGCCTCCGAAACAACAGAATTGAACCAATGTATAAGATTAGCCAACAGAATTATCAGGATGCCATAGTTTATGCGGATATAGCCCTCAAATTTGTATCCAATGAAGTAGCTGATAAACCCCATCTGCAGGCAGTAGTAGACGATTGATAGAAGATGGCTGGCTATACTTGCTATTCTGTATGTATAATGATCAACTGTCTTGTCCTGTCTGATGCAATCTACATTTATTGCAAGGTCAAGGGTTGTCTCCAGTATAATTCCAAATCCAAACAGCCACAGGAACATGATTTTTAGTTTTAGAGAACCTTTCCTGATGCTCTCTGTCTGCCTTACAAACCATTCTGCCCTATGACGATAGGCAACCACTGAGATTACAATGACACAGATTAGCGCCAAAATAATCATAGCCACAACGAGGCTCCAGATGACAAGGTGCGCTTCGGTTACTTTCGTTTGTTTTCCACCATAAATCCCGATGATTACGAATGTGATTGCAGTTAGACAGGCGATGGTTACCATGGATGCCAGACTGCCATCTGTTTCCTGTGGATTATGTGGGTTCACGGAATTCCCCGCTGTAAGTGGAACGATAATGGCGGCACGAAATGCGGCTTTTATGAAGTATTTTACTGACTCCATCTGTGAGAAAGAAGAAATTGTTTTAAATTACTTTGTCAACGCTGAATGTTATACACATATATCACATTTGATGATTGTTACTCTTCAATTCCGACTTTAAAACAAGTATGAATTGATGAGTTATTATTGGTTTGGTTGAAGAAATGTTTCAAGTTGTCATCTATTCACGATTTAAATTTACTCTTCTGATAAAGAGGAAAATCAAAAGGTCATGAATGTCTTCATGGTTACATAAATTTTGAATGTTTTATAGAACACTGTAACCTCCATGATACGGTACTAGTATTTCCTTTTGTATGAATATCAGTATTCTTGAAAACAAAGTAAAATCGACATGCTATATCATGGGGAGGGGGATGTTCAATACATCAATAGTAATTAACCAGAAGCCTATGACGAGACCGATTTGGCTCCAAAACCTTGGGTGTCATATCGGGTGCACATTATGCCACAGACTATAATTATGTTGAAAAAATATTCTTTAAATTATACTTTCTGGGTATGCATGTTCACAAGATTACATGGAATTATATAGTTATATAGGAGAAAATGACAATACCCATTTTCCAAGATTCTGGGAGACAGGTGCTCTTTGAAAACAAAATATCAATTAGGCACGGTCCATTTGATATTCTGGGGGGGGGCTTTGGTTTTTTTCGAAAAAAATAATTTTGCTCTCAATTTTGATGAAAAAAATTAATTTGCTTATGGTGTGACAGAAAAAAATAATCTTGCTCTTACAAATAATCTGAATTTGAAGAATTACCATAAAATTTCGCTAAAATTCTTGAAAAATTTCCGGCTCGCTTCGCTCGCCGCAGTTTTTAATTTGTATCAAAAATGTTTGGCTCGCTTCACTCGCCATACTTTTCTATCAGAACATTATTTACATGTACTAATTGTAAAGTTCATATATTTGAAGATATCAAAAGTTATACATGTATGCAAATCAAAAAGGGCTTCCTTAAAAGCTTATATATATTATCAATATTTATGTATTGCTAAATACAAGTTGCATGTATCCCATAGAGTCTAATTTTATGTTCTTGTAAGCTTGGACGGGGAACTTCAGTTATTCACCAATTTAGAATTCTACATTTAAAAATTTGTCTGGGATACCTTCCCCCTCAGACCCTCTCATACATGTTGTATACATGTAACTTTAAGTTATATATAAAATATTGTGAATTGACCTTTGTATTGTAAAAATCAATCTTTTATCTCTCTGTTTAAAAGTGAATTGAATATTTGCACAAAAATAACACGAATAAACTAATATATTAATATTTAGAGTTTTGAGTAAAAATATCAATAATTTCTATTGACAAAACACAAACATTCTTAACGTATCCATTGTACAAATGGAGATCTCGCGGACGTCTCGTCCATTTAAACAGTGTTAAAATTTTCTCGGTAATCTTCGGCAGTGTCTCGATAGTTTCCGCGGATTGAGCGAAGGTTGGCATGTCGAACTTTGATGATAGACACCATTTCTTATGTTGTATAAGGTATATTTTGGTAAAAAAAATATTCAATAATTCTAACTATATGATACACTGGAAATTAATTTGTACAACGGATACCTTAATATGCGCATCACTTTGAAAAAAAAAATTCCTTGCTCCAATCTTGCAAGAAAAAAAGAATTTTGCCCCGGTTCGGGGCGATAAAATTATCTTGCTCCGACAAAAAACCCAAGCCCCCCCCCCCCCCCCCCAGAATATTAAATGGACCGTGCCTTATAATGGAAAAAGATCGAATTAAATTCTTGCCATTGAAAAATTCAGAGGATTTGTGCTCGGAAATGTTTAAATAATACCGAAGTATTCCAACTCTAAATTCCCGGAGAAAATTTCAAACCAATTTATTATGCACCAGACACGCGTTTCGGATATTAAATCCTTATCAGTGAAGCTTCCATTCAAAACTGAATTTTAGACACAGCCAAATTCATTAACGAACAGACAGACGAACGAACAGACGGACGGACTCCGGACAAAGAGCGAGCGTACATGTACAAGCACGACTGGTCTTTGAACAGCAGAGCTTAGAGGGAGATTTCAAAATTCCAGATAATAGGGTTGAGGCAATTTCAAATTTGTCAATATATCGAGATATTTGTATACAGAAAAATTCTTCTCTAAAAATAAGCACTTAATTCACTGAAAAACAACATGAAGTGAAAATTCTTTAATACTAATGAGTTAAAGAAGATCCTGACGATAATCTCAACAGCACTCACAAAAGAGCACCAAATGGAGCAACGACGGACCCCTAGCAAGCTAGAGGTGGGACCAGGTGCCCGGGAGGAGTAAGCATCCCCTGTTGGCTAGCCGCACCCGCCGTCGACGTTCACGCACGAAAATGAAAATATATTAAATACATGCACTGTCTATGGTTCTGTCTATATATATAAGTTACTTTTCCATAGGAAATTTATAAAATTATGCCGAATGAAGGAGAGGGGTTTCACACTGATCAACGTGACCGGCCTTCGATTTCTAACAAATTATTCATAAAGCTTTGTAAGTTAAGCACGTTTGATATTTTTCGGGTTTCATCATGATCAACGCATGATAGGAGGTTATTTAAACCGGTTGACAATAAGCCGCCTCGGTGATTCAACATTTAGGTGACCCTTAAAGGTCGTTATAAAATTAACAGCGTTATAATGTTCTGCCCATTGTCTACCTCCTCGTTGATATTCTTTGAAAAAATGTAATAAATCATTCACATTTTTTACAACATACATTGCAATATACTTACGATTACAATTTAACTGTAAATTCAATGCAATATGACTATAGCATTCTCCTATTCATTGTCACATAGACTGAAACTTTCAAACCAGGAAGTATTTGTAGCTATAAGGAAATTCCGCGGGGAAATATTTCTCCAAGTTTACATTTTAATCAATGTGCATATAGCGATCAGCCGGTCGAATGGAATGAATTGTTAACGCCATCTCAGGCGCTAACCTAGGGTTACATTAATATTACTGCCCTTTTTAGTCAAAATGAATTATTGTGACTCATTACTTAGACCAACAAAAGTCGGCATTACCTCCTCAACTTCCTTCCCGAATTTGAATTTTAGTACTGTCATTGCATACTTTCTCTTCTTTGCTCAATTGGTGATCTTTGTTTTTTCATATCTCTTCTTTTATCTTATCAATATTGCGCTAAAAAGATATCTGCGCCCCCACTCCCCCCCTTCCCATTTATTTCCAAATAATCTGGATCGTCACCTGAATGTAAAGTTGTACTTTGATACTGTTATAAATTGCATCCTTATTACTTGTTTTAGATAGAATGATGTTATATTTGTAACATACTGGTAAACGCCAGATGGTGGGAAATTACTCAGTAAAACTTAAATCATACTTGATGTAAAAAAAATCCAATCAGGCTTATTCGAAGGTAAGAAGTATTAGCAATCTATGCGTGAAGTTTGGTCACTGTTAACTGAGGAATGATGCAGAAATGTTTTTTCAGACATGCTAAGTTTGACCTTGACCTTTTGACCTCAAAATAAATAGGGATGTTCCTTCCATCATGGACAATCATGTATGAAGTTTCATCGTTGTAAGCCATGAACTTCTTCAGTTCCAATATAAGGAAATATAAAGAAGCGTCCTAATGCTACGATATGATATTTTAATGTCCTTATTAGGAGATACTATCTCCTAAGTAGGAAATACTATCTCCTAATTCGAAAATACTACATGTATCTCCTACTTAGGAAATAGTATCTCCTAATTAAGACTAAGAAATACTTACTTCTGATAAGAACTTAGATATGTCCTAATAAGGACTCATTAATCTCCTAATTAGGAGTTATCATCTCCTTCTTAGGAGATAATTAGTCCTAATTAGTACATATTTGACTCCTTATTTGGACATACTGAGTCCAATTTTGAAATAAATATCTCCTTATAATTAGATATTATCTTCTACATGTAATTAGGACTTAGTACGTTTTGATAAGTGGCTGTTATGTCCTAATTACATGTAGGAGAACTTAAGTATGTCAGAAAGAGGTGACAGCTATGTCTTTAAGAGAAGATAGTATCTCCTAATACGGAGTAAGTATCTCCAAACTTTGTATGCCTTAATTAGGAGATAATTTTAAAGTCCTTCTTAGACATGTTAGGACTTAGAAACATCTAATTAGGTCATAGTATATCCTAATAAGATAGTTAAGTCCTAATTAGGAGCTAGAATATCATAATAAGACATTATCTCCTTATGGGGATATGAAAATTTCAGACAATGGCATTAGGACACTTCTTTCATTCATTCATACTTTATTTCCTCAATCATTGAGATTATATGATGATATTTACAAAGAAACGAAAGAAAAGAAAAAGAAACTAGAAAGGTTTCTTGTTGCGGTTGCAACAAGAGTGTCTTCCTCCTATACAATTTTTGGTTTGGAAATATGAAGGACGTCACATTACATGTATTTATATTATATATTTAAGTTTTCAAATAGCAGTAACATTAAATTTTCAAACCGAGAATTGTTGGTGAGCAACCATTTGATTTGGGGGGGGGGGAGGGGGGTTAGGAATTCTATTGCCAGCCGGTAAAATTTTTTCAGCAATTTTCTGAGCAGGCCATTTTTTTCAGCCATTACCAGAGTCGGAGAAAAATTTTCGCCGGTTCCTCGGGCCGGATTTAAACAAATTGTCAAATGTTGTGAATGTCTGTGTAAGTTAAACTCCCCGCTGTTACAGAGTATGAGTTAATAACCGTTCCTTCAGATGTCTCTTTGCAATTAGCGAATTTCAGACAGATTGTATGATGTTTAAATAGAACCTTTTCTAGATTTTTGTGCCTATGCGTATTAGGTCTCTGGTAGATACAGCTATGTGAACAGTTTGTATTTATATTAATTAATTTTTTGACTTTAAATTGTCTAACACAAAGAGCCAGCAAAAATTTCCATATCATGCAATGTATCCTTACTTTTGCATGGTCCGGGAAAAAAAAATTGCCGGCCCTTTGGGCCGGAATATTTTTTTCAGCATTTTTCAGAGCCGGGATTTTTATTTGCAAATTCTTCCTGCCCCCTTCCCCCATAAAAAAGGCGAGCTCGTAGCTGTATAACCAATTTTCTTGAGAAGACAAATGGTAATAACAAGTTACGTTCAATATATATATATAAATACCATGAGGTTCTCGCTGTGCAGGTTCAAATTTGGACCCCCCCCCTTCCCTTTTTTTAAAGTTTATTTTGAATTTCCATCATGGCGACATCGTTCAATATAAACAGAACTGTTTTCGAAAAACGAGGAGAGGGAAGAATGTTGGAGAAATTGTTCATCAATTTGTAAATAAACCAACCGAAAATTATGTTCGAACGTTTGCTAGAATTAGAAATTAAACTTGATGTTCAAAATATAGTTATTGAAGTTTAGAAACAGGTTTGTAGGTTAGAAATCGGAATCAAACTACCACTTTTTGTGTGTAAATTCTGGTTTGTAGCTGATCTCTTCTAAATTAATCAACTGTTTTAAAATCAGATTGTGTATATCGAAATGTATTTATGAAATGCATATTCATCATTGCCGTGAAATCGGAATTTGAAAATCTCAACACTGCTTTTCTCGAGTCGGACTCGGACTACCAATTTTAGAGTGCGCCCGATCTGTTGGCGTGAAGGTGTATCGAAATACCCAACTCAAAATTTCGATGCTCATATCTTTTCAACAGTAAGAGATAGGAAAAATCAGAAAGACTAAATAAGACAGATTTATGGATAAAAAATGATAATATTGAAATTTTTAGGAAACTTCATAAGCTTAATTTTTGTTTACTATTATAAGCAAAAAAGTGTCTTCCTCCTATGAACTTCTGAATTTGGAAATATGAAGGACGGTGAAGGACGTCATCGTAATAAATCGTTACAGTGTGCATCTAGCATTTCATATCTTGCATGGCTGTCGACTTTCAAAAAGAATGGAAATTGTAGCTAGCAAAATACGAGATATCTAAGCTTACAAATATTTGAATCTACTAAAAAACATGATAAAAAAAATAACAGAGACCAAAAATAAAAAAGACCAATCTAGCTTTTACTCCAAACGTAACGTTGGAGAACTTTCATTGTCCTAGCTTACAGGGTTCTTGAGAAATCGCTGATCCAATTTTCCACGGTTACGAAAACAATAGGTCTTCCGACGGAAGTCGGAAGACCTAAAAAAAATACATCAATCAATTAAGCATAATAAATTATATACACAAGGTTTCATGATAGAATCAAAGCACTGAAGGTACTGAAAGCGAATAGCTTAAATATCACTATATGTGTATCATTTATTATACATGTATGTAATCAACCTTTCCTTCGTAGACAAGTTTATGAAAATATACAATAATACTGAAATGCAAATCCATAAGGATTTCATTAGAATTAAAAGAACACAGTTCTCGAACTTGCATTTTCCAAAGAGTCAATACCACTAGTGGCCGACCCAAAGGGTTGACTAATGGAATAGGGCCGGTAAGTCAAGTTGAAGGGGAAGTGGGTTGTTGAGCAATCTGAGACAGTCTTTAACAACTAGAAAGGTTTCTTGTTGCGGTTGCAACAAGAGTGTCTTCCTCCTATACAATTTTTGGTTTGGAAATATGAAGGACGTCACATTACATGTATTTATATTATATATTTAAGTTTTCAAATAGCAGTAACATTAAATTTTCAAACCGATAATTGTTGGTGAGCAACCATTTGATTTGGGGGGGGGGGGGGGTGGGGTTAGGAATTCTATTGCCAGCCGGTAAAAATTTTTCAGCAATTTTCTGAGCAGGCCATTTTTTTTTCAGCCATTACCAGAGTCGGCGAAAAATTTTCGCCGGTTCTTCGGGCCGGATTTAAACAAATTTTCAAATGTTGTGAATGTCTGTGTAAGTTAAACTCCCCGCTGTTACAGAGTATGAGTTAATAACCGTTCCTTCAGATGTCTCTTTGCAATTAGCGAATTTCAGACAGATTGTATGATGTTTAAATAGAACCTTTTCTAGATTTTTGTGCCTATGCGTATTAGGTCTCTGGTAGATACAGCTATGTGAACAGTTTGTATTTATATTAATTAATTTTTTGACTTTAAATTGTCTGGCACAAAGGGCCAGCAAAAATGTCCATATCATGCAATGTATCCTTACTTTTGCATGGTCCGGGGAAAAAAATTGCCGGCCCTTTGGGCCGGAATATTTTTTTCAGCATTTTTCAGAGCCGGGATTTTTTTTTGCAAATTCTTCCTGCCCCCTTCCCCCATAAAAAAGGCGAGCTCGTAGCTGTAGAACCAATTTTCTTGAGAAGAGAAATGGTAATAACAAGTTACGTTCAATATATATATATATATATAAATACCATGAGGTTCTCGCTGTGCAGGTTCAAATTTGGACCCCCCCCCCCCTTCCCTTTTTTCAAAGTTTATTTTGAATTTCCATCATGGCGACATCGTTCAATATAAACAGAACTGTTTTCGAAAAACGAGGAGAGGATAGAATGTTGGAGAAATTGTTCATCAATTTGTAAATAAACCAACCGAAAATTATGTTCGAACGTTTGCTAGAATTAGAAATTAAACTTGATGTTCAAAATATAGTTATTGAAGTTTAGAAACAGGTTTGTAGGTTAGAAATCGGAATCAAACTACCACTTTTTGTGTGTAAATTCTGGTTTGTAGCTGATCTCTTCTAAATTAATCAACTGTTTTAAAATCAAATTGTGTATATCGAAATGTATTTATGAAATGCATATTCATCATTGCCGTGAAATTGGAATTTGAAAATCTCAACACTGCTTTTCTCGAGTCGGACTACCAATTTTAGTGAGCGCCCGATCTGTTGGCGTGAAGGTGTATCGAAATACCCAACTCAAAATTTCGATGCTCATATCTTTTCAACAGTAAGAGATAGGAAAAATCAGAAAGACTAAATAAGACAGATATATGGATAAAAAATAATAATATTGAAATTTTTAGAAAACTTCATAACCTTAATTTTTGTTTACTATTATAAGCAAAAAAGTGTCTTCCTCCTATGAACTTCTGAATTTGGAAATATGAAGGACGGTGAAGGACGTCATCGTAATAAATCGTTACAGTGTGCATCTAGCATTTCATATCTTGCATGGCTGTCGACTTTCAAAAAGAATGGAAATTGTAGATAGCAAAATACGAGATATTTAAGCTTACAAATAGCAAAACATGAAATTTTCGGTCCTTTTGAGTAATTCGACGCTCCCGTCAAATATTTGAATCTACTAAAAAACATGATAAAAAAATAACAGAGACCAAAAATAAAAAAGACCAATCTAGCTTTTACTCCAAACGTAACGTTGGAGAACTTTCATTGTCCTAGCTTACAGGGTTCTTGAGAAATCGCTGATCCAATTTTCCACGGTTACGAAAACAATAGGTCTTCCGACGGAAGTCGGAAGACCTAATAACAAATACTAGTATCTTCCGTTAAATTAATACTCCTTGAATTTTCCAAAGATCAAATGAATAAATAAATTTCCTTTCATTGGAAAAGGCTGTAAATACATAACTGGATAATTTAAGGAGTTTACCCGATTAGAGGCTGCCATGGAGCCCTATGCAGAAATATATCAGCGACTGCCATGGACATGGGGCGACTCGCCCCTATGCAGAAATATATACACCCTGGACTGGCAGATCATGAAGAGTATATACCGGCAGTGTAATGAGTTCAATTTCTAAAAAGATTAAAATGCATTCAAGGCCTGTATTTTTTTCATTATGTTTGTACGTCCTTGATAATGTCTTACACACCAAAATTCTTCTTCCATTTCCAATCTAAAACCTGAAAACCTATACATATTCTTCAGTGTCGTTTGGAATGCCTCAATCCCTAGAAATGGGCGATGTTCAGTAAATAAATGTAAATTTTAAAAGAATACGCATACGGACGTCGTGGGGTAGTCTTAATGTTTGATAACACATTAAAGAGCTTTTTGTTATAAACAACTAAGCCGTATCTTCTCGATTTTTTAGACATAGAAACTTTTTAAGTGTTTATTTGCATCCCTGGGACTAAGCCGAAGTGCTTATGCATCCAATGCAGAAGTGGGGGTGACGAGATGGTTGCATGCAACGCGAAATGGTTCTAATTTTCTTCTTTTTTTTTCATTTTCTTTCTGAAAATATGTAAACTGGCAAGGGTGACAAGCTCGAAAATTAAAAAAAATTTACAGAATTACTAGTGTCTAAAAGACCAATGATAAACAAAAATAATTATTACAGTTTTATCCTTCAACTCGGCGAGCGGAATGAGTCGGTAATTTTTTGAATATACATGTATGTACCTGGGTATTTATATTTTTTTCAGTTTTATAAAGTTTCTAGAAAATGATATGGTGTAATAATGAACGGAGACTTTTTCTCTACTTTTTTTAACGTTGAATTTTCAATTATGACCTCTCCCGTAACAAAATTCGTTTATGATGAATTGTCGTTGCATTCCCTATTTCTCTCTTATACTTCACATCCACATGTTCAATTTTCGGTCAAACAGAAAGGTACAGCTTAATACTGCCCCCGCCGTATTGATCCACGCATGTGCATTGTCCTATTCTTATCTTACGTTTGTTTATCCCGATGGATTTCTACAAGTACTGGCGTTAAAAAAAAAGCTTGTCATCGGCCGGCGTCAGCAATCATGAACCAATCTCTTTCGCGGAAGGGGGGGGGGGTAAATAGTAGACGTATCAGGATTTTTTTATATACGACCCAGGACGTATTTATGAATGGAACATTCCTGCATATTAATTAGCGCGCCAAAGGAAGCTTGCACTAAAAGTAGGACTCATATGCAGGATCGGATAAAATAAAATAAAGAAAACGAACGAATTGTAAGAAAGAGAAATAAGGAGAGAAGAAATAAATTCATATACAGATGCAAAAATCGTACGACTGAAGTACTGAACCCATATATCGAACCGTTTTGTTCTCAAAGTCGGTCCCGGAATCCTCCAATTAGAAATGAACATGACGTTATCTTCGTTTGCAGTAGGCCGTTTCCGTCGACAGCTTATGTGCGGAAGTAAAAAACATCCCTAGTGAGTCCAGCTTCAGGAAGCCGACAATAAGTAACACGACATAAACAGAGTTACATCTTTTACACATTTCAAAGCAGCTGTGACCCTTCTCTTTCAGAATACTTCATACGTCACACGATGTGAAGTCCTGTGATTTGATTGGTTCGTGCTACAAATTATACAGAATCGGGGCTCTCTAGCGTGAAAAAATTCAGGTGATCTCTTAAAGCTATTCGCTTAAAAACGAAATCCAAACATCAGTGTCACATGCTGCCAAAGAAAGACAACTATATCATGTTTGTACACCCACACTTGCCCTTAACAGCCTACACTTTTTGTGATAAAAGGAACACGCATATTTAACATAACGGAAGTTGAACATCTTGAATCCGGAAGTCACGTCATTGTTCAAGAACCGGAAGTTGGTATCCTTTCCAAGCAAGACGAGAAATACGTCTCTTTCGTCAAGGGCAGATAATTCTGCACATAAGTTCAAGTCAAACTGCAAAACATCTTCCCACCACATGTTCCTTAACTCTATCGTTCCAAAACATGAACATGCTGCGTGCATATAGATATTACAAAAATTGCGACAGCATAATTCACAAACATAGGTGATTCAATCACTGAGTGGAGATACACGCAATCACTTTTACGATGAATCGACAAACAGCTAGTTCTCTGGAGTTTGTCGGGATTTTCCATATAGATGCGGGAGAGCTATCTACAAAAATGTCACGAAAGTTATCAAAATCGTGATCCCCATGCATGCGCAACTCGCAGTCCTGAACAAACTTATTTTAAGAGTCAATCGAATGGTCTTTTTCCATTCATCTTGCCCAGGGAAAAAAACCCTCTGAGAGCCAAGAGCGCAAACATTCCTCGAGGTTATATCGTGAAAGAGTTTTTAAAATATCCGGGATGAACCCTGTGTGCTTTCGCTCTGTATTTTCAATACATGAGAATAAGCGAGTAAGAAATATCTTCTTTGGTAGGAGGGAGTTATCCATCCTACATAAACGACCGAAAAATAAAAGTTTGCTTTTGTCGATTTCGTAATGAATTGGTAGGACATCAAACAATCCTTCGCATATATCGGATCTTGATCTTCGGGGCAGATCAAGTGCATTTTTACAGATAAAATGTTGAAAAACGTTAAGCTCTCGTGTGTCTTTGCAGGAGAGGTTATGCCATAGTTCACACCCGTAAAGAGCTGATGGTAAAACAATCCGTTTGTACAGTTGTGATATTGTATGTGGATTCAAAAACGGTGATCCAATATCCGAGAGTGCAAAATATGACTTCTTGGCCTTACTAAACTTAGCCAAAGATATGGGGAACATAACATCTTACATGTAAACAAAATCAAATGATTTTCTATATCAAGTTTTTATTTATTTTTGTGATTTAAAATCCAAGAGTCTTGGCACGGGTATAAAATCAAACATAGAATTTCTGAAAATAACATATGAAATATAAGAAACTCATTTGAATTTTTTTTCATCAAATAATATACACCATAATTAATAACAAGCAAGATATGTTTGTGAAACACTAAATAAATGCTCCTAGACACAATATAAAGAGATACATCTTTACCAAAGAAGGTCAAACTTTAGGTCAAGGTCAATAGTTAGAATTTAGCATCAAGAGTACAATGATTACTGCTAAGAAGTTTTCAACTTTCGTGTCATACTTTTCTCTTAATTCTATAGAGTGCTTTAATGAAATAAAGAGCACTACGCATTGAACTTTAAGGTAGGACACAATTCATACAGCCTGTTAACTTTTTTTTTTTTGCTTCTTTATAGAGAAAAAGTGTCTTAATTTGTGTTTTTGTTACAGGTGTGCAACACACAGCAAGTGCACTTGTCGTACATGTAATATGCATACCCGTAACAAAAACATATATTAAGACATTTATTCAATATACATGTACATGTATATGCACCACAATTGTCAGTTTCGATCTTCATTCTTGTTTTTCTGAAGTCGTCTTTTCCAGGTCAAAAGAAGACGTTAAAATTCAGTTCACCGCCGGTTCAATTTGCAGGTAAGATTATATTTCTGTAGAGTTTATGCAAAGTGATGCAGAGTTTACATGCAGAAATGCAACACGTTCCTGTCAATAGTTCATCTAAGGAAGTTACAACATCATGTTATCATTCTAGCTTGCGGACAAAGAGAAATAACTCTTTTTAACAAAAAATAAATTTAAAACTTGAATTTTGCTTCAAGCATCTTAAACAGTAAATATACACAATTTCAGTGAAAATCAAGGATTGAAAAAGGTAGACTCCTACAGAATATACATGTACATGTACATGTATTTATAAGCAGGATAAATTGGGCAAATTACTAAATAATGATATATTAGCATAATAATGAATTAGCACACTTGACTAATTTTCCATTATAATCATTACGAGTTGAATAATTTAGCGTAGTCTTGAATTAATACAGTCTAAGCAGCACTAACTCCGCTCAAATATGAATCCTGCTAAAACAAGTGCACATACAGTACTAGTATATCAAAAGCAAACACCATTCATTTCACAAAACTATCTTTTATTCTACATGTATATTTGTAACATTAGCCTTATAAGAGCATGGGTCATGATAATGCTGACTTATAGCATAATATAAAGGGTATCATTAGTAAAACAATAAAATTCTACATTTTTTACATCTTTGTGTATAATTCTACACTCATTATTTATGATCAAACACATAAACCAATGGATAAATCTTAAACAAAAAAGATATATTAGAAAACAAGCTACATGTATGATGAAAACCAGTCGTTCCATGCCCAATCCTCCACACAATACAATTTCCAAATATAGAAACGGTTTACACACACTATACATCAGGGGTTTTTTTATTTTGGGGAAAGTGCCTGTGCCTGTCTCATTTTGGAAAATTTGCAACATTTTGCTGAAATTGGGAAAATTTTTATACAAATTCTCACCAAAGACTAATCATTCATTAACACTGCTAATCCATTGATTTGCTTGAACTGAACAAGGGATATATAAAAAACATTGAAATGCACTTAGAAATATGACATGTTGTGCTGACTTCCAGGTTTTGAGTCTTATTTTCTCATGTGATTTTTTTATAATTCCTCTTTGGGAATTTCAGTGGGATTTTTTGGGAAAAATAGAGGAAATTTGGCATTGGGAAGGGGCCGAAATTCGGCCCCAAAACAAGGGGAAAAAAACCATGTACATGTACGTCATATCCTTCAAAACACCATATGTCTTGGGTAAATTGATTTCAAAAGTTTCTTTTTTTAATAATTAGGTCAAGGTCACAAGATCAAGGACCATGACAGCAGAAGCAGGTGTATCAATATTGAAATAATAAGATACATTAAAAAAAATTTATGCATATAATTACATTGTATATTCCCCAAATATCAGTTTAGGCGATACTAACAAAGCAATTAAAATTGATAATAAATCTTTCTTGAACACAAACTTAAAATAGAATTTCAAGAAAAGACAAAAAAAAGAAAAAAAATCCATTTATACTGAGCTATGAAGAGAACCAGTCGTTCCATGCCCAATCCTCGGCACAATACAATCTCCAAATGACGAAACAGTTCACACAAACTATCTGTAAGATCTTTCCAAACACAATGTGTCTCAGATACATTAATTTTAAAGGTTTTTCTAAACGATAAGGTCAAGGTCACAAGATCAAGGACCATGATAGCAGAAGCAGGTGTATCAATATTGAAATAATAAAATACATCAAAAAAAATTTATGCATATAATTACATTGTATATTCCCTAATTATCAGTTTAGGCCATACTAACAAAGCAATTAAAATTAATAACAAATCTTTCTTGAACACAAACTTAAAATAGAATTTCAAGAAAAAAAAAAGAAAAAAATCCATTTATATTGAGCTATGAAGAGAACCAGTCGTTCCACGCCCAATCCTCGGCACAGTACAATCTCCAAATATAGAAACAGTTAACACACACTATCTGTAATATCCTTCCAAACACAATATGTCTCGGGTATATTGATTTCAAAAGGTTTAACGGAAACACATTTAGAATCGTCACTCCTTGACTCTCGTAGAATAAACTACATGTCATCTGTGTAAACATGAATATGACCGCTAATTTTATCGTTAGTGGTGATTTCCAGGGCGTAATTCTATCGTCGTATTCTGTGAATTCTTCTGACATGTCCTATAAACAGAAAAAAATTTGTAAACTTAATCCATCTGTTCAAGAAATCTATTAAAGGCATATCAAATTAGTCTTTTTTAAAATATTTATTTTTTAAAATTTCAAGAATTCAAAAATTCTTGTCCTTGACCTTTGAATATTGTTAACAACATATATATATAATTCCATTTTCAAGAAATGGTTCCAGAAAGGCATAACAGTCAATTCTCCTTCTTTTGGAGGGAGACTCCCTCTTTTTGACCTAATCTCCCTCCTTGGCATTTCTCCCTCGAAGGAGACCAAAATCTCCCTCTTTTTGGCCCAATCACCCTCTTTCTCCCTCTTTAGGCATATTTACCAACTAAGAATAGCTCTAGATAGCGACATTCAGAGCATGCTTCATTATGCAATATGCAAGAAAAGATGTATAGAATGCAATAAAGTATTTTATACATGTTTCATTGTTTATTAATGTATTTGCATTGAAATGTTAGCACAATGAAATTAATTGAAATTTGTTTTGCTTAAAATGTCATGATTCATTACAAATGTAGCAATAAGGGTTCACACGCAATCTCCCTCTATTTCAAGTGCCAAGGAGGGAGATCTCCCCTCTTTTTAAGATTTCAAAGTTGACAGGTATGGAGGTCTTTTCATGATGACTGAAGCCAATTCCTATACTCTTATCTTTAGTATGTTATCTATTGCATGATAGTGAGGTAGAAATGTACATTGTTTTTAAGCTCAGAAAAAATTATATATGCACCACCAAATACATGTAAGTTGTATGGCACCTTTTACTCATGTGGTTGTTCGATTTTTTACTTCAAACCTAACCTAATCCTGAATTCCTAACACCACTCTGACAATGATACTGAAGGAGGAAAGGTGTTTTAATTTGTCAAAGGAAATCTGAAAATGACATAGAGTTGACATGACAATATATATGTCATGATGAATGGGCATTACCAGGTATTGGCCAACCTTGAAATTTGCTCAAAATACTTTTAGATCACATAGGATCTCACCTACAATACCCCTATATCCATGTTATCCTTTTAATAACACATAAATTTTAAACGTCACAGCACAGAGAACTTTATACTGTACGCGTAGAATCATTCGCTGCATTCAGCGGTCAGCTTTGTAACCCGAAAGTTTTTCTAAGTGAATATAAATACCAAGTACATAACTTAATATCATCGGTAATTGATCTGTGTAACATTGTCCAAGTGAAAAGGTTTACTTTTATATAACCACGAAAGAAAGTACCAGTACAGTGTTCTGGGATTTTATTCAAAAAACCGCTTACCAACAGGTAAGTGCCCACCACCACTTACCAACAGGTAAGTGCCCACCAAAAATGTGCTTACCCAGCTATGAAACTCACTTTCCCAATCAAAAATTTCAGAATACGTGGAATACAAAGGGGATGTTAACCTTCTATAGTATACACGGAGAGTGTAAGGCCATACAAAATTAATGTTTAGTTTGACGGGCACTTTTTTAGAAAAAAAAGTGAGGGAAGCAGGTTTTTTTTTTTTTTTTTTTTTTTTTTTGCAAACGTGAAATATGATGAATGTACATTTTTTTGTAATTTATCTTTAACCAAATTTCTAATTCAAGTGTTTTGATGCTGAAAATACATTAAAACTTAAGTATAGTATGAAGTGGTAATGTTTAGTACATTGATTAACAAGATAACCCATAACAAGATAACCCAACGTCTTCCTGTAATATACTTATTGCATTTCCAAACCTGAAGTTTGCTAGATATTCTGTGATTTGGTCACACTTATTATATGTATCATATGACAGACGATGTCCTATGGCAGACCAGTATGAAGATGTAGACTAAATACATGTATGGTGTACATCTTATTTATGCTAAAAAGGATCACCAATCTCTAACCGTTGCCCTGTGTAAGGTTAAAACTTCAAATGACGTTAACATTTTGTGAACTACTTTCAGGTGCAACTAAGTGAGTGAAACTCGTAATTGTTGCTCAGTGCTTAGACCGAAAATTTGACCCTTGTCGTCGGCAAAAGAGTAGGGAAAATACAAAGAAACATGTCCAGGGATTGGGATGGCCCATTCTGATAGAAAATGGCCCATAAAATCGGCAACTCGCTGCGCCCTGGTGCCATTATTCTACGGCGTCCATTTTTTTGTTTTTTAAATCTATTAAAAGTTCTGTTCTCGTATCTACGTTGTAACGTAGATCTACACCAGGAGCAGTAATACAGAGATCGCAGCTTTCTGTACATGGCCAGTCAGAACTCTAAGGCACAAAATTCTTCTGTTCACTGACAATTGAAAGGTCCTTTGCTATTTTGATACAATATTGATTTTTCTCCGACATCTGCGCCTGAGATTTAAATCTCCAACGTCCACTTACGTATCTTATCTACGTTAAGGTACTTGTGTATGCGTTCGTCCGTAAAATTATCATGTCATTTTTTAAAAGTGGTCAGTCAATGGGTACAAATTGATGTAATAAAATTTGTACAAAATGTCTTCCCTAATATCAACAAAGCTGAAAATGAAGCTGCCCATCCGTGGACACAAAATTCAGGAAAGGTGGCTGAAAGTTTGGTCTTGGCTGTTCTGTGATCCATGCAAAAAATGTACTGTAAATTATACATTGGAAATGGTCAAATTGGGAATCTCGCGACAAAAAAATGTGCTAACGTCTGATGCAAAATGCATGCATATGCATAGCTTTTCGAAAATTGATCATTTTTGGAATGGCCCTTTCGTGAGGAAAGATGGCCCATTGTTTTTGAGAATGGCCCATTAAAGTCCAAGTGTAAGGGACCGTCGTCCCATTGAGCAAGTTTGCCTTCCCGATCACAGCTTGTCTGACAATTTAGTTTGAATTTTAACAACGATTACACAAGGGTATCCTGATCGATTCGTCATCCCTTTTCACTGTCGGACTTGAGCAAGTTGTTTGCAAATTTGAATTTCTATCCCTCGGAAATTTTGAAGTATCTGCGATGTGCTTAGGGTTTAGTTGACTAGTTTATCCGAATCGAAATTAGGATCGTTTAGTATTTCTGCCCCTCCCCTCGATCCCGTCACCGGCGTTCCCGGCTGATCAATCTGACGTAAACTGTGAGTTCTAAACAAAAACGTTTTCAAATTTCTAGTAAATTAGATAATTTAATAAAGAATAATGCTCTTGCAGATTATCACAACAGAGTCAAGTATCATTTTACGTTGTTACATCGTCCGTGATATGGAATATACGCGTGGTCGCGATTACCGTACAAACAACAATTGAATACGGCAGCTCGGGTAAATAATACTATTTTATGTAAACAAGTATTGAGTTACAGCTTTACAATTTATATATTTAGTGAAGTAAAGAATATGTAAAAAAACAATTTGTATTAGCAGACGATGTTCAATTGACTACTTTAAAATTATGGTAAAACACGCGATAAAAATCGGAAATGCGGCGGGTTTTTAGGCAATGCGGCGGTGCCCGTCAAACGAAATCTTAATTTTTTTTGGCCTAATGGGAATTGTGCTTCAAAGTTCACTTACCAATGGGTAAGCAGCATTCTGTTTTCCAGTTACCCGACCTCAATTTTCACTTACCTCGAGTAACGGCTATATGGAATCCTAGAACACTGCAGTAAATGATTGTAATTAATATACAGTGCTATTTTGTCGTACAGTTTACAAATTTTATACATCTCATTAAGAACATACCTCTGGCCAGAAATTTTTGGTGACTTTTTCTAAGATGTAGAGAATGCTGTACAATCTGACGCCCAGCGTCACCAGGAAAAACGGTCGTAAAAACTTCATCAGGAACGCCAAGGCTAATGTGGCATTGTCTACAAATACATAGTGATATACATGTATTTTATAACATAGCAATCACATCTTTTAGAAATTTATATAAATCACCGTCTATTTAACTAGTAGTGTTCTTTACACCCTAACCGGTGCAGACTGATGTACATGTAGCTTGCTCAATAACTTGATCAAAGAAGCAAAGTAACTCTGAAAGAAATTAAAGTTAAAAGTTTCAAAAATCCTACCTAAGCCTTGAGTATTGTTTAAAGGCCGGGTTCTCAACCGGGTGATCATTAATATGTATACCTGAGTGAAGTATACATGGTAGGAGTGACAAAATTGCTTTGATTAAAGCGGCGTTCCCTCAAGTGATATTCCTAGAGTCGCAAGTGATATGCAACATCGAAGACATACCAACAGGTAAACTTGATTATGCTACGGAGATACCCCAACATCATCCGTTTTAAGCTGTCAGTCAAAAATTGAGAAGGGGTATTGGTGATTAATTGGGTCAATCAGGTCACGATTAGAGATGTTAACCCTATAGCAGCCAGTGAGGAAATGACAGAAATTTTACCTGTCTTCTGTTATAGTCCCCACTCGGCCTTTCAGCTAGAAAATTCAAAGGTTCTGTACAACTTTTGAATGACATTTCCTTACAGAGAGCATGTTTCAATTTTGTTCAAAGTAGACGTAACAAATCCCCAAGTAGAGGTAACAAATCCCAAAGTAGAGGTAACAAATCCCTAAGTAGAGGTAACAAATCCCAAAGCAGACGTAAAAAATCCCAAAGTAGACGTAACAAATCCCAAAGTAGAGGTAACAAATCCCTAAGTAGAGGTAACAAATCCCAAAGTAGAGGTAACAAATCCCTAAGAGTGAAGTCATATAAAGAAACTTATAATCATTATAAAATAATCACTTACCAACTGTACTATTAAATATATATACACCAAGCATTAACATGGAATGGCCAGGGTCATACCTGAAGAAAAAAAAAGTTTGCAAGATCAGAACATAGAAATTCTGCAACGACCCCATGTACAATCCGTGAATGTACTTTCGTATCATGAAAATGAATTTATTTTGATATTTTAGTCTGGTTTGCAGTATTTAATATTACACCATGCAGTCACCAAATTATGTAACACTTATAGTATTAGTATACAAAATTTCTATCTCTTGAGGAAAAAATTACCGATTGCTTTTACAGAAGTCCAAAAATCCTAAGAGTGTAAGTAATACATGTATTTCCTTATACCAGAAGCATATGATCAAATAACAATAATGTCTACCAACTGAAGACTGAGACTTCCTTATAACTTCCTCTCACCAAGATACAGGTATATGTCTATGATTGTTATGTTAAGCTCAACATTGTGACAGCATTGAACATGTTGAAGTTATATAAATTCTCATCATATAGTCCATTTTCCATATTAAAGATACGACTGCTCCTAACCTTTGTTTTATACACAGACACCAGACATCACATCATTTGGTAAACTTTTCCATTGTGACGTCATATCTGATCGCATCATCTTGAAGAACCTTGATGTGATGTCATGCTTTTTATTTTGACGTCACAATAAAAATGTCGCGAAATTTTGTGGTGTCTGGTTTCTGATTGTCTCACGAGTTTACTGGAAAATAAGCCAATGAGTGGATCATAAAGTTGAGGGGGGGGGGATTAAAATTGTCAATACAATCTGCCTGTACATACTGAAACCATGTTGCAGGAGTCTTGAGAGGTGAGTTGATGAGAGTTGTCTCCTCTTTCATGGCGTATAGCACGGCAATAGAACAAAGACTTGTGAAAGCCGCATCAAGTAGGATTCCTAGAAATGAAGAACAATAATATGGTATTCAAAGCTACTGCATGTCTACAATACAATTGCATGTACATTAAGATAGTCAGTGGGACATTGATTTTCTGAAAATGATCTTAGATTTGTCAATTTAATACCTTTCTGCATAACTTATTAACAAGGCCATTATATGTAAAATTTATATACATATATATATATATATACAGTGAAACCTGTCTAAACCGATACCTGTCTAATCCGATAACCTGTCTATACCGATAGAATTTTTTGGTCCCGAAGAATTTTCTATCTTTTCCTATATAAAATAACCTGTGTACACCGAACACTGCCTACTCCAAATACCGATAAACATTTTTGGTCCCAGTGACATTTTATGCATGTATTTTACACTGTCTAAACCGATATGTTAAAACAACACCTACCCTGACCAACCCATGTTTTTACTAATTATCACCCCAAGCTGTTCAATTAAAACTATAGCCCAATGGACTACATTTCTCTTATTAGTAACCTGCCCAAGCCATGGCCAGTGTCTAAATTGTTTGTATTATGATGAGATTAATTTTTATGTAAACTTATCACAAACTACAAACAAGAAAATTTTAAAGCCAATTCCATCTGACTTGAAATCTTTTTCATGGAGTAAACATTTAATAGAACTTATTATCACAGAGAGGATAGTTTTTATGAGAAATATAAAGAGTTTAAAAAGTTCATAGTAAACATGAAAGCATTACTATGATTACTGTTTCACAGTTTAAAGATACATTTTTCACTAGGAATATCAAGATAATTTGAAGAAATTATCAAGATGCCTTAATTCTATTAAACCTGTGTAATCCGATATCCTGTCTATACCGATATTTTTTCTTGGTCCGAGTCGTTATCGGTTTAGACAGGTTTCACTGTACATATAAATCAATTCATGGGCAAATTCAAATTATTTTTCTTCAAATGTTAAAACATTTGATCTTATCAAAATCACCAATGCAGAGCTGCGGTACATAAAGTTAAATGATAATGAAATCATAATTCTAAAGCAGTAGTTCTTTAATTCTGTACTGCAAATTGCCTCATTTTGTAAGAGAGAATTCACTTATCAATTTGCTACGTGTCATGCAGTACATTTATAATAAGAATATTTACCGTCCTGTGACAACCACATCATGTTGTGTATGGCTACACATAAGATAAACACCAAAAACAGCAATCTGCAAAACAGAAAAACAAAAATTACACAAAAATATATAGGCTTATTGAAATGAAGTTTGATTTGTCTATATAATTATATGATGTAATTTAGTCTAGAATGTACATTGTATTAGAAATCATTGCTCCCTGAGCGATCCATTAGCTATGTACACGATTGATGATTCTAAAACTGCATGTAGAACATAGGGTAATCAAAGATTACATAGCTCTCCAATACAGGTTTTTGTCAGAAACCAGGTTAAAGTTTTTGAAAAGTAGGTCAAAGTCAAAGGTCAAGGTTACTAGGTCAACGGCCATGGTCTCAAATGAAAGGTCTTGTCATAAGGTATCTACATGTGAAATATCAAAGCCCTACCCCTTATAGTTCAAGAGATATAGCCCAAGTTAAAGTTTTGTCTACGGACGACAACAACGACAACGATGACGACAACGACGACGCCGAGGGTATGGCATTAGCTCTCTGGACTTTTTCGTCCCAGCAAGCTAAAAAGTAAATTAAAATTTTGAACAAAGTCAGTTTTAAATACTGTCACACAATATATAGATGTACAAATATTAAGGTCATTTCCCATTCAGAGGGTCTGACAAAGAAATTTGACGAGTATATCCAAACATTTGCAGGCTAAACAGATCTATGACCAAATCATATGAAAAATATTGGGGCATAAAAACACAACTTTCCTTCCGTTTTCCATAAAACTCTTTTAAAAATACTAAATGCCTTACTAAGCTACAATGTAACACATATACTAAGTACAATTCTAATGTCCAAATGATACTCCACATCAATACATACAGGTAATGTGTTTTTGTTCCCTCTGTGATGATCTGATACATAAAGGACGTGGAGAGTGCGTAACAACCAGACGTCAGGCAAATCATTAGGATCTGTAATAGATTAAGGAATTTCAGCAATCAAATTACATGTTCTATGTATAACTAGTATATTCATGTAACAGACTATCTTGAATATGCCTCCCTCCTGTAGCTTTTTATGTCAAACTAAAAGGTAAAGGTCACAAGGTCAAAGGTCAAGGACACAAATGAAGTCTTTTCACAAGCTATGTACATGAACATGTGAAATATGATAACTTGCTATAAACATGATAAAGAAAACATGTGAAAAAGATGATAGAGATATTGCCTAAAGTATATTTTCGTAAAAGGAGGTCATAATCAAAGGTCAAGATCAGGAGGTCAATGCTTAAGGTATCAAATGAAAGGTCTTGTCAAAAGCAATGCAGCATACATGTATGTGAAAGATCTAGTAAGCTTTATCTCAGACAATGAAGCAAGACAAAAGCAATTTGCCCCAATCTTGGTTACACGGAAATGTGTCCTCTATTTTTTTAGCTCACCTGAGCCAAAGGCTCTAGTGAGCTATTGTCATAGCGATCCGTCCGGCGTCCGTCGTCCGGCATCTGTCGTGTGTCGTGTGTCGTGTGTCTGTCGTAAACTTTTCACATTTTCGACTTCTTCTCAAGAATGGCTAAAGGGATTTTGATGAAACTTGGTAGGTATAAAGTACTAATGATCCCCTACAAGTGTTGTTGTTTTTCGTCCGGATCCCTCAACAGGTGGCGCCACCACAGGCAAAAGTAGGTCACAGGGGGTACCCTCCTTTGACAAACTTCTTCTTCAGAACGGAAGCACGTATTGACAAACCGAAAGCATCAGGATGCTCTACAGAGATGTCTTAAGAAGTGTTGTTATTTTTGGTTCCACTCCGAAGTCAAATTTTTGACGCTTTTTTGACGTCTCTTCGGACTTAGTCAGAAATCCAAATTTTTGCACTATTTCTTTAAATAACTCAAAAAGTGTATGATTTTACACACTCATTTACTGCATATTTATCATATCTAACTTACTTAATGCTTTGATATGTATTTTTTGCTTAAATTTTATTTTCTTGATTTTTTATGAATTTTTTTCTTATGTAAAAAGGAAGGGGGGGGGTTGATTTTCATACATTTTCTGCTTCTTTTCTATAACCACTCTTCAGATTGTCATGACATGTTGTAGGTATGAGGTACTCATGCATGGTACCCTTCAAGTGAAAGAATTTTGTCAAGATATCCACTTTTGGATTTTAAGGAATATTTTTTAAGATAATGTACATAGGTATAATGTATGTTTTCCATGCCCAATGGACCAATGGGGAGTGGCTCCAAACCCCAGCGGGACCCCAACAAATTTTTTTCCCTTATTAGCTCACCTGAGCCAAAGGCTCTAGTGAGCTATTGTCATAGCGATCCGTCCGGCGTCTGTCGTGTGTCGTGTGTCTGTCGTAAACTTTTCACATTTTCGACTTCTTCTCAAGAATGGCTAAAGGGATTTTGATGAAACTTGGTAGGTATAAAGTACTAATGATCCCCTACAAGTGTTGTTGTTTTTCGTCCGGATCCCTCAACAGGTGGCGCCACCACAGGCAAAAGTAGGTCACAGGGGGTACCCTCCTTTGACAAACTTCTTCTTCAGAACGGAAGCACGTATCGACAAACCGAAAGCATCAGGATGCTCTACAGAGATGTCTTAAGAAGTGTTGTTATTTTTGGTTCCACTCCGAAGTCAAATTTTTGACGCTTTTTTGACGTCTCTTCGGACTTAGTCAGAAATCCAAATTTTTGCACTATTTCTTTAAATAACTCAAAAAGTGTATGATTTTACACACTCATTTACTGCATATTTATCATATCTAACTTACTTAATGCTTTGATATGTATTAATAAAAATTTTTTTGCTTAAATTTTATTTTCTTGATTTTTTATGAATTTTTTTCTTATGTAAAAAGGAAGGGGGGGGGTTGATTTTCATACATTTTCTGCTTCTTTTCTATAACCACTCTTCAGATTGTCATGACATGTTGTAGGTATGAGGTACTCATGCATGGTACCCTTCAAGTGAAAGAATTTTGTCAAGATATCCACTTTTGGATTTTAAGGAATATTTTTTAAGATAATGTACATAGGTATAATGTATGTTTTCCATGCCCAATGGACCAATGGGGAGTGGCTCCAAACCCCAGCGGGACCCCAACAAATTTGTATCTCTTTGGTAAGATGGTAAACAAAGTCGCCATATATCTTGTGTTACAGATTTGATTGGTTCCTCCACGCCCATTTAATAGTCACGTAGTCACGGTGGGTAATCTCGCAACGCACAACACTAGGTTTATATAAAATTTCGTGTATTACAAATTATTTTTCACAAAAAGGGGAATGTGATACAGTGTAAGGATGCCTTAGATACGAGTTTGATTGAAAGTAAGAGAGGTAATATCCTTTTATAAAGCCGAAAAAACTATCGGCATGATTGGTGTAGATGGAAGCGAAAGTAGAACGCTGATCGTGTTTGTGCGTTATAAAAAGCTGATATCCACCTTATTTTGGATGCAACTCATAGTTGGGGCATTATTACACTGCATCACATTTCCCTTTTTGTAACAAATTATCTATTTTGCGAAAAAAATATAGAAAAATAAATTGTTCTGCGTTGCGAGATTACCCACCGTGTTAGTACTGTACACGTGATACATTTCAGGAGATTAATAGCGAGCGGAGCTCGCTGCAAAGGCCCGAAGGGCCTTTGCGAGCGAAGCTCGCCCTTATGGTAACGCGTATACACATATCTTATTGAGAAAATATGCTGAATCAAAGAATGAGAATGTACTACTATGCTTTCAAAATTTTTCGTCCCCTCGCAGACAGAGTTACTGCGGAGATGCTGGATATTGCCATTTAAATTTTTTTTCGACTCCAAGTAGACGTTTATGTTATACTCAATTTTTGTTTATAAGTTAAATTTATTGAAAATATTTTTCGTAAATCAGGTAACGATAAAGCATCAACAAGGCGGCGTAACCACGGGAAATCCGACATTTCCGGTTTTAAAGAGACGTTTCGCTCTGATTGCTTTTCTCGTCTCGGATGGTTTCGTACTGTCTGAAGTCGGAATATGTTTGTTTTTTCTTTTGTCCTTAAGTAATTTATTTTCATCTAGCCTAAATATTATTCTTACAAACTAAAAATGAATTATAAAGAACCATATTTTTAAAGAACCGTATTTTAAGCCCCCCCCTTAACATGTTCATCTGCTGGTCTAGATCAATTTTACAAATGCTTCCGTGTTTCCACTCGCCTTATATATACTACCTATTTTGGCAATCATCAAACAGAAAGATAAACCATCATAGTCAAAATAAAAAAGAAAGATCTTTTTTATTTTATATACTCTCCGCTCGTACAAAAAGGCTTTGCCTTGATTCATATTAGAATCTATCATGCAAACGAAATAGTACTGGTATTTGAATAGATTTTTATTTAATGTGCATATACTGGGAACACTGTCATACTTGTTATCATTCATGTACTTGGAACACTCATTTATAACTTAGCTCGAATTTCCTTTGTCTTAGACTCTCTTAGATGAAGTATAATGAACGATTTCTTGAAGAAACATGTAATGAGTAAATTCTCTTCCTGAGGATTTAGAGAATGTATAGGACATTTGATATATCTGAAATTCTTGAAAAAAAATAATTCAGTTCAGAGTTCTTGAAATATTTCAATGAAATGTTGGACCACAGGAAGCTATTGTTTTAAAAGAGAAAAGAAATTATTATTCACAACCTCAAGCCACTGTGTTCGACATCTTCAATGTATAACATTTCTTAAGTAAACACAGAGGCTTAAGGTTGTGAATAATAAAAAAATTTCTCTCATAAAACGACAGGTTCCTGTGGTCAGACATTTGGGAATTTTTATCTATCCAAATAATAGATACAACATGAGTTTTTATCAGACCAAATAATTTTTTATCAGCAAATCTGATGCAGCTGATACTTTTCATGAACTCTGTCAGCTAATAATTAGTCCGTGTAACAGTCCTATCACTAGGCGAAACATAGTTAACAGTAAATAACGATTTCGTATGTCTGCTATAGTTGTACATGTAGCTTTACAATATCGTGGGCCTATTAATTTGTTTCCCTAAAAGCAGCATACACCAGAATATTAAGTTTATTTCATTTTTTTATTCTTTTTGTCTGTTTTTTCATCACCTGCTGCACGTTAATGTGGAATTTTACAAAATGATTTTTTTGATGTTGAATAATTGAACTATATACTAGCTGGGCATATGACTTTGGATCACATTATCCGTCTTTTCAAATCAGTAAAAAAAGATAATGTTTTGAAATGTGACTATTTCTTCTTGTTTGTACTTTTAAAGGCTGTAAAAAAAAGATCTTGTCTGCATCCGGCAAAAATCTTTTTAGAAAGAATGTGGGCTCAAATCGTGATACTGGCACTATCAATTTTACGTCTTATTCAATGTCAGTATGTCAATTAGAGCATGCATGGGTATCAGGTGAGCGTTGTGCCCTCCTGGGGCTCTTGTTGACTTAGCCTCTATTAAACAACGAAAGTTTTCTTTATCAACAATTCCAGAACGTGTATTACCTTCATGCCCTGAGACTCCTCATCATGTATACTGTCTACCATTCTCTGACTACAATGCATGACAAAGTTCAAGGCTAGTACCACCTCGGCCAGCAGTAATAAAGGACCCGTTACCCATAATACCTTGTCATATAACCAGATGAACGGCCATGGTATCAGGTTCACAGGAATGTACCAAACTACTACTGCCCACAATAGAAAGCTTAGGTAGGGAATGACTGAATGCTGAAAAGAAAGAAATTATACATGTATATCAACTAGCTTTCCTCCTACTCAGACAGCTCATAAAGTACATGTACCTGTGACACAATGTTACTATTACAAACTACAAGTATAAGTACATGTACAACACAAAATGGTCAACATGCAAAAATCAAAGGTAAGCACAAATGAATTCTTAGGAAATCCCTTGAATTTCATAAATTTATGTTTATTCTAATTATATAGAGTTCTTTAATGAATAAAAAACATTAAACATTTAATCTTAAAAAAGGACATGCAGATTTCATGCCGGTACATCCTGTAAGTTGTAACTAAAATTTTCTTTTTCTTTATCATGTTTATTTTTATATGCAATAATTGTAGATCTAGCTTGCGAATAAAGAGAGGTGACATTTTCATAAAATATAGGGTAATCAAAGATTACATAGCTCCCCTATACAGGTTTTTGTCAGAAAACAGGTTAAAGTTTTTGAAAAGTAGGTCAAAGTCCAAGGTTAACGTCACTAGGTCAAAGGTCATGGTCTCAAATGAAAGGTCTCGTCACAAGGTATCTACAAGTGAAATATCAAAGCACTACCCCTTATAGTTCAAGAGATATAGCCCAGGTTAACGTTTTGTCTATGGACGACGACGCTGAGGGTATGGCATTTACCTCTCCGGACTTTTTCGTCCCAGCAAGCTAAAAATCAATTGGAACATTGCTTCGATTATCTTAAACAATAATTGTATTACACACACCAGTGAGGATCCAGGATTGAATATTAAGGTAGAATCCTACAGAATGTCTGATATTTGAACATGTACACATATTATAATTTACTGTTAATATTTGCGGAGCAGTCAATTTCTGGATGTACATCTCGAATCAAAATACTTATGGATACCTTTCAATCATAAGTACAAATAGGCTGAATTTTATCTTTGGATGGGCCAAATGATAACTAGATAAGTGTCTTTTATCTTGAAAGTCCGAAAGGTCTTCACCAGGTCGGGGAAACGGCAAATCTAGCTATTAGAGCTAAATCTAGCTTTAAAAGCTTGTTCTAGCTTTAAAATGGACCAAATTGAGCAGTATTATTTAGAATGTGTGAAAATAAAGAAATTGCGCACTTGCGCCTCTACGGATATCGTAATGTTTACGTACGAAAACGAACATTGGATCTTAAAATCAGAAACTCAGCGTTGCATTTACGAGTGCAGCTGCACATGTGCATTCAAGGAAAAGGTTAATATTCACCTGTTTACACATTAAATGACTTACCTTTGCAGATTTAATGTCCTACATATTTAGATAAATACATTTGACTTGCAAATCCGCCATTTTTAATTTAGCGATCTCAGTGGATTCACTGTTTGCAAGAGAAAAGATTAACTAGCAGATGGATATGCAGTATTCCGGTATAAAAGTAGGATGCCGTTCCCATTTTTGCATTTTAATTAAATCTTTTAAAAATTAAATTTTTTCATTTTATTTTCATGTTTTGAACAATTACATTTAAGTTATGTATAATGAACTTAACAAAATGAGGATTAAAAATTGAAATTATCAAATTTTTTAAAGAATTTGTATCAGGTGAAATATGTCTTCCTCCATCCTACTTTTGCACCGGAATAATGCATATCCGTCTGCTAGTTGATCTTTTCTCTTGCAAACAGTGAATCCACTGAGATCAGTAAATTAAAAATGGCGGATTTGCAAGAAAATGTATTCTTCTAAACATGCTAAATATATAGGACATTAAATCTAAAAAAGTAAGTCATTTAATTTGTAAACAGGTGAATATTTACCTTTTCCTTGAATGCACATGTGCAGCTGCACTCGTAAATGCAACGCTGAGTTTCTGATTTTAAGATCCAATGTTCGTTTTTGTACACGTGTAAACATTACCATATCCGTAGAGGCCCAAGTGCGCAACGTTTTTATTTTCACACATTCTAAATAATACTGCTCTATTTGGTCCATTTTAAAGCTAGAACAAGCTTTTAAAGCTAGATTTAGCTTTAATAGCTAGATTTGCCGTTTCCCCGACCTGTTCACTCTCAGACCGCAGAATTAAAAGGCCCAAATCATGAGCTGAAGAGAATATGCCTTTTTTTCAATTTGAGCCAAAGTTATAATCCTGCATTATTTATTTTTTTTCTTAAAGAAGCAGATTTTTTCCTGAACAGCTGAAAAGTAAAGGCTAAAGGCTTTAGTAAAGCAGAAAAAAACTTGTTGTTTACCAGTGCATTCGGAATGCATCCACTGCATGACACATAAATGTACAAAAGCAACGAAATTCTTAAAATAAGATCTATGCCACAAAAGGAACCGTAAATAGGTACTGTCACAACACAAAGATAAGGCAAGAATTCAACAAGCCAAACAAACAGAGGGATGCACATCTTGCAAAAATCGCGCTGAAATCAAACGGGATGTTTACGATCAAATGTAAAAGTCCGACTTGAGACGGATTCCGGGAAATGCAAAAACCTGCAGCATGCCGCAGATATTGCTGATGTTTCTGATTACTAGTGCATGAGTGGAACATAGACAGGGCTTTTGAATTAATGTTGAGCAATTGAGGTTACATATTTGATGAACCGCTAGTTTGTGTATGACGATGATCGGTTTTGTCATATGAAGTTAGTATCCATGGCGGGAAATTTTAACAGCATATATTGGTATCACAGTACTAAAAGCCTTTTCCATTGAAGTCTATGGAGCACCCACCTCTGTTCAATTGCTTCCCACGTCTCTCACAACATTCACCCCGAAGTTTCACTATATACGTTTTGTACACAAAGGTTTGTGATACTTAAAAATGCTATCTCTAGAAAAAGTGACCACAGAGTCTAGAAAGATCTAGCCACTTGAAGTTTTAGGTCCATTTTTTGCACTTAAATCTAAAATACGATTTTTGAATTCATGGGACCCCTTTTAGAATAACCTTTCATCCATAGTTACAGCTGATAATTCAACAAGTGACCAATGTTTCAATTTCTTATTGATTGACCTTTTATGTGATATGATTCAATTATTTAAATTCTTTATACTTATCTAGAATTTTATTTTTAAAGTCGGGAACAAGATTTCAATAGCGGCCATGTTTTGCCGTGTACCCAAAGGGAATTCCCCATTTAGTACTGTGATACCTATTAGCCTTAATGTTAGTAGGGTGACCAAGTCGCCAAAAGTGGCTTATTTAAGGAGTTTAGTCGACACGCATAGTACATGGCAAATATTGGTATCAAATGAAAGCTCTTTATCTGTGGTTCATGAATCAAGATGTCGTCAAATGATTTTCATTGTAAAACGTTTTCAAAAATGATGTTGAAATGACGTCATCAACGTTTTAAAAAAATTACCGAAAAATCACTGAAAAAAGGAATCGAGGAATATTTTTTCTGTGGAAAGTAACATCAAAGATTGAAAGGTGAAAATTACTAACATATTGAATACTTTTTCGAATATGATAAGTTTTAATTCAAATTTCTCATAAAATTTGCGTTTTTGGGTTTAAAAAGTTTATTTTGCTAAAAAATTGCATTACTTTGTGAAAATTCTGTCATATTTTTTCCCGTCTCTTAGATCCACAAAATGAATTCTGATCGTTCTTCAAAAAATTAAATCTGAACATTTTCCTCTTCCAATTGATATCAAATATATTTAATTATTTTAATGCAAAAACGTCAAAACTGCTGTTTTTCTACAAAAATCTGCATGCTAATTTCTATTAATTTTATTTCTATACATCAATCATAACATCTTTATCACTTGTGAATTTGATAATTGAAGGATGTATTCCATTCTGATCTTTTATGCTCTTTCGCATAATAACTTACGTTTTAAACACATTATTTGTATTTTCAGTCTTTTGGGGGGAAAACTGTATTTTTTATTCAAAAATCACGGATTTCTGGATATTTTCTATATAACTTTCAGAATCATATCATTGCATAAAATTACAATCGTTAGTAGCTATAGCATACTTTTACTATCGTGTTACAAAATGCAAGCAAAAATTTTATTTTTATTCTCTAAACTGGGGAAAGATTAGGATTTTTATGGTTGTTCTTGTATGCCTGTCTTTTATCCTATGGAAGGGGGGGGGGGGGGGGGGTTGCGGATATCGGCAATGCAGCACCGTTGCGTCCTGAACCTTTTAGACAATAAAGAGATAAAATCGTTTAAGCTAGTAAAATCATATTTTCCACGTAGATTTAACTTAACGAACGTAAGAGAATTTTATTTTCAAGGTCATGTGTGAAAGGTCAAGGTCATTTTGAGGCTAAAGATAGATTTTTATGAGAAATAGATTTCAATTTCATTGAAATAATTGTTGTTGTTCTCTTTTTGGTTCAGTATGTTTTGGAATTATTCATACTTTAAGGAAAATTAATGATCTTTCAAATATGTAACGGACTTTCTATATATTTTATTCCATCAACAGAGAAATTACAAGTATGCGTACATTTAAGGGAAGAGGGGGGGTCATACTCACATTTATTTATTAAAACTATAGGAATTGCAAACACGATTGATACAATGTCATTTGAGCTAGGTCTCTTTTACCATGAACTTTGACTTTAAAAAGACAGAAAACCCTATTGGTTTTGAAGGTCATGGTCAAGGTCATTTTGTGGCTAAAATAGATTTTTGGTTAAATTTTTCAAAAAAAATCATTTAAATCTATTTTGGGTCAAACTATTTTAAATCTTCTTTATGATAAATAAAATATAAATGATCTTTTATGTATGTAACGGGGTTTTATCTCCTCCTTTTGCACATTCGAGAAATTAAGCGGAAGAGGAGGTGGTTGCATGCACACATGCTGTAACAAGATATGGTGACCAATTTGTCTGAAATAGGAATTTCCAATTTGTATTTTAAATATCTTTCAAATTTGTATAATAGAGAAATCAGTAATGCATGGTAATATCAAAGCTTAGGAACTTCAGGCTTACCATGAAGATTGAGTAGACCCAGACAAAGGACTTGATTGTTAGGGTACGGGTCAAAGAAGGTCAAGTTCATTTGACATCATTAATCACATGACAGGCGTATGTTGCAGCGTAACCATTGCCCTATTTTAAGTATAATTTCAGGGTACGGGGGAGGGGGGGGGGGGCTGCTTATTTTGAATTTTAAATGAAGGACCTATTTATTTCTCTAAGTATGTGTCAGCATAAAATATTTGTGAATTGTACACCAAAAATATTTATTTTGACTTAAAATAAATAAAAAAAAATTATTTTTGATTTACAACTCAGAAATATTTTATGATATATGCGTACACTTTTCTTTTTTTTTTGGGGGGGGGGTATACAAGATTTGAACATTTATTGATAATAGATACCAACTGGTTAATAATCAAAATATTTTAAACCTTCTTCATGATAAATAAGATATATTACATTCCTTCCGCGTTACCCTAAAATGAAGGTATGTACCAATAAAAATGCACTTCTTTTTCAATTAAAAAAAATGGAAATATAGTGTACCCTTATAGTATAGTTTTTACAGGCAAAAATTGGTCACTGGATATAATTTTTTGTGATAAACTTCAGAATCAAAGGGACTTGTCGCGCTTCTCATTTGCTTTATGTACTAGCGTGATAAATCCCTGTGATCAGAACCAAAGCATAATAGATATATAATATCGAAAAAAAAACCAAAATCATTACAAATGATAAGAAGGATGACTCAGTTGAATTGCGTTTAAAAGAATGAATCCTTTCCCTGTTTCTTATCTGATATAACCATCTTGATATTCATGAATCTCAATGTGAAAGAGAGAGAGTTACAGAATAGGGACGAGTATGTAAACAGCTAATGAATGAACATCCCGGCTCTTGTGGTTAATTTTCACAATTTTATATGATTTTCTAAGCAAAAAAATAAACATTTTGCCTGACAATACACACATTTTTTCTTAACATTTTGAACATAAACTTATTTCACTTAAAAGTACATTGAAAATTGTATAAATCTATGTTATTATTGCTTATGACATGGTAAACTGTTTACCATTTCCTGTAATTTATCCATTAAAAGCATTTTTTATGAGATCGGTGATGGTTTATCGGGAGAGAGGGCTTTCTACCCTATTTATAATAATTTTATGGATAACGCTGTATATGTACGTACACCCTAGCTGAATTAATCATAACGATGGATATCTTTCTGCCACACATTTTGAATAAAAACTAAGCAACGAAAAGCGTAGCACCTTCGAACGGCATCAATACCAATGTACTCATAGTCACACACTAGTAGGAAATGCACGAGAAATGACCAAGTAAATCTGTCAACACGTCGCAAAACGTTGAGGTCGTTGTTTGGTCGCTGGCTTGTCGTTGTGTGGTCGCTGGAGGACGTTGGTGTGCGATGTGGTCGTCGGAAAATTTTGTGAATGCACGAAACTGCTGACGACTGTCCAGCGTCCAATTGTAAGTTATGGAGTCATTAGGAGGTCGTTGGGCATGCGTTCCCGTGCGCTGTGCAGTCATTGCTAAAAACGTTGAGAGGGCGCCGATAATTGCAACGAATGTGTAACGACAAAGGAGCGCAAGTCTAACGCGTACACAGCCACACTATTCTAGCGATGGTCTAACGTCCTCAACGTGTGTCCAACGATAGTCTAACGTCCTTGGCGTGTGCTTCAGGTCTTGACAACGAAATATTTTCTGAATATTTTAAAAGTTTTGCTGTAAAAGTTGAAGATCGCGAGAAGGTCGCTGCCAGGCTGTTGACAAGTCGTTAGGCGAACGTTGCGAGATCTTTGGGCACGCTTTATTCGCTATTTTCGAAAACCAGAGTTACTTCCCATTTGAGACGGTATCTGACGTAGACTGATTGTGACGTCAGTAAATTCTATGGAATCAGTCCTAATAGTCTGGGAAATGACGGTGTAAAATCGACATTACCATACCATTTCATGACGTCACAATGGTTTAACGTCAAATACCGTCTGTAAGGGGAAATAACTCTGTATTCCGCAAAGACTCAATAGAACGTTAACAGGTAAATTGTCAACTAGTTTTATGCGTTTGGTAGACGCTGAGGTCGTTTGGCGAACGCTACCCATGCGCTACAAGGTCGCTACGCGGACGTTGAGAAAGTTGCTTCATAAATGATTTTCAGACCAAATACCGACGTTTACCAGCGTGTTGAAGGTCGTTATGTATACTGGTGCGTTGGCCAAAAAAAGTGAAGGCGTGATAAGGATATAAACCACTTTGTAGGTAATCTTAAAATAGAACTTGAAATTCTTCACAACATATGCAAATATGCGTCAACATTGATGAAGTTCCATTTTAAAGTTGCCTCCTCTATATCTGTGATCTTGACCTTTGACCTTGATAATCAAAGAAGTATTCTTTGTGTCATTTGTATAAAATGAATACTTAAAAGGGCTTAACCAAGATCTGTTGGTGAATGACACAGAGGATCTTCAATGATTTTGACGAATTCAATCCTGCGACCTTGACCTATAATATAATGGGTTTCTTCCTATTGTTATTAGCAACAAGTGCATGGGCATTTGAAAGATTTAGTCAAAATTGTGCCCTCTTGGTTTGTATATAAAGATTTTAAGCATTTCCCTTCCGTGACCTTGATCTTTGACATTAGAAAATCAAAAGTGTTCTTCTTCTTGTTATAAACAATAAGTCTAAGGAGTTTGGTAAACTCCAATGTATCATCGTGACTGTATTAAAAGATTTAAAAAAAATTGTAATCTGAGAGCTTGACCTTTGATGCATTACCTTGAAAACCAATAGTCAAGAGTTCTTTCTCCTATCATAAGCAACACGTGTATTGAGTTTGGTGAAGATTAACTTCAAACTGCACCCTCTAGGCTGTACAAAATTATTTCAAACAATTCCAGTCTGTCACCTTGACCTTATATTTGAAAAACAATAGAGTTCTTTCACTTGTCATAAGAAATAAATGTATGGAGTTTAGTAAAGATCCAATCAAATCTGTGCCTTCTAGGATAAGAAAAATGATTTTTAACGTTTCAAACTTGTGACCTTGACCTTTTACCAATGACCTTGAAAATCTATAGGGTTCTTTCTCTTATCATAAGCAATAAGTGTATGAAGTTTGGTCAATACCCAATAAAAACTGTGCCTCCTGGGCTGTATAAAATGATTAATAACATTTTCAACCTGTGACCTTGACCTTTGACCCATGACCTTGAAAATCAATAGGATTTTTCCTCTTGTCATGAGCAATAAGTGTATGAAGTTTGGTCAAGATCCAATAAAAATTGTGCCTCCTAGGCTGTATAAAAGAGCGTGACGTGCACAAACACATCCTCCCTCTCCCACACAGTCACCCTTACACACTCTCGTACGCACCCTCACCAACGGTCGCATTATACCCCACTGCAATTTTGCTGCGGGGGATAATTAGCAAACATTTGTTTTCTATGATTGAAGAGAAAATTGACAAATATTTGTCCTCCATGTTTGTACACGGAGAGGAATATTTCATTTTTAAGGAATTATAATATTCACATTTTTAATTTGTTCTAAAAATAGCCACCAATGACGTCATCAATACAGATTTTACGTCATCGCGATTGACTTATGTTAAGGATAAGATAGGAATATTATTCTGTTAATGCAATTTGTACAGAAAATTCAATTTTGTTTTCATCAATATTTCTTTCCTTTGTGAAAAAACCAGAAATACGAAATCTATGTTGAATGACCCCTTTGACCTTTGACCCCTGAAAATGGAATGTTTGTACATTCAAAACTGTTGACGACATTGATATTTTGAAAGTACATTTCTTCTAGTTTCATTTGACATATAATTTACCCATGTACCAATCTGTCGACTAAACTGAAAAATTTAGCTCTTTGGTCGCCGTACTATGTGCCCTAGGGTGCGAAATAACTTTTCTTCTTCAATATTTCTTCCTCCCGGAAGGTTTATTATTATAGTGAAAATTCCCAGGATTTTCTATTATGGAATATTTTTTCCTTGGCCATAACACTTTCCACAGTTCTTTCAGTACATTTGCATATTTGGGGGTTCCGGGTCGGCTTGGGTATTCAGAATCAAACCTAAATTTTCACTTATTTAAGATGGAAAATGACATTTGGTATTTTTGTACAAAGAGAATTATCAATATTGAATAATAAAATAATAACTAATTACGAAAATTAGTTCTCATTTCAAAATAACAAACAGTTATGTGCGACCCGGATCCCCCAAAACAGGCGACCCAGAACCCCCAAACGAATAAAATATCAACAATTTTCATAACAACGTTTCCGTCTATATTATATAGATGGAAATGTTGTTATAAAAATTGTTGATGTTTTACTCTTTTTTTCACTTAACCAAAGGGATGTTTTTTCTTTAAAGCAGATGGAATGTATGTGAGTATATGTATAATATTTTTTCCACCTATGATTCAATAAAATGATATAATAAAAGTTCTTGGGGAAAAAATATTATATGATAAAATTTCCAAGGAATAAATATTATGCTGGAAGAAATATTTCATCACAGGGACTGGTCACATGACCAAATTTCCGCCATGTTAAAAAATAAGCTAGGGGAATGTTTTTCTAGATTTTTCACAGTGCCCTATGAAAAATCCATGATTTTGTTTACTCCATCTTCAAATATCCTTTTATATTGGGGTTTGAGGAGCTAAGAGGTCATTCAATAATGGATTCTTCAATGAAATCTAGTAGCTATGTCCTTGATATAAACGTTATATACAGTGTGTGAAATTGACTTTTAAAGTCTTAAAGACATTCAGTCTACAGTAATTTCAGTTCCACTATAGACCGCAGCAATCTCCTGTAGACCAAAATAAAAAGACCCCTAAAATCTAATCTTTTATACGGTTTTATTTGATAAAACAATACTCATATTCTTTTTTCAATCTCAAATAATTTCTCTGATCATTTCATTGTTTCCCTCCATTTGTACTAATACAATTTTGTGGAATGCTGCACAATTCATATGTTACATGTTAAGTACATGTAGTAGTGTTTTAAGTTTACAAAGTTAACATTTTAAAAAACTGCTCAAATTTCCTATAGACAAGTTGGTCTATAGCATTTTTGATCGCTATAGACAGATCCAATTTACTGTAGACATTGGCCATCGGGCCACCGTTAATTTTGCACACTGTATATATTTTAAATATAGAGCAATTTCCATACAATATGCTCTATGATAAACCCCGAGTTTTAATCCCCCAACTGTTTTCGGAACTTCTCAGTGCTTATCTCTAATTAAACCTTTGTTTGACATCACGCCGACACATAGGGAATACCTTGAGTTCCCACATGGAATATGGTGTAATTAAATTTGATGTGAATGCTTTGTTAGGTTTTGACATTCCTATAGAAAGTACATCATTATCATGATTATATAAGTATTTTCAGTTAAGTTTGCAAGAATGCAGACTTGAATTTTATACTGGCCAAGAATTGTCATCACAACATTTGACGTGATGTCGAAACAGATCTTTGACGTCATTAAATTAGCGGTGATGTCTGGTCTTTAAGTGTCTAAAATTCAAGTCTTGAACTTCTTACTTACGAATAAAAAATAATCTGTGAAAATTATGTCCTAATAAAGAACTCCAGTGTATAGACATCATTAATAACCTCCACCCTTTTTTTAATTATAGAAAGTACCTTATGGGTATTTGAATAGAGAATGAAATATTTATTGTGTGTGTAGTTTGTACATATATATTGTATTCTTAATCCAATAATTAAATGTAGAATAATCCCATTAATTTTCAGGTTTCCATGATGGAGGAAGAAAATCAGACTCAGAGTGATGTGGATTCAGTTATAACAGATACAACCAGAGACAGCCAGGAGACATCTTCACCATTAATGTCTAGTAGATTTCCTCTGTAGGTATTCATTTGGCAAACCTTGAACATGTGCAGGGTATGAACTCTACTTAAAATTTTACTAGCCATGTGGGCTCGTAAAATTTCAATTTTAGGGGCCCACACAACTTTTTACAAGCCCACACAGAAATTTAAACCAAATCTTTTTGGGGAAACATTCCCTTTCAAGACCCCCTCTCCCCTTAAAACTGACCCAACTATGCCTGCTTTCGAGAAATTTAATGTACAAAACACGTATTTTATAAAGCTGTATGTAATCAAAATGCCGTATCAACAAAACTTTTGAAGAAGTCATAGAAATACAAACTCGAGGATTGTAGGCATCAAAAGATGAATAAATTTGTAATATCAGCTTAAAAATAAAACCACCCCACCCGGCTATAGCGTGCCCTGTTATAGTGCCAAACTCGTATACCGCCACAGAAATCTTTTATATAAAATCGTTTCATATAAGATACTGCCATCGGCCCCTGATGTAAAGGTACAAAGAAGCATTCGTCTGATAATATCGCGCCAAACAAAGTATAATCAACCAGGTTAGGCGGTCTCTTATAAATACAATTAAATAATCTGTTTATTTTTTTTAAGTAAACACTGTCCCATGTAAGATAATCATTCAAAAGAGTTTGATGTCACGTATATATTTGACCGTGCGGCCGTAGAGAGCGGGGGGGGGGGAGGGGGGGGGGGAATACAAGAGAATCAAATCGTTGTTTCTTCTCTTTGTCATCTATTCAATTAACATCCTGTGAAGAGATCAATTCAATTTGTTTTAACAATTGAATTTTCCGCCATCGATGTCAATGCGCCGTACATTACATAAAAAGACAACGGCAAATAATTTAACGGCTTACAAAGAGCAATGGATCTGAATTTAATTGACCAGAAATAAAGAATGTATTTGCTAATTAGATATGGATATCAAATAGGCGATCAATGAACAAAATCGTGTATTTTAACCATTTACATATATATATATATTCCATTTATAATACAGATGGACGAATGTTTTACGGCGTTATTGATACTTACGTTGAATGGGAGAAGTATAATTCATTTGCCACGTGGGCGAGTAAGTGGTAATTTTTTATCGCCCACAGGAAAAAATACTCGTCTTGGGCGAGTGGGCGAGCTCAGAGTGGGCTGATGTGGAATAAGTACTATTTCTCCAACTAATTTACATTAATTTTGAGTTTGCTTTTAGAGTATGATAGAAAAAATACAAATTGATGGTCATCTATTAAAGATGAATTTGTCCCTCTAAGGCAAGATATGATTTAACGCTCAAATAAAATGTAGCACTGACAGCCTTCATCGAAGGGAAATTGTGTCTTCAGGTCCAACAAATGTGTTGCCCTCATTCCTTGTCAATAATATGTATTATATCTATAATACAAAAAATGTATTTTGTAGCTATAGCATTGAGAACTTTATCACTAAAATTGAATCTGTGTCCTTTTGAACTATTGACGGTATAGCATTCCTACGTCTCATTCATTTTACAATAATTAATTAATCTATTCTTAATTTAATTTTCAGGTTAATGATGACAAAACGGAACAGAAAGCACCAGGATAGTGACCACACTGGTAAATCTGTAATGATTTTATCATTTAATTTCCATTGTCACTCTTAAGAAACGAAGATTCTGATTGGCCGAAAAATTGTGTTGATACAAATGTACCGGCCTGCATCAACCCAAACCGGAAGTACGCGCTAGGCAACGTTGTTGGCAACACAATTTCAAAGCTGCAAATAAGCGTTGAAACGCAACTAAATGAAATGATAAAGAATCATTGTAATATTTTTTTGGTTGATCGAGGGAAAACTTATGCATCTTGAGCTACAAGCACGATGCAGTTTTACCTCAATTTTCGGTGTTGATACCTCGGTCAACCAAAAAAATATTACAATGATTCCTTAAATGCTACACGTAGGAACTACAATGTATTTGTGATTCAGAAATAAATGTATGCTTTAAGTCATGATTTCTCTTTTATCACGTTTAGGTCACATGCACATTGCTAACAATGTTATCAACCCTATTTCATTGTGTCACAGAGTTAAAGCCTCATTTTCTCGTATGATAACACTTTTGATAATGATCTTCGTTCTCAAATAAAATTTCAGTGTCAAGTGACAAATGAAAAAAATAATTCATATTACATGTATTTCAGATGAGCAGTTTTCACCAGTGATTCCTTGTCCAGCCAAGGTTGATAGAATCCATAGGTACAGTTCGTTCAATGAGGCATGTACAAAAACGAAGATTAGATTTTGATTTTATCTTGTTTGAATTTGCTGAGACAAACTACCCTGGTACATTTAAGTAAAAAAAGCAAAATATAATATAGCACTTTTAAGCATTTTCATTAGACAGGTACAGTAATGATAGCATACAAATTTTTGATTTTCCAAAATCTAATTATTATACTTTTGACAAGATGTGTTTATGTAAACAAAATTCGCAATCAAGGCTATGAATTTTACATTGCACTCTGAAATATTGTTATTGATGAAAAAGCTCAAGATTGATTACAACCTCACAACAGAAGCAACAATATTAATATGGATTCTCTGTAAAAACCTAAAACAGCTGGCCACGGCATGTCATGGATTTTGATGAAACTTTCTGTAATTATCATACTTAATGTAAAAACAATGAAAACAAACCATATTGTTTTATTTGAACAAAGGTTGCCATGGTAACGGGGTCAATCTTTTTGACACCCCCATAAATATGAGAGATAAGACATATTGTGGCATTCTGTTGCCATGGAAACCATGGTCAAAATTTACTTTATGAACACAAAAACTTTTCTTTGTAAGTTTAACTCTGACAAGAAAAACTCTCTCGGGGGAGGGGGTTATCAAGTAATTGTTGATATTCAGTCAAATTTTGTGAAAATTTAGCAAAAATAAGGTCTAATTTTAGGGTCATTTTTGGCCTGTTTTTGATTATTTTGAAGGTTGAAAACCATTATTCGGTGAATGTTATGGGTATTTAACATCACCTTGCCAAAATAAATGTCTATAGCTGGGAAAAATCAAGAAATAAAATCTATGGTGAAACTCACCATTTTGTCATGAATGCCAATCAAAATCCGTTGCTATAGCAACTTTGAATCCATATTACCATATACCGCATATTTAAAAACATTGTTTTTCCTCATGTTTGAGTCCTATGATTATGAAATAGCATACCTGTATACAAATTATATTTATCATTATCAATTGACCTTCAAATCATTTCAAGGTCATCTGTCCAAATCTCAAGGTCATTTCTAAATTTAGACTAAAATTAAGACAAAAATCAGGATTTCCAATTAATTTAAATTGATTTCTCTTACTTATTTCATTAGATATTTTGATTTTAAATATTTACAGTTGAACAACCGATCACAAGAAGTAGAATTCATCACAATTTTCTTAAATTGTATTTCACTTCTATGTATGACATACTTTCAAAAGAGCATAAAATTGCGATTTTCTAAAATTTTCTCGTAAAATATGTGACATTTTTTGGGGTCTTCATTGGACTCTGATAAATGTGATACTCATCCCAACAAATAATACATTTATCATACTTTTACCGATAATTGACTGTTTTGCCAAGGTTCCATACTGTTTACTGTTAATCATGTCTCTTTTAAGTGAAAAACCACAAAATTTGGCCTGAAAATAGCATATGTTTTTAAATGACCTTGAAAATTGAGCAAATGACCTTGACATTTTCTCAAGGTCATGATAGCATCAAATGGTATTTAATACATCTACATACCAAGTTTTGTAACAATAGCAGGCATACATCTGTAGAAATTAGCTTTTTACTTATGACAGGTATTTACACCTTCGTACCAAATGTTGCCATGGTAACCTATTTCAAAGGCATGTAAACAGAAAAATCTCACTTCTAGATAAATTTCCTTTGATTCCCATGAAGTCCTAGGATAATACTCTTCAGGAAATAGTCAACTGTATTTCAAATCTTGTGCAATTGCATTATTACTCTTGTCAAAAGTAAGTAAAATATAGGTAAAATAAGGCCTAAATTGACCGAAAATGGCTCATTTTTAATAAGCAATTTTTCTTGAAATTGAAGTGAATTTACATGACACACAGAAAGAAGGAGCATCGAAAAATTAAATTGTATCAACTTTAGAGGATTTAAATAATCTTTTCCGAAAATTACATATACATTCAACATTTGTTTCCATGGTAACGGGATGCCTAAAAATGCCTTGTTTAAAGGTGTTTTTATATAAAACCTTGGTTACCATGGCAACGGAACGTCGGAGAAAAAAATGGAAGGTCAATTCGTTATGGGGACATCATATTTACCTTATACACAAAAGATATCCAAAATCTGAGACATGTCGTGGCCAAACATGTCTGATTTTTTAGGTTTTTACATAGAATCTATATTAAATATCTAAAAAACAAAAAAACCTCATCAATATTGACATGTTTTTTGCCTAACTGAAATTGGAGCTCTTACATTTTGACATTTTAATTTTTTTCATCAAAGTATAGTGCATTTAGGTTGTATGCATGTATCATACCAAAGCTCTGGGGTGTAAAAAGTATAGACCTTCACTTCAAAATTACTGTATCATTTCAGATCCACTATATATTGGTCTTTCATACATTGATATTGAAATTTTAGACCCTTTATTTTTAGGAGTCTCCACTGAAGAAGCTGAAGATAGAATCAGATGAAGATTCCGAGAAGTCAGAGTCCATACTCACCTATAAGGTACATGTATATAATGCAGACCTGCCTACTTTTACGATTTTGGCATAATTTTTACGATTTTTGATCTTTGATTACATCCTATGCCTTTGCTATATCATTTTACGCCTTAAACATACTTAAAAGCAAATTGACGTTTTCAATTATTGGAGCACTTGATTGAATAAATGTCATACATATCGTATAGACAAAAAGCATAAATTCGGAAAATTTGTAACAATTGTCGAAGTGGCCAAAAGAATTTTTTCTTTCTAAAAATTGCATTAGTGGTTTATATTACGCCTTAGTCCCCAAAATTACACTTTCGCGAACAAAATATTACTCTTATGGCGAGAAACAGGTAGGCAGGTCTGTACAATGTAATCTTTATCTGTTACTAATTTGCTGTATCATATTGAAACATATTATTTTTGTAACCAAGAGTTATCCTTCTTTGTCCGTAACCCTTGAAATTATAATCGAAGCCTGAAAGTGATTATTTCCTAATATAGTCCTAGCATGAATAAGATTGACCTTAAACATGTACAAACTCAATAAATTACATTTGTGCGGAAAAAAATCCAAACAGGAGTTGTCTTTCTTTGTCCGCAGAAAGAGAAATGAATCAGATGTATCCATTATTAAACCCTGGGCCCCACTTCCTTTAATTTTATTTAGGGAGTTTGCATGTAGGTATTATTGCTGTACATTTGAATACACATGTATATTTATTGTTTGATTTCAATATTTATCTGTATGAAATAAAAAACCACAATTTCCTAGTCAGATCGGTGATCGTGCAACAAAATTAGATTCTGTTACAAATGTACAAACAGCAAATATAAAACAAAAATTATACATTTGCAGATATTATTTCTGTCCATTGAGAATTCATATCAGTAATTTGGCCATTTTTGTGTCGCCTGGGAAGCATAGCGACACTTAGGGATCACTTTGTCTGTTGTCTGTATGTCTGTCTGTCACACTTGGATGTCACACCCTAAAAAAGTGATTCCTTAGTGTTGCTATGTTTCACAGGCGACACATGCATTCCTTGGAATGATTTTTGTGTGTTCAAGAGATTATCAGTAAAAAGCTTCTTTTAATTTCTATTTTTATTTGAACCTTGATTGCATATACATGTATTTTGGTTTAGTTCAGAAAGACAAACTTCCCACCTGATTGTGAAGAAGATGCTGCTGAAGTATTGAATCCTTACCAAAGCCAAAATGATACACAGAGCAGTGAGGGGAATGAAAATGTGTCCTGTAATGTACCCATAGTACAACGATATAATGATAGTGTTATACCATACAAAGTGGTCGGAGAGAATGAGGAAAAATGGGACAGATCGAGCGTGGATAGTCAGGAGACGAGGCTTAGCGATGAAGGAATTATGGGACTTAAAAGTCTGTCCGATACACGTGCTATAGGGAGTGGCAGTCAGAGTAAAACTTCACTTACTCAAGACACTAAGCGTAGTGGTGATGGTGGTGGAGCTATTGAGCTTGGTACTTGTAGTCGGGAGGGAGAACCAGATGGAAGGGTTTTAACTCCCATGAAATATGGAGGAGATGGAGTAAGGGATGACAATAATGAGGGCAATCCCGATGTGTCATCTACTATGACTGATAGGGAAACAGGTAAATATTCAATTTATGTAGTGCTCTCCTTATATCAGTGTAAATTCCCTTGAAAAATATTTCTAAAAATTGACAATATATGCACAACCAATGAAATTCACCAAAAAATTGAAACCTGAAGTGTGTTTTATTTTCAGCAACAAGTGGAATACTGTACATCTTAAACAAGCATAAATCCTGCTGATATCATGATTGTAACTATTTGTGTTTTACCAAGACCTGTAAAGAAAAAATCATTAAAATATAAGAATGGAGAAAATTAAGGAGTACATGTATTTTCACTATTTTCATTTTCTCATATTTTGCAGGCTTTTCAGACAGATTTTATAAAAGGTTTGAGCAATTCAAACTGCCCAACTTTCATTGTCAGTAGAGCATTTTCCTTTGGGTTACAGGGTCCCACTTTCTAGGAAACTCTGTCGTTTTTTATATGCCTTCTTCTACCAGAGGCCCTTTACCATTTTAGTTAATGAATTTCTTTCCTTTCCCTTTTGGGCACTTGGCAGAACCTCTATTTAGCGGTTGTCACAACCCGCCGTACGTGCACATACATGCGTGCAAAAACGTTGGCAAACCTTGGGTATCTGTACAGTGTCCGTGCGTAATCAGTACGTGTCCCGTGCGTCCTCCTTGCGGATTTGGGAACACGCAGACAGGACGTAGCAGTTTAAGTGCATACAGAACTTTTGCTGCGTCCTGCCTGCGTGCTGTCTAAGAATTCAACAAGAAGTACAACACGCACTTTGTAAGTACCTTGCAAGTAGGTGCAACGCACCTTCGACGCAAGGAAGTGAGGACTCGTGTAAATTTGACATCCTTACAATAACGTAGAAGACGTACGGAGAAAGTACGTTGCAAGCAAGTTCATGCAAGTTGTAAGTATGTGCAATGCACTTACTTTTTTTGTGCTACATATGATGCATGAAACCATCCATATAACCGTGCATGGGACGTACGTGACACACTCCCTCCGTATTCTTGCCACTTCCTTCCTTGCGTCTTCAGAAAAAACGTAGCCCATGTAGCCTCCACAAACACACACGTCCTAAAAGCAGGCACGGCATGTTGTGACCAGGGCTTAGGTTAGTATTGATCTTACATGTATTGAGGGGAACTCATTGACCAACTGCCCATTGCAGAGTATTATCGCCAGGTCATTTCCCTTTGGGGTGCCTAATAGCCCCTTCTAATACTTAAAGGGCAGAGTTCTACCCATTTTCTTTTTTACAGGTAATGAAGAGCCTTCAGACAGCCAGTTGTTTGATGCCTCCCAGTCGCTGTTTACAGATACCCAGAATTCCTTGTTAAGCCTCGGTAATGCATCATCTACATGTACTAATGACATGGACCAAACTAGACCTGCTCAAACTTCACATGTAGTGTCATTGTCCAATGAAATTCATGTCTCATCATCCAATGAAAGTAAAGTTTCATCATCCAATGGAAACAAAGGGTCATCATCCAATGAAAATAAGATTTTGTCCTCCACTGAGAATTGTCAAAATAAAGGTTTGTGAAGATGCAATTTACTATAAATTTTAATATTTGTAAGATCTATGATTATCTTTATCCCTCATTTGCTTGAATCTAGCAAATAACATGCATTTTTTAATAGACCCAGGGTGTACATGTACAATGTACATGTATTTCACATTATCTGCAGTAATAAATTTTAGGTTTTTTCCAGGTTGGATAAGTGACATCATTTTATTGTTAAAAGATGATTTCGAGAAATGAACTTATTGATGAACAAGCCACATCCATGCTCAAATCTTAAATGATATCACAAATTCACCTATTGACCTTGACTTTGACCTACATTACTTAAAGAAAATTAAACCTTAGCTATGACTATTAAGATTCTCTTGAATCATAAAGGATAGACAAGACTTTCATATTTCACTTGAATAGTTTCCTTGTGACAAGGGTATCAAAGTATGTTTAGTTTATTCCATACCTTGACCTTTGACCTAATGACTGTGAACTTTAGGTGTACTCTGACCTACTGTTGAAAAATCTTATTATTAGGTTCCTTTAATAATCAAAAATTATTTTCATTTAGAGGATCCCATCTCTCAGTCATCTGGTTCATCAAGGGAAAGTATGAATTTAACACAGGACATTGCTGATCTGAGGTCCTCTCAAAATGTAAGATTAAACTGTGTTTGAAATGATAGCAATTATTATATATCTTAAAGAGATTTTCTCAAAATACATCAAGATGTACGTTTAGCTTGTTTTAGTCATTAGCAAATTGATCATATTCTTAATATCAGACTGAGTGAATATGAAAACAGTTGATGGATTTTTGGCCATATTGCAAAGCAATTCTGGTTAATAGATTGATAATGTCTGTCCGTCCCTCTTTCTTTCTGTCTGTCGTCAACAATTTGGTTAAGTTTCTGGTTGAAGCAAAATCTCAGGAACTATATACACAGTAAAAACATAATATTATATAGGTGGGTTGCCTCTGACAAGAGCTTTCAATTTATGCCATATTTTTTTTAACTAGTGACCTTAACCCAGGTAGTGACATAAACTTACATGTTCTTTGCAATTTGGCAATACTGTCTTTATCGGTGTTTTATTCGTTTTTGGTCTATTGATTATGGTAAAATGTATGTATTGATTCTCATTTGTTCAAAAAAGTAAATACCTAGTACATTTCTATGCATATTTACGTCTGATTCATCAAAATATATAAAGATCATATTTTTTCAGAATTCAGAGAAAATGCAGTTAATTTTTACAAAAATACAGAAAATTCAAACAAGTATGTTACGGAAGCTTCAACAGTGTGGAAAAGTTACAGATTCTGAAGGTACATGAATGTTGTCATAATCAATTTATTCAAGTTGTTATCAAATAACTGGACTTCTGGCATACATTAAATTACGGTACAAGTACATGTACATTGATAAACAAAAAAAAAAAAAAAGCTAAAGTCTGTTTATGATGAATAAATAGGAACATACTGTAAATGTGGTTATTCTTGTTGGGGAAAAACTTCGCAATTATAACATTAAGACATTATGCTCACAGGAAATATTTGCGATAACGTGTTTGCCTTAAAGTTTGTAAGAATGCAGCAGGATTATTTTCGCTTGGGGGAAACTTTCAGGAAGTCTCTTGATTTTGAAATACACAAAAATTACTGTAAATGTGGAAAGGGGTAGGGCCACGAAGCCCGATATTGGCCCTAAGTTTGAACATAATGTACATTATGTACTTCATAGAATTTCTAACTGTGGTTTGACATTTTGAAACGTTCTCTACTGAAACAGGAATCTATCTTTTGTTAACATTGCGTTTTTCAATAGCTTTTATCCCTTAGAAAACACCAAAATACACATGTAGGTCATATTCCGCGAAATTGATGCAAAAACTGCACATTTCTATTAAATTAGCAATGGCCACATGCATTAACTAAGATGAAAAAATTATATGTGAAAGATTATTATTATGTCCTTTTGTCATAAACGTTTTATCTCAGTAAACGCATGCGGCCACATTGAATTCTTCCACAAAAGACAAAATTTCCAGCAATTTTCGGCGTATTTTGTCAATAACGTCAAAATGACGTAATTACAGTTAAATGGCACTTTGTTTGGTTATATTTTTCTTTTCAGTATATGCTGTAAATATTCGTGTATTTTCATGAGAGGTATCAAGTATTTCCCAATTCATTTCTAGAGAAAAATCGAGGGCCGATTTAGGCGTCTCGTGGCCCTACCCCTTTTTGCGTGGGGGTAATTTTCGCGTTTTTTCGCAAATAGACAGACATTGCGAAAAATTCTACCACGCAAAATATCCCTGCTGCATTCTTACAGTGGGAAAGACATTTTATTGCGAATATTTCCGCCATGCGTGATGTTTTGATGTTAGAATGGCGAAATTTTCCCCCAGGGAAAATAATCACGTTTTCAGTGCCCCCACATTCGCTATTTTCGAAAACCAAAGTTACTTCCCATTTGAGACAGTATCTGACGTAAACTGATTGTGACGTCATCAAATTCTATGGAAACAGTCCTAAAAGTCTGGAAAATGACGGTGTAAAATCGACGTTACCATACCATTTTCATGACGTCACAATGGTTTTACGTCAGATACCGTCTATGAGGGGAAATAACTCTGTATTCCGCAAAGACTCAATGATAACTTCCACATTTACAGTTTAAAACAAAATTAATTGTAAATCATTTCAGTGGTAAACAAGGCCAGAAAACGACATTCAGCAATGTTACAATTCTTCAAGACCTTGACAGAAATACAAAGAAACGAGAGATTAAATCTCTCTGTAAAGATTAAACACAAGAAAAACTCAAATACGGAAGCACTTAAACTGAAAAATCAGTTCCAGAACTTAACAGACAGACAGAAACAGCTTGTGGGGCTGTACAAAACTCAGGAAGAAATTGAACAGATTTTGTGTGGATCAGATAAAAAGGAAGATAACAGATGCCATGGTACATCTCATAGTGACACAGATATGCAAGAAAAGGAAAATAATTATTTTTCTTCACAAGGAATAGGGACGCCAGCTTGTAATAGAAATACAGATGTAGATGAAGATCTGGGAAATCTGACTCCTTTCCAGTGTATTGCAGCCAAGTGGTTGAATGCAGGCAGTCCCAGAGAAAACGCACTGTTCACACCTAAATCCCAACACCCCAAGAGCCAAATAGAGAAAATTAAAACTCCAAGCCAGCCAATGATAACTCAGAAAAAGAGTTCTCTGAGCACACCAAGAGTGACGAGGAACGTGATGAGCAGTAATAAGAGGCTCAGTAACTATATGAATAGTCCAGAAGCTATAAGATGTATTGCTAAGAAGGCAACACCTACGGCTGAAACTTCTAAATCTTGTCCGAGTAAGCCATTACAGACTACAAAGGTCAGTACCAAATCAACTACAAAGCTAAATGCTGCAGACTCTCTATCTGGATCTGTCAATTCTACATGTATGTCACAGAACATTGCACCTAAAATACATGTAACATCAGCAGCCAAAGTGGCACCTTCAATAGTCAATGTAGCACATGCAGCAGCCAATCAGACAGCTAAAGCTGTCAGTGTAGCACCTCATTTAACATCAAAAGCAGAAGCTACTTTAGCCCATGTAGCACCTTCAGCAGCCCAGACAGCACCTGCAACAGCCCATGTGACACCTAGTGCAGCATGTTTCAGACCTACAGCAGCCCATGTAGCACCTTTTATAGCAGCCCATCGTACACCCAACGCAGCAAATGTGACACTTACATCAGCTCATCCAAAGACACCTTTGTCTTCCACTCCAAGACATATTAGTACTAACCAAAAGGTTATCAAAATAATTAGAGTCTCTACAGCCTCCACACCATCCCAGGCAAGTCTCCTATAAGTCATACAGTTTTTACTTTCATAGATTTGATCAATGACATATATCAACTTCTCAAGCACTTTGTTTTCAAAAATCCATGTCCTATTTCCCAAAATTTTAAGGGAATGGCAATCATGTCGAGTGTCAACACTGTATGAAGGTCAAGATCCTATTAAGTGTCAAGGTCAAATATATAAAGGGTGATACTGTATATTACAGCTTGAAAACTTAAAATAAGTCATGTAAGAAAAGGTGTAATCAATTTATTAAACAATAACAACAAATTTGGTAGAATCTAGCCACAATTTGGGCAAAAACATGTCATCATTATCATCCATTGTATAAAACCAACTCAGAATGCAAGATAAAGTAATTACTAATTGAAAACCTCCATTTTCATACATTTCAGCCATCCATACCCTTCAAGTCTCCACCTATCTGTCAGATGATAAATAAGCCAGATCGTGAGATATCCCCCAGTACTGTATGCTCCAGTGACGTCTTTCCTGTAAAATCCAGTGAATTAATCCGCAGGCACCAGCAAAGACTAGCGGAAAGTCAGAGCCTATCCCAAGATCCAGGTACACGGGGAAATCTCTCCTCTAAAGGCAGTCATCAGCTTGGAGAAAAAGCAAAAACTGGAGGGTTATTCCAGAATGAAGATAAAAAAATTCAAGGAAATTGTACAAAGTCGTGTAATTCTCAAGGAGCGAGTAAGCTTGTAGAAAGTCGGCAGCCCAAAATCGTCAGAGATGGGAGTGCACTACATCAGAATACGGCACAGCAGATAAGCTTACTACACAGTGGTTATACCACTCCTGTAAGGGGTAAGAAGGTGGTCTCTACTGCCGCTGCTATGAGGAAAAAACTTCCGTTTTCAGCGTACGTTGATGAGAATTTGCGGAATGATCAGAATGTGGAACATACAAGTATGACAGAAAACGATGATGGACAAACAGAGGTAATAATTGCTCCTAGTAGGTTTTACTGCACTGTCTTTAACAAATTTTGTTAAGATTTTTAGAAAAAATATTGATCATCAAATTTGAAGTATTTTTATGCCCCTGTATAAAAAATCTGCATGTGTTCAAAATTAAGATGTTTTTAACGTTTGTATTACATTTTAAAAAAAATATTCTGTACACTAATTTTTTGTGTTCCTTTTTACTAGTTAAAACAAACATGAAATTAGATTATTCTTGATCAAGACCTAATACCATTAGCACTGTTTACAGGAAATCCCAATGGACACAGAGAGACAAGATAAGGAACAGGAGATCAAATTGAGGTACCCAGCTCTAGAGACCCTCATCAATGACAAGATCCTTCTTCCAGCTCAAAATGTGCTATCTGTTCAATCTGAGGTACTTTTATTGACCTTTTTTTACAATTGCGGATTCAGGGAGGTGCAGAGGGGGCATCTCCCCCCCCCCTCCCCCGGCACTGACTCAAAAATTTCCCAAAACAGTAATATTTTTGCCCATTTTCAGTGAAAGTTGGCAACATTCGCCCCTTGATCCCATAGCAAAGGAGGCGCTGGATCTGCCACTTCTTTAAACTAATTCCCTTATTCATGCACTTAATGTTTATATAATGCAGAAAAGGCATTCCTATGAAATGAGTGCTCAAATACTAGCAGCTTTTGATTTTATGAAAATCAGAATTTTTTTATAGTTAAAGCTGTGAAATTAAACTGTTACATACACGAAAGAGCTAGAAGATTGTTGACCGCTCTTACCTGCTCTGGTGAATGGACAATATACTAGGATTTTAATCAATATTTGCCGCAAATTCCCTACTTCAAGATGAAGACCTGATGATTCTCAAGGTCAAAGGTCAAGGACAGTCAGCTTTCACTAGTAATTTACAAACTGAATACTCAGTTCAAGGATCTTCAAATTACCCAGATAGGGTCATCATGACTGGTTCTCAAGAACCCTCATTTTTAGCTCACCTCGATGAAGTTGAAATGAGCTTATGCTATACCCCCGCTGTCCGCGTCCCTGCCTGGTTAAAGTTTTGGGGGTAACTCAGTATCTGACAAAGTACTGATGCTACAGTGACCAATTGCACAAGTGATTGATCTTGGGATGCTGATATTTACCCATGAATCAGGTGCTGCATCTGACCTACATTTTCCGGTTCAGTGACTCGTGTCCATGTCAAGTTTTTGGGGTAGCTCAGTAGGTGCTACAGTGGCCAAACTTGCACAAGTGATTGATCTTGGGATGCTGAGGTGAACCCATGCATCAGATGCAGCATCTAACCTACTTTTTCCACCTGAGTGATTTTGCCTTTAAAAGCCAATGAATATTGGGCAAAGTATAAGTGCTACATATACCAAACTTGCATAGTTGATGTATCTTTGATCAAACTTTCATAAATGACCTTGACCTACTTCTTTCCGCTTGAGTGATTTTACTTTTTAAAGCAAATATACATGTTCTTTGAAATATATTTGAATTGAATTTTGCTGCTGCGAGGTGAGCTTCGTAATCCGTGATTACCTATTTTTAAATTCAAATGTCAAGGTCAGTCCCAAAATAAGATGCAAACTGAGTCTTTAGCACAAAGATCTTTAAAGTAGCCACAAAAGGTCATCATGTCAAGGTCACCATGTCAAGAGAAAGAATTCTTTCTATGCTCAGGCTCTGAGGTCCAAGTTAAAGGTCACAGATTTCAAATGTCTATGACAAGCATATACTATGTATTTTTTTTAATTGCCTAATTAAACAGCTTTTCCTTACTATTTTAGGATAAAGTTTTTAGGGCATCTCTTTTGGAAAATGGCAAGATTCAAACAATGAGTGGTGAGGTACTTAAAACACCTGTACAGTGGCTGAATGCTGTTGTGGGGGGAGAAAGTACGAAGAAAGGAAGAGCATATAGAGAGGTATATGTCAAAATTTCAACCTTCTTGGTTACATGCCCAATTTAATTTTACAAGAACTCATTAGCATTACACTTAAGGCAGTGGCTTCAAGAAATTTTGCCAGTGCTAGAAGAAATTTTCAATTCTAATATGACATGAGATTTTCTCACTATATGCGCTATAGAGCCTGCCCGTGGTCTATTCTCCAACGCATTCATGGTCAGATAAGCCACGCCTACTCGTAGTCTGAAATTGATTTTTGAAGACCTGTCATTGTTCTGAAAACTATTGCAACAACACTGTACGTATGTCGTTTGTTATAAATAGATTATATTAAAATAATATTAATTATTAACTTATATTAATATTAAGTAATTCCCCTCGTTGCTTGAACCAATCAAATTATCACCTTGCTGCTTCCAGTGCTATAATTCTTTTTAGTCATGAATTATGACGGGAAATTGTGCTCTAATTCATGATAACAATATAATGTATGTCACTTTGCCTCGTATTCTCCTGAGTTTTCTGCTGAAATAAAGGTTACCGTAACTCTTGATAAGTACACATTAGTTAAAAGGGCCAGAACAATAGTGAAGCTTTTTAAACTTATTACAGATACTTTATGCTGGGAAATCACTGAAAAGCTACATAGATGAAGAGTGTCATATTACCCAGAATTCCCTAGAAGAATACGTAGCCAATGTTAACATTGGTCCCAAGCTCAGAGATCATGCTATGATGGTGACATCAGAAACTCAGACCGACGCATTAGAGGAGAAAAAGTAAGTCGTAGCTTTAAAAGAATTCCTCCTTTAGTTCTCTTTCAGCAATGCCGAAGGGGACTCTTAGTTTCCTCTTTGTCTTTCTGTCTGTCCAGCTGTCGGATTGTCAGTTTTCCGGACTTTTTTCTGCAATGATATAGAGATACACATGTATTCAGATGAAATTTGATACACAGCTTGGTCTTGGATAGTTGCAGAGCAAGTTTGACTGTTGTCATGCTTGACCTATTTTTATAATTATTTTTAGCTCACCTGAGTAAAGCTCAAGTGAACCGTTGTCATAGATCACTGTCTCGTTTGCATCCGGCAGTTATTGCAATTAGATTTGTTGTCTATTTTAAGATCAAGACATTTTTTGCCTCAGGTCAAAATTTAACCAAACTTGACAGGACTATTAAGTACTCGAGTTCCTCTGCCAAGTGTGTGTTTTTACTCATTTGGTTAAACAAGATGGTTGCCAATAGATTTGATAGTCCATTTTCCAGAAAATATTTATGACCTTTTTAGACCATGATTTTATATGTTCAGACACCAGATATCAAATCAGTATTTGACAAAATTTTGAATTGTGATGTCATATTTGATCGCTCTTACTTTATGCATTTTCACATTTTCTTTTTTCATATCGCCAAATTTTGTGATGTCTGGTGTCTGTCCGCCCAATGAATCCACTGAAAAATCAGCTATTGGCTGAAATCTGTATTTTAGAATTGTACTGCTGCATAGAATTAGTTAAGACTAGCCATGAAGAAATACTCAATGTCTTTTTGATTCAATCAGTCAAACAAGATGATAGACTACAAAAATACTAGTACATTGTACTTCCTTGTATTTCTCATGTATGTTGGTTTATATGATTGTTACTCCCTCTGAAGAACTTATATTTGACATATGTAATTATAATCTGAACTTTTAAAATACTGAGTCAGTGTGTATCAGTTTTTAAAAGCAGACTTTGTGGTGTCATAATTGCACTAATTCAAAACTACTCAAACAAATATTTAGGTCTTCCGACTTCCGTCGGAAGACCTATTGTTTTCGTAACCGTGGAAAATTGGATCAGCGATTTCTCAAGAACCCTGTAAGCTAGGACAATGAAAGTTCTCCAACGTTACGTTTGGAGTAAAAGCTAGATTGGGCTTTTTTATTTTTGGTCTCTGTTATTTTTTTATCATGTTTTTTAGTAGATTCAAATATTTGACGGGAGCGTCGAATTACTCAAAAGGACCGAAAATTTCATGTTTTGCTATTTGTAAGCTTAAATATCTCGTATTTTGCTATCTACAATTTCCATTCTTTTTGAAAGTCGACAGCCATGCAAGATATGAAATGCTAGATGCACACTGTAACGATTTATTAGGATGACGTCCTTCATCGTCCTTCATATTTCCAAATTCAGAAGTTCATAGGAGGAAGACACTTTTTTGCTTATAATAGTAAACAAAAATTAAGCTTATGAAGTTTCCTAAAAATTTCAATATTATTATTTTTTATCCATATATCTGTCTTATTTAGTCTTTCTGATTTTTCCTATCTCTTACTGTTGAAAAGATATGAGCATCGAAATTTTGAGTTGGGTATTTCGATACACCTTCACGCCAACAGATCGGGCGCACACTAAAATTGGTAGTCCGAGTCCGACTCGAGAAAAGCAGTGTTGAGATTTTCAAATTCCGATTTCACGGCAATGATGAATATGCATTTCATAAATACATTTCGATATATACAATTTGATTTTAAAACAGTTGATTAATTTAGAAGAGATCAGCTACAAACCAGAATTTACACACAAAAAGTGGTAGTTTGATTCCGATTTCTAACCTACAAAACTGTTTCTAAACTTCAATAACTATATTTTGAACATCAAGTTTAATTTCTAATTCTAGCAAACGTTCGAACATAATTTTCGGTTGGTTTATTTACAAATTGATGAACAATTTCTCCAACATTCTTCCCTCCCCTCGTTTTTCGAAAACAGTTCTGTTTATATTGAACGATGTCGCCATGATGGAAATTCAAAAATAAACTTTGAAAAAAGGGAAGGGGGGGGGGGGTCCAAATTTGAACCTGCACAGCGAGAATCTCATGGTATTTATATATATATATTGAACGTAACTTGTTATTACCATTTCTCTTCTCAAGTAAATTGGTTCTACAGCTACGAGCTCGCCTTTTTTATGGGGGAAGGGGGCAGGAAGAATTTGCAAAAAAAAAAATCCCGGCTCTGAAAAATGCTGAAAAAAATATTCCGGCAATTTTTTTTTCCCGGACCATGCAAAAGTAAGGATACATTGCATGATATGGAAATTTTTGCTGGCCCTTTGTGCCAGACAATTTAAAGTCAAAAAATTAATTAATATAAATACAAACTGTTCACATAGCTGTATCTACCAGAGACCTAATACGCATAGGCACAAAAATCTAGAAAAGGTTCTATTTAAACATCATACAATCTGTCTGAAATTCGCTAATTGCAAAGAGACATCTGAAGGAACGGTTATTAACTCATACTCTGTAACAGCGGGGAGTTTAACTTACACAGACATTCACAACATTTGACAATTTGTTTAAATCCGGCCCGAAGAACCGGCAAAAATTTTTCTCCGACTCTGGTAATGGCTGAAAAAAATGGCCTGCTCAGAAAATTGCTGAAAAAATTTTACCGGCTGGCAATAGAATTCCTGCCCCACCCCCCCCCCCCCCAAATCAAATGGTTGCTCACCAACAATTATCGGTTTGAAAATTTAATGTTACTGCTATTTGAAAACTTAAATATATAATATAAATACATGTAATGTGACGTCCTTCATATTTCCAAACCAAAAATTGTATAGGAGGAAGACACTCTTGTTGCAACCGCAACAAGAAACCTTTCTAGTTGTAATTCTAATATGACTTGAGATTTTCTCCCTATATGTACTATGGAACTGGTCTGGTGTAAAATCTCCAACAAACTTCCAGTCTTCTAAGCTCCACCCATTTTTGTGCTATAGAACTTGGCCCGTGTAAAATCTCCAACAAACTTCCAGTTCGCTAAGCTCCGCCCATTGTCGTCTACAGAAGAATATTAAAATAGAAATAACAAGTAGCTAGCTGTGATTTGTTGTCCAGTTAATCCCCTCATCACATGAACCAATTAAATTATCACCTCGCCGCTTCACAGCTTGGTGATAATTTGATTGGTTCATGCAACTCAGGGACTTACTGACAACAAACCACGGCTAGGTAGTTGTTATTTCTTAATTAATAAAGAGAGACGGCAATGCAAAATTGGGCTGTATTAAGATTCCTGACTGATAATCATTTTCCTCTTGTGCAGCAGTCTCTCCTGAAATTGTTTGACATTTGATGAAATAAGTTCACTCCAGTATTAATTTTGAAACTTATGCATCTAACACTTTAAACGTATTATTTTGTAGATCCGGAATTTCAGAAAGTAGATTATCGGTTCTGCTTAAAGACTGTAGGATTCGTTTGCTATCAGAAGAGGATCTACTTCCAAGTACTGACCTACCAGAAAATTTCTGGACTGACGATTTCAAAGACGTAAAACTAACGGAAAATTTGTGGAAAGAAGTAGACTGTTGGACATAGTTATTGATCTTCAGAAAATGTGAATGTTTTGCTGTTATTGGGCTATTATGAATAGCAGAGTATTGCTTGAGATGTTATTTGCTATGATGTTGAAAATTATAAATAAATTGTTTTTCAATTTGAAAGTTGCCGTGGGAATCATTATTAAAGCCATTATGTATAGGTGTACATGTGTCAAAATTACTGACTGAATTAATGTGTATTTGATGTAGCAGTATTCATATCTTAATGGACATGATGGATGAAGTGCTGTTTAGACTATGCTAATTCAAGTGTTAGTAACACTACATTATCGGATTAAAACACTTGCGAACGATTAAGAATAAGTCCAGTAAGCATGCTAATTCATGATTAGGCTGTCAATTTGCCCAATTTTGCCCCATTTCCACTCAAATTTGGTTGTGATAAATAAAGTATATAATTTATACATGTATAAACTTGCAGCCATTTTGAAGTCTTAGAATAATTTGGATGGCTGTCAAGTCATACATTGGAGTTTCCCATTGTGATTTTCAAGGTCAAGGTTACAAAAAGGTAACTATAGAAATCTTGTGGATATTCTAAAGGTCACAGGCTATAGCTAGTACATGTACCTATCTTGGATATCAGTTATTGAACTTTGCATGATGAAAGAATGACATTTACTATCCCCTTGCAACACAGTTGCAGGCGGATATAGTAACACAGTATTGATTGGACCTTCACCAGACTTCATACACTTATTGATTATGACAAGAGGCAGAATCCTATTGATTTTCAAGAACATAAGTCAAAGATCAAGGTCACAGTTTGGAAATGTTTAAAATCCTTGTATACTGCCTAGAGGTTATAGTTTTGATTGGATCTTCACTAAACTTCATAAACTTAATACTTATGACAAGAAAAAGAATCCTATTGAAATCAAAGGTCAAGGTCAGAGATTTGAAATGTTTAAAATCCTTGTATACAGCCCGGGGGTCACAGATTTGATTGGATCTTCACCAAATTCATACACGTAGTGCTTATGACAAGAGGGTGAACCTTATTGATTTTCAAGGTCAAGGTCAGAGATTTGAAATGTTTGAAATCCTTGTATACAGCCCAGAGGTCGCAGATTTGATTGGATCTTCACCAAACTTCATACACTTAGTGCTTATGACAAGAGGAAAAACCTTATTGATTTTCAAGGTCATAAGTCAAAGGTCAAGGTCACTGATTGGAAGTATAAAATCCTTGTATACTGCCTAGAGGTTGCAGTTTTGATTGGATCTTCACCAAACTTCATATTAGAAGATTAGAAATGTTTAAAATCCTTGTATACAGTCTAGAGGACACAAATTTGATTTGATCTTTACCAAACTTCATGCACTTATTGCAAATAACATGTGGAAGATCCCTATTGAATTCAATATAAAAGGTCAAGGTAAGAGATTGGAAGTGTTTAAATCCCTTGTACACAGCCTAGAGGTCGCAGTTTTGATTTTATCTTCATCAAACTTCACACAATTATTGCTTATGACAAGAGGAAGAATCCTTTTGAATACAAAGATCAGGGTCACAGATTGGAAATGTTTAAAATTTTGCTGCCTAGAGGTCTCAGTTTTGATTGGATCATTACCAAACTTCATATATAGATTTGTTGCTTATGACAAGAGATAGAATCCTATTCATTTTCAATGTCTTTGTCTTAGATAAAGGTCAAGGTCAACTTCGATTAGAAATGGTTTTAAATCCTTGTATACATTATATATAGAGGAAAAAGTTTAAAATGGATCTTTACCAAACTTGAGCTTTATGCACTTATTGCATATTACATGTGGAAAATCCCTATTGATCTCAGTGTCAAAGGTCAAGGTCACTGATGGGAAATGTTAAAAATATTTGTAAAGAGCCTTGAGGGCACATATTTGATCGGATCATTAACAAAGATATATAGGTTGGTAGTTCTATCTGGTTAAATGTTTAACGTCTTTAAATTCAATAGCATCATTTAAAACCTGATAAATTTACAGCATGGACCAGACATGCACGTTTCGGGTACTAAACCCGAGGCTGTAATTGCCTATTTGTTCTTATCCCTAACTGAGAAGCTTATCTGAAAGATGTCTAGCTCTCAGAACAATATCCGTTTATTTGGTACTTGCTCTGGCATAGCGTGTCAACTGAGATATGAACACGCCATAAGCAGGCGATGAAGGGATGTTGCTACTCAGAAAAGGAACGTTTGTAATGCTGAAATTGAAGTCGTCACGTTTGTCATAGAGTGAGGTGTTCATGTGACCATCAGTGTCGAAGGACAACATTATGTCCAAATAGGATGCTGAATTATTTGTCTCTGTAGTTTCTTTGACTTAAGGCTCCGAAGGTTGATACTGCTCAGGTATTCCGCGAATTTTGGATTATTGATGGACAACACATCATCTATGAATCTGTAAGTGAAGTTGAAGTCAGAAGCTAAGTCTCTTTTCCCTTCAGAGACCAAAGATTCGACAACATTTTTGTGGTGTTTGGAGGAAAGGTCTTCAAGCAAATTGTCGGAATTCCAATGGGGACCAATTGTGCCCTACTCCTTGCCGACATTTTCCTTTACTCGTAGGTAGCTGAATTCATTCAATCTTTGGTCTCTGAAGGGAAAAAATACTTAGCTGCTGACTTCAATTTCACTTCAGTCTTTTGCTTAAATGGATAGTACTAAGGAGACCTACAAAGTGACTGGGTCGTCGCCCACTATAAAGAGGCCCCAACCTGTTGCGTCTACGGACAATACACAACAGGTAATTTAAGTGTCCCTAGAATTAGTTTACATGACGTTAAAGACGAAACATTTGTAGTAAGTAGAAACCATGAGTTTCGGTAAAAACATGATGGGTATATTAAAATCAAGCCCTGTAAGATTGAAATGGTCGATATACTAAAAGAGCGCCAATTTTCAACAAGCGATTGCTCAATTTCTAAGTGCGGCACGAAGAACTGCAAAACTTGTAACATCCTCATAACAGACACTTCATTTTGTTGTAATCTCACAAAACAAACATTTAACACGCATAGTTTTGAAAACATAAACTGTAAGACATCTAATGTTGTGTACGGAATAGCTAGAGTGCTCACTTTGTGGATTGATTTATGTGGGTGAAACCAAAGGTAAGCTCCGAACAAGAATGTCAGGACATCGGTCAAAAATGAATAATAAAGGACGTCAACTTCTTTATCGACATTTTGACCAAGCCGATCATTCTGTTTTATCGATCTATATGAGAGTCAGAATCCTGGAGAAAATATATCAACCCACAAACAATCCCAATTTGAGCACACATTTCCGTCGCTACAGAGAAGAGTTCTGGATAAAAAAATTTCAACACTGCAGCGCCCTATTGGTGCAACGATAATATCAGCAGCATAGGAAAATTAACAAGTCCCGATTGAATCTTGGTCAAATTTGAATCACTAAACTGTCACAGAAAAAAATTCCACCATATTTCAAAAGAAAAGAAACTCCTTGTATTTCCTGCTATAGCTACACACCAACAGTTGCATCTAAAATTTACAATTACAAACGATTCTTGCAGTGTATTGATTTAAGTAATCCCTCACTACATTCACTTCCTTGCGAATGTTCTTCATCGGATTTCAAGTACTCTCCTTGTGGACACGTTATTACTGGTGACCTTAGTATATAGTCAAGAACGACAAGTTGAGGGAAATGTTAAAAAAGGGTCCCAAATTCAGAGAAAGTATGTCCTTTACATGGAACCAAAATGTCAAAATTATCATGGACTCTTGTGAGGAATATGCAAGACGTTGGTAAAAAAAAGGATGTACAGTTCGACACCCTTTCCGAATGGATAAAATCCATCATAGGGTTACTTTTATCTAGAATTAATCAATTAAAATCAACTGTGAACACCAGATTTGAGTCTATATTTAAAGACCCTAATGTTACCACAGAACTTACCTACCTCCAAGAACATTATGTCATCACACCAGCGGACAAAGCCTCAAATAATTACACACATTTACTTGCAAAAAGTACTATTTCGACAGTCTAGTTAAAGTTAAAGAGTTCAGCTGTTGGGTTTAAATTCGTGGAAATCCCACTTACATCCCAATAAACCTTTCTGCCTCTGAAATAATAGATAATCATAAATCGGCATTTGCTTCCTTTGGTTCCGACACTAACAGTTTAGATTTAGATTTACCATACTTATACTGCATACCTAAAATGCATAAGAATCCGTACAAACAACGTTTCATCGCTGGGTCCTCAAAATGTTCTACCAAATCTGTATCGATCTTACTCACCAAAGTTTTATCTGAAACCAAATCTGGGCTTCAAAAATATTGTTCGACAGTATATTCTTGCAGTGGTATCAACCAGATGTGGATTTTAAAGAATTCGAAGGAACTTTTAGAACATCTGAAATCCACTCATTTTAGGAGAGTCCATTCGAATAAAGCCTTTGATTTTTCGACACTTTACACTATAACACCAAATTCTAAATTGAAAGAAAGACTAGCTCGCAATAATTATAAGTAATGCGTTAACAAGTAAGAACGGTAATCGCAAATACAAATTTATTGTTGTTAACTATGACAAAACCTACTTTTTAAAAGAAAAGTCCGATTCTGAAAATAAGTACACTGAAACGGATATAATTCAGATGTTAAACTTTCTGATCGACAGCATTTGTGTGGTGTTTGGAGGAAAGGTCTTCCAGCAACTTGTCAGAATTCCAATGGGGACCAATTGTGCCCCACTCCTTCTCGACATTTTCCTTTACTCGTACGAAGCTGAATTCATTCAATCTTTGGTCTCTGAAGGGAAAAGATACTTAGCTTCTGACTTCAACTTCACTTACAGATACATAGACGATGTGTTGTCCATCAATAATCCAAAATTCGCGGAATATCTGAGCAGTATCTATCCTTCGGAGCTTGAAGTCAAAGAAACTACAGAGACAAATAATTCAGGATCCTACTTGGACATAATGTTGTCCTACGACACTGATGGTGACATGAACACCTCACTCTATGACAAACGTGACGACTTCAATTTCAGCATTACAAACGTTCCTTTTCTGAGTAGCAACATCCCTTCATCGCCTGCTTATGGCGTGTTCATATCTCAGTTGATACGCTATGCCAGAGCAAGTACCAAATATACGGATTTTGTTTTGAGAGCTAGGCGTCTTTCAGATAAGCTTCTCAGTCAGGGATATGTTTGTGACCGACTAACATTGTCACCGAGGAAGTTCTACGGTCGATATGGGGACCTCGTCATACACTATGATGTCCCACTCTCCAGAATGGTGGATGATATTCTGTCATAGACCATTTGAACCATCCAATCAAAGATTGTACTCTATATCTTCCGAAATGGAAGTAACCGGATGTGACAGTTCTACCGAATTGAAGCGGCGGGTGTTGCATGCAAGCAGGAGATGCTTACTCTTCCTGGGCATCTGGTCTCACTCCAATATATCGGGAGTTCGCTTCTTTTAATATGATGGAGGTTTTTGTTTGTTTGCTTTTGTTCCTGTTTAATCCTGATTTTGTATGCCTTCGGTTTCTGATTTTCTGAATTATCGATTTTGTGCTGTATACAGGGATATGGTCATTATCCATATTTTTCATTCAAGTTCAATTAAAAAATGAATAATTAATATAGCTGTAACTAAGCAATTGATGTGTTACATACACGGCTTAGTCTTTGTACTTACGGTGACATCCGGACTGCATGCATGTCTTGAATTACAAGAAAAGTGATTGAATAAATTATATTGTTAATCTGAGCTACTTCTAAAGTTTTTATTGAACAGCGACCCGACAGCTCTACAACATGGTGGAGAATCCTATAATTAGAGAAACGTTTTTCAGCATTATTTTCTCATATGAGTGTCGTAAAGGTGAAAATCAGATTAGAAAGTTGGGTGAACAGTTGAGACTCCATTATGTCCAGAACTGGCACGACTATATCAGATACATTGTACGTCTAATTCTGCTGTTCCAATCCCATTCCTGTTCCTGTTTTGTGTGAGGATTGCCTCGCACCACTGTCTCTGCCTTGTGTGAGGATTGCCTCGCACCACAGTTCCTACCTTGTGTGAGGATTGCCTCGCACCACTGTTCCTGCCTTGTGTGAGGATTGCCTCGCACCACTGTTCCTGTCTTGTGTGAGAATTGCCACGCACCACTGTTTATGTCTTGTGTAAGGATTGCCTTGCACCACCATTCCTGTTTTCCAGCTGTTTGTTTGAGGATTGCCTCGCAATGACTAACTTGTGAAGATTAAGGAAGACAAACACTTGCTGCTTAATCTAATTTGAATTTGTATTTTTGTGTGAACTTTACAGGATCATACACAGTCAACATTCTATTTTCATTTTGAGTTTATTAATTCCATATGCCTTCATATTTTTAGTCTGTACATAAATCGTATTGAAATTATATACTCATAGTTATACATTGTGAGGATTGCCTCGCATACATCATATTTTTAGCTCACCTCGACGAAGTTGAGTGAGCTTATGCTATACCCCCACGCGTCCGCGTCCGCGTCCGTGTCCGCGTCCGTGTCCGCGTCCGGTTAAGAAGTTTGGGGTAGCTCAGTATCTGACAAAGTACTGATGCTACAGTAACCAAACTTGCACAAGTTATTCATCTTTGGATGCTGAGGTGAACCCATGCATCAGATGCAGCATCTGACCTACATTTTCCGCTTGAGTGACTTGGTTAAGAAGTTTGGGGTAGCCCAGTATCTGACAAAGTACTAATGCTACAGTAACCAAACTGGCACAAGTGATTCATCTTTGGATGCTGAGGTGAACCCATGCATCGTATGCAGCATCTGACCTACATTTTCCGCTTGAGTGACTTGGTTAAGAAGTTTGGGGTAGCTCAGTATCTGACAAAGTACTGATTCTACAGTAACCAAACTTGCACAAGTGATTCATCTTTGGATGCTGAGGTGAACCCATGCATCGTATGCAGCATCTGACCTACATTTTCCGCTTGAGTGACTTGGTTAAGAAGTTTGGGGTAGCTCAGTATCTGACAAAGTACTGATGCTACAGTAACCAAACTTGCACAAGTGATTCATCTTTGGATGCTGAGGTGAACCCATGCATCGTATGCAGCATCTGACCTACATTTTCCGCTTGAGTGACTTGGTTAAGAAGTTTGGGGTAGCTCAGTATCTGACAAAGTACTGATGCTACAGTAACCAAACTTGCACAAGTGATTCATCTTTGGATGCTGAGGTGAACCCATGCATCGTATGCAGCATCTGACCTACATTTTCCGCTTGAGTGACTTGGTTAAGAAGTTTGGGGTAGCTCAGTATCTGACAAAGTACTAATGCTACAGTAACCAAACTTGCACAAACGATTCATCTTTGGATGCTGAGGTGAACCCATGCATCAGATGCAGCATCTGACCTACATTTTCCGCTTGAGTGACTTGGTTAAGAAGTTTGGGGTAGCTCAGTATCTGACAAAGTACTGATGCTACAGTAACCAAACTGGCAAAAGTGATTCATCTTTGGATGCCGAGATGGACCCATGCATCGGATGCAGCATCTGACCTACTTTTTCCACTTCAGTGATTTCGCTTTTAAAAGCCAATATTGAGCAAAGTATAAGTGCTACATGTACCAAACTTGCATATTGGATGTATCTTTGATCAAACTTTCATAAAATGACCTTGACCTACTTTTTCCGCTTGAGTGATTTTGCCTTTAAAAGCCAATATTGAGCAAAGTATAACTGCTAGATGTTCCAAACTTGCTTATTAGATGTATCTTTGATCAAACTTTCATAAAATGACCTCGACCTACTTTTTCCGCTTGAGTGATTTTGCCTTTAAAAGCCAATATTGAGCAAAGTATAAGTGATACATGTACCAAACTTGCATATTGGATGTATCTTTGATCAATCTTTCATAAAATGACCTTGACCTACTTTTTCTGCTTGAGTGATTTTGATCTATAAAGCCAATATTGAGCAAAGTATAACTGCTACATGTACCAAACTTGCATATTGGATGTATCTTTGATCAAACTTTCATAAAATGACCTTGACCTACTTTTTCTGCTTGAGTGATTTTGATCTATAAAGCCAATATTGAGCAAAGTATAACTGCTACATGTACCAAACTTGCATATTGGATGTATCTTTGATCAAACTTTCATAAAATGACCTTGACCTACTTTTTCTGCTTGAGTGATTTTGCCTTTAAAAGCCAATATACATGTACTAAGAAATATGTTTGAATTGAATTTTGCTGCCACGAGGTGAGCTTCGTAATCTGTGATTACCTATGTTTTTACATGTAAAGTTTTGTTGCTATAGTATCATGTGCTTTTCCATATTTTGTGCAATGTTTAATGGCATATTTTGATGTTTTTTGTTCTTTTTAGTATTGATTCTGGGACAGTTCATGTGATTCAGATGATGATGAAAATTACAATCAGTGGCGGATTGAGGGGGTGCGGAGGGGGCGTCCGTCCACCCCCCCCCCCTCCCAACACCAGCACTGTCCCAAATTTTCCAAAAACAGGTATATTTGGCCCATTTTCAGTAAAAATCGGCAAAATTCGCCCCTTGACCCCCAGCAAAAGGGGCGCTGGATCCGCCACTGACAATCCTGATGTACCAATATTATCAAATGATTTTCTTACCAACAATTGATTTTGGTACTAATGATTTTTTGTGTGCAAATGACCAACTCTGTCCAGCATATTTGGCGCCTGCGAAATCAAATTTTTCAACTGTGTTGTTTTTTTTTTCACCTATATTTTTTTCACCTGTACATTTTGCACCTGTTTCTACTTTTTCTAACTTGTTAGACATGGAGAAATTAGGTCAGTGAAGAAAATTTTCTGGTTATTCCCATGACAATGCAGCTAAATTTTTATCTGAATTCGAATCATTTTCTACTTTATATGGATTAGACTCTGCCAAGTTTCGGGATGGGACATATCAGCTACTCAAAGATCGGACAGTGATCTGAATTCGGCGAAAGGAACTTGCACGGTACAACAGAGTACCTTAATCATTTCGTTGGCGAACCTTAACAAAACGCTTGATGGGTCGAAAAATCGAAATTGAACAAGAATGCGTTGCGGATCAATCAGAAACGACCCCCTGTGATCTCTGACCTGATTGATTTAGAAAATATAAACTGTTGGTACATACGACGACTATCATTAATGTTGTTTTTCAAGTTTAGGCCATTTCTTTGTTATTTTCTGTTTTGCGTCCTCGTGCTGGTAGGTTTTGAGCCCATAGTCATAAAATAAAACAAAATTTAAAAAAAAATAGAATTTTTACGGATTAAATATGTTTTCTACAAAGATTTGAATGTGTATTTTACAAAAAAATAAAGAGGAATTGTTTGATCTTTTATAATTCATGTAAAAATGTAGAAGTAATTTAATGATTCAAGATGTTTTATTATCTTTTATTCTTTTGCTGACAAAAATCTGTGAATTAAAATCAAATGAAACAGGTTTCTGTCATATATCACATAGTCATAAAATATGAAATTTCAACTTTGCTTTATTTTCTTGTTTGTTTTTCTGCCTGGCTGGCTGGCTGGCTGGTAGCTTTCTCAATTTCAAAAGGACGCAAAAAAGAATAAAAACAAGAAATGGCCTTAATTGCTGAGTACAGTTGTACATTTCAGATGTTTGATGATCATATTTGTTGAAACGGTACTTTTATATTCATCATGTTCTTATAATTTTTTTCATGTTGAATTGGAGGTGGAGTGAAAACATTATTCTAACATGACTTGAGATTTTCTCCCTATATGTACAATAGAACTCGCCTGGTGTAAAATCTCAAGCAAACTTCCAGCTAGTTCGCTATGCTCTGCTCATGCACGTGCTATAATAATATTAGAACTCGTGCAGAACAATATTAGAATAGAAATACATGTACATGATGTAACAACTGCATGTAGCTAGCTGTGATTTGTTGTCCAGTAATTCCCCGAGTCGCATGAACCAATCAAATTATCGACTAGCTAGTTGTTATTTCTTAAATAATCGGTGTTCAGCAGCCATTTTCACAAAAATGCTTACTTTCAGGTATATATATTTCTAAAAATCCATATTCAATATTCATGTGATATTTATATCATATGCCACATTTTGGATATTTCAGTTGTTAGAAAAAGAAAATCAAAACTGTTTGAATATTGTGATTTATTTGACTGAGATATTATGAATTGAAAGTTACGACAAATCCTCAAGTCTGTCGTAAGTATTTTAATGAAAATGGCCGCTGTTCTACGGGTTTACTTTTACTTTTGTATATCTCTCATTCGTGAATTCATTTATTTAAATTATCATCTAAATATGCATGTATACTTGTAAGCCATGATATATTTTTAAAAATCAAATAAAGTTGCTATTTATTCTACCTAGAGAAAAGCAACCAGATTGTTTTTATTCATGTATCATGAGGCGATATAAATAACACATAAATAAAATACCTGAGTGTACTTTGTGATGAATGTCTCTGAGTGTATCCGTTAGCATGAATGTGATATTTTGGCGCACAATCTTAATTCGTTTAAATGCTGTTTGAGTGTATAAACTTTTTTTATTTTTTTTTTTTTCTGCAATTTAGACATATCACTTAGTATGTTAAACGTCATCAAATTCATTAGCATCATTTAAAAGCAGATAAATTGACAGCATGGACCAGACATGCACGTTTCGGGTATTTAACCCCCGTCAGTGATCCTAAATCTAAACAATGAATCTATGAATCTGGGATATGATGCTACAGGGCCCAGATTTAAGAAATTTGAGAAAATTTTGTAAACAGAAAATTTCGAATGCGTTTGAAGAAACGACCAACCTAAATTGATCGAACTTGGCTACATGTGCCCTCGGGGAGTCTCCTGGTCCATCAGCAGTGACACTCACCAAGTGGTACAAATGTTAAACGTCTTCAAATTCATTAGCATCATTTAAAAGCAGATAAAGTTTATATGTTTACCTTTTAGAGTAAGCATTCTCTATTGTGTTTCACGTGTATAATTTTGGCCTATATCGTAGACTATGATAATGGTGTACTACAATGCAATTTTTTTTTTGTTCTAAGACGAGGAATGTTGGTCGATTCCCCGATGTTTTTCCCCAAATGTCCGTCGATGCTCAATTTGGTGTTCTATTGTGAGTGCTGTTGAGATTATCGTCAGGATCTTCTTTAACTCATTTGTGTCACACTTATGCCCTTTGCCGTGTGGAGCTCGTAAAAAAGTTCCCCGCGAGGGGTTTGACAGTAAGTGTTTTGAATACTTTCCCTGACATGGTCGCCATAGCACTTTCTATATAGAAATGACCTCAGACAGTGTAGTTCATGCTTTTCATGTTTTCATTTTCGTGCATGATCATCGACGGCGGGTGCGGCTAGCCAACAGGGGATGCTTACTCCTCCCGGGCACCTGTTCCCACCTCTAGCTTGCTAGGGGTCCGTCGATGCTCAATTTGGTGTTCTATTGTGAGTGCTGTTGAGATTATCGTCAGGATCTTCTTTAACTCATTTGTGTCACACTTATGCCCTTTGCCGTGTGGAGCTCGTAAAAAAGTTCCCCGCGAGGGGTTTGACAGTAAGTGTTTTGAATACTTTCCCTGACATGGTCGCCATAGCACTTTCTATATAGAAATGACCTCAGACAGTGTAGTTCATGCTTTTCATGTTTTCATTTTCGTGCATGATCATCGACGGCGGGTGCGGCTAGCCAACAGGGGATGCTTACTCCTCCCGGGCACCTGTTCCCACCTCTAGCTTGCTAGGGGTCCGTCGATGCTCAATTTGGTGTTCTATTGTGAGTGCTGTTGAGATTATCGTCAGGATCTTCTTTAACTCATTGGAAACTATCAATCGAGGAGGAAAATGATTTGAGAATCTATGTTTAGATCGAAATGTACGTAATACTTGACAAATATTGTTTGATTGAGCGCAAATTCAAATTCAAATTCTTTATTGCATTAAACTCATCATACAAGTCATTATGCAGTTCAGTACATAGAAACACACAAGAAATAAAAAATAACGAAAATTAAATAATTAAATTGATAAACATATACATATGCGCCATTATTATACCTCTACTGATTTTTTCCTATATAAAAAGAGACTCATTAAATTTAACTAAATCCCTGAAAATCGCCTGATAAGACTATTTCCCTGCAAAGGGGTGCGTTAGTTGAGAAAACTATTTCCCTAGGGAGTTAGTCTCAAAATGGGGCGGAGCTTCTTTGGGGGTGTGTCAGTATCAGCCAATCAGCGCCGTTGAAGGTTGATCGGATGATGTGAAGGTTGATCGGATGACGCTATCAAAATACGCGAGCAGAGTAATCCGCCTCCTATCCTCTTAGCACATAAATTAATCCGCAATAAAATAAAACAATCAAAAATTAAACATGTATGAGTATGATAAATGATATTTCTGTTTATCTTATCATCAAAAATTAATATTTTCCGTTACTCAGTCATTCAGTCGAGAAGGCAAGGCAAAATCATTAGAATTTCCATTTGAACCATGTGAACCTAAGAGATATGTTCGTTTCAGTATAATGTTTGTTTCTGTATACCTAAGAGATTTGTTTGTTTCAGTATAATGTTTGTTTCGGTATAATAAAACAGTTAAAGTATACCATTGAGGGAGTTAGCACGATTCTGGTTCCCCTCGACCAGACCTATTTCCCTCGGCTTCGCCTCGGGAAATAGGTCTGCTCTCGGGGAACCAGAATCGTGCTAACTCCCTCAATGGTATACTTTAACTGTATAGTAACACATATCTTACATATCACATATCACATGATACATATTTTCTTGTACCTTTTCTGATCTGAAATAATTGTAATTGCATGATCTTTTCTTGTTTCATAAATTTCATATTATAATGCAATTATTGTACATCCGAAACTCGCTAGCCTGTATAATTTGTAACAAAACAAAACGTTCATTTTGCGGGGGATGTTATATACACGGCTTAGCCTTTGTACTTCCGGAGACATCCGGATTGTTTTGAATTACAAGAAATGTGACTTAATAAATATATTGTTAATCTGAGCTCATTCCCAAGTTTTTTATTGAACATCGACCCGACAGCTCTACAACAGATGGTTCAGTGTACAACAGGAAACCCATGAACAAATATATCTATGTTACCAGTCGACCTAGATTACAATATCCTTATACATGTATATCATTATCATACTCTAGAGCACAATTTTATGACATCAATTTTAAATTAATATAAGAAAGCTATAGTAAACTTAAAATTTCAAGGACAATCAATTTATGCATTCTATTAAAACATGATTTATCAGAGTGTTTATATTATCAAACCAAATTTTTTTTGTAAAGAATTAAGTGACTTCTTGTCATAATATCAATGTTTAAAGTTTTATCATAAAATGATCAGGAATTATTGCCGATTTTGCTTATTACTGATTGATGGAGACGCTGTTTGATAGAGTGGACCTCAGAGTGAGTTGACCGCTAACGCTCCAAAGCGGTCTATTCGTGATTAGCGCGTGCGTGTCCAGCGCGTGCGTTGATTTTTTGACTTCGCGTATCTTTACAATGAAATTTTTTTTAATAAAGCAGTTATTGACTTTTGATTTCGGTCTACTCGTGACTATACAGACCTCATCAAAAGTCAGTAATTGTCTAATATCAATTCTCTGTAAGGACCAAAATATTTTGGAAATAGCATGTCATGGATTTTAATGATTTTCTCTATAAGTGGTATGTATAATGCCCTGAATAAAAAAAATAGCAATTTTTTTAAAATAAATATTCCGGTTGCCATGGAAACGAGGTCTGTTTATAGCACGAAAAAATGGTCAAATAAGTCATCTTTGGTTATTATGTTGCCATGGAAACTATTTTTAGATCTTATTGGCATAACAAGTTATCATATTTAAAACCTCTACTTTTAGCAAAAAATAACAATGTCTTGAAATTTCTTTCAATTAGCCGAATCCTATCAAATCAAAATCAGTCAAAAAATGCTATAAAATAAGGTCAAAATTAAGGCCTATTTTTGTCCAATTTTAAGCAAAAATAACACAAAATGTCAGGCTGATAACACTATCACTGTTGTCAGAACAAAATAGATTTCATGTGACAAATATAATCACTGAAAAAAATAAGTGGGACCTTGTTTTGTTTTCCTACATTTTGAGGTCAAAAATGGTTGCCATGGCAACTTTTCATCTGACGCATGGTGACTATATCTTTTCAAATTGATTTTTAGCATGGTTTAAATGTCTTATATTGCTTAAGCTTTATGTAGGGACAACAGAAGAAATTATTCTTTGTTTGAGCACTTCCAACATTTGTCAAGGTCATTGACTCTAAGTTCAAGGTCACTTCAAAATATAGGTTCCAATTTCAATAAAATTTGCATTTTTGTTGTAATTTATTGTTACTAATTTCAGGCTTGACCGTCATATATTTGTATCAAAAATACTTCTTTCTAAAATTAGGACCAATAGTTGGAAAAATATTACAATTTTTAGTTCAGAACATTTCTCCTTAAAAATCAGCCACAGACAAAAATCATGATAATCTCACATTTTTTATATACTAGCTACAAATCAAGGATGTTATTGATTTTGAGATTTTTGCAACTTTGGTCAATAAATAGGGGATATATCCAAAATCACTATGCATGTGATTGTTTTACTCAATACCACATGATTTTTGAGAAACTGCCACTCATATTTTTTAAAATTACAGAATTTTGCCAAATTTTGTGAAAAGCATTCAAGATGACCTTGACATTGGGTCCTGTGACCTTGAAAATTTTTAAGGTAATTTTTAATCAATAATTAATGCTCTGATAAAAAAAATGCTTAAAAATATATAACGGACAGCTAAAAATTGACCACTAAATTACTCTATGTGTAATAGCACTGAACAGAATGTCACCTTGGTAACCATTTTTTATACCCTTTTGAATAAAATTGTGAAGAGGTCTTACTCAAATTTTAACATTTTCTTAAATATCGAGGATTAAACTTAAAAGATAATTGGCAGTAGAAATCAAGTTAGCCTGACATTTCACATTATTTGCCCTTAAAATTGAGCAAAATCATGTTAAATTAGGAGCTTTCTCGGTCTTAAATAGGGCCTATTCAAAACAGAATTTGTCTACATTTTGAGTATATTAATTGACAATTTTAAAAGAATAGCGGGTGGTTCCAAGCATATCTTGTGTAGTATTTATACAATGAAAGATATAAAGAAAAAAACCAGGAAATTTAAGTTGACTATAATAGCTGTTACCTGGAAACGAGCCTTGTGAAAATACCATGTTACATGCAAGTATTCTACTGATGCTTAGAATTTCAAACATGGTGTCCATGGCAACGAAAACTTATAATTTGTAAAAAGGAAGTTTATTTTTGTCTCAGTACATCATATACACCTTCCATACCAAAAATCTCCAAAATTGGAGACATGCTGATGCTGTTTCTACGTGCTATTGAAATTCAATTGGTCCTTAGAGAGAATTGCTATTAATCTTTAGAAATGTTTGACCTTTCCCATTTGCAGGAACTTTAAATGCAATAAATTGTGCAAACTTTCCTGTTTTCGTTATCGTTTAAATATACAAACTTCTCTTTGATGTACAGACTTTGCATGTGGCACTTGGTCTAACAAAATAAACACTATTGCCTTCCTGGCCATTGCGCATGCGTGGCGGGGAAGACGCTTTTGTAATCACAGAGAAAAAAATTGTGGAATCCTCTATTTTCAGAGTGTATTTTGAAAGTTTTCATGCTGAAGTTATTTGTAACATCATTAAGTATGTTTTTGAGCAGTTATTTTTCTTAATTAACTGCTGATCCTCTGGTTCACGATTTTCTCACTCGTGTAAACAATTTTTGTACTTTCATTTTTGACACATAAACTTCCGGTTTACCGGTCTCTGTGCAGTCTCTAGCTTTTCTTTGCTACCTATCATCGTATAATAATACTCACAGGCTATCTTTTGTGTGATCCCATCCTGCTGCCCTTGAGGAGCCCAAGGGACGAAGATTTAACATGTGAAAAAGGTAACATATATGTTGTGCTTTTTGTGTAATCACGTCTTCTACTTCCTCACCCTTTTCTACTTATACACCAAAGAGTGAGAAAATCACATCATGTTAAACTTTAAGATTACCATAATTGCCTTCTCAATTTTCTACATTCTGTCCCAGAATATTAAATCTCCATCGATCAGTGGTGAAGACGAAAACCACAGTAATCCAACTAACCTTGTTGTTAGATATCAGAGTACAAAGCACATGTCTAAAAGTACAGGCAAGAGCAACAAATACATCTTCATCTTACTGCTTGCACTGTCTCATGACACAGAGACAAACCCTGGCCCACGAACACCTAAATGGCCATGTGGCACATGCAATAAAGCGGTAAACTGGAAACACAAAGCGCTATGTTGTGACACATGCAGCACATGGTTTCATATAGACTGCCAAGGCATGTCATCTCACATCTACCCAGTGATGGAGTCATCTAATATTTCATGGCACTGTTTACAATGTGGAACCCCTAACTTCGCAACATCCCTATTTGAGTCTTATATTGAGACAGCAAATTCATTCAACACCCTTTCTGACAACCCAGACTCAGACATTAACACAAGTAACATAGGAGAGCCAAACGCAACATCCTCTCCAGTCAGACAATCAAACAAAAATACTTTTAAAAGTAAAAACAGACAACATCCTATAAGAATCATCAATATAAACTTTCAATCATTGAAAAACAAAAAGCCTGAACTAGATCAAATAATATCATCGACAAAACCCGATATTATAATCGGCACAGAAACTTGGTTGTCAAATGACATAAAATCATCAGAATACTTTGACACCTCAGAATTTACAGTGTATAGGAGGGATAGGCCTCCAAATTCAAAAGACCAGTGTTATGGTGGGGTACTCATAGCCATCAGTAAAAGTATCCTGTCCGAACACGTTGTAGAGCTGGAAACAGCTTGTGAAATTGTATGGGCTGAATTTAGCCTAGCAAACTCTAGAAAGATGATTATTGGCAGCTACTATAGACCACCATCAGATAAGGGAGACTCCTTAGAACAACTAAGTGAAGCCCTCAGCCGAATAAATCCCTCATCTAAAGCAACCATCATTTTAGGGGGGGATTTCAACCTTGGTCATATTGATTGGCAAATACCATCCGTACTAGTCGGCAGGCCTGATACTATCCTTCATCATCAACTACTTGATATAATTAATGACCATTCCTTTGAACAGATAGTAAAAATCCCTACAAGAGGGGATAAAACCCTTGACCTAATTCTTACAAACTTGCCAGGCCTATTTGATGAAGTCAAATCTCTACCCCCGATAGGCAAAGCGGACCATGATATCCTATTCACTGAATGTAACATCTCACTCAAACGGCACAAAAAACACCCCCGTTCAGTGTATAGATATGGTAAAGCAAATTGGTCACAAATTAAAGAAGACACTGAACACATGACAGCACAGTTAACAGAAATGTATGACACCAGCAACACTGAACAACTATGGGAAGAGTTTAAAAGTAGATTAACCACATCCATCAACAACAACATCCCACAAAAACGAATCACTTACAAAATGAAACACCCTTGGATAACAAATGAGTTAAGACTTAGAATCAACAGAAATAAACGACTACATCGTAAATGTAAGAAAAACATCTCACTGAAAAGCAAATTACTACAAAACAAACATGAGCTACAAGCTGATATGCGTAAAGCTTATTGGAAATACATAGAGAATATGATTTTCGATTTACCAATTAACGAGCCAGAGAATAACATCACAAAACGAACACCCAAGAACTTATACTCTTACATCAAGAACACAAAAAATGAAAATACAGGAGTACCTGCACTCAGGAAAGATGGTATATTGACAAACAATATAAACGAAAAATCTAACATTCTAAACAGACAGTTCGAACGAGCATTCACAACAGAAGCACTAGACATACCAATACCAGAGAAGGGACCCTCTCCTCACCCAAAAATGAACAACATACATATAACAGCAAAAGGCATCACTAAACTTCTTAACAACATAAATCCAAACAAGGCAACAGGCCCAGACAACGTCAGTGGTAAAGTACTTAAAGAACTCAGTACTGAATTAACACCATCTATCCAACTTCTATTCCAAAAGTCATTACAATCTGGTTCAATCCCATCTGACTGGAAACACGCCAATGTATGTCCTATATATAAAAAAGGTGACAGACATAATGCTATCAACTATAGGCCTGTCTCACTTACCTGCATCCTCTGTAAACTATGTGAACATGTCATCTCAAGCTCTATAATGCAACATCTCGAAAATAACTCAATCTTATATGACCACCAACATGGATTTCGTTCTTCCCGATCATGTGAGACTCAACTTGTTTCTTTCATTCAAGAACTCTGCCAATCAAACGACAATAACATACAGACGGACATTATTGTGATGGACTTTGCCAAAGCGTTTGACAAAGTTCCACACAAAAGACTCATACACAAATTACAATATTATGGCATTCAGGGGAAAACTCTAAATTGGATTCAAGACTTTCTTGCACATCGGACACAGACAGTAATACTCGACGGAACCCATTCAGATAAAGTAAATGTAACTTCCGGGGTACCGCAGGGGACGGTCCTCGGACCGATACTATTTTTATTGTACATTAACGACTTTCATGAATACCTTAATTACTCCACCCTTAGACTTTTTGCTGACGATAGTATCATATACAGAGAAATTAAGACATTTGACGACACACAAAAACTACAACAAGACTTAGACGCCGCAGCTCAGTGGGAAAGTGACTGGTTAATGTCCTTTCATCCAGATAAATGTTCTGTAATGCACGTAACATCAAAGAAACATCCAATCACAAGTACATACACACTACATAATTACACCCTAGACACTGAAACACATACAAAATACCTTGGAATAACTCTTCAGTCTGACCTCAAATGGAACACACACATCTCAAACATCACAGCAAATGCAAACAAACAACTGAATTTCCTTAAACGTAACTTAAAAGTCTCATCTCCTAAAGTTAAAGAACATGCATATAAATCCCTTGTTAGGCCCAAACTTGAATACAGCTGCTGTACCTGGGACCCCTACCATCAGACCCAAATAAACCAACTAGAAATGGTACAGCGCAGAGCAGCTAGATATGTCACAAATAGGTACCATAACACCAGCTCAGTTACCAACATGCTTCAACACCTTGAATGGCCAACTTTACAGCAGCGGCGTCTAAGGACACGAATTATCTTTTTCTATAAAGTACTCCATGGTCTTGTCAAAATCTATCCTCACAACCTCCTTTACCCAATAGACAGCAGAACCAGACACACAAACCCACACAACTTCAAACAAATTTACTGCAGAAAAGATACATATAAATACTCTTTTTATCCCAGAACATTAGTACAATGGAATCAGCTACCAACCATAATTACATCCTCAGACTCACTTGACACCTTCAGGGAACAGCTCACCATACCTGTCCTGAAGGCAACATTCATATAGAACCACACAGATCACTGTAAATAGTTTTAAAATTTTGTTTTGTTTTGTTTAAATTATTTTAATTCCCCCGCCACTGCGCAAAAAAGGCACGTAATGGTCAATAGTGACCGTGTGTTTAATTTCCAAAGAAGAAGAAGAAGGCTTTAAATTAGAATCTGAAAAATATTAAATAAACAAATAATCTGATTGGACAAAAATGGAGGTGTGTTCCACTTTTTATCCAATCAGAAGCCGCGTTCAGTACACACCCAGATTAATCAAGGACGTTCCGGAGACAACATGGTAAGATCGATTTCGAGAAATAATTTCGATTTTGTTTAATTTCATGAATAAATAACGATCATATTAACTTTATTATTTATATTTACAGACCACTTACACCGATAAAGGTCCCAAGGTGAGTGACATTTCGTGACTTTATCGCAAGAAGAAGAAACATTAGTTAGCTCGAATTACCTCGATCTATTTATTTTTGTCTTTTAAAGGCAGAGGACTGCAGGACCTCGTGTGTTCCCTGCTTTCAAAACCAAACATTTATATCTGATTTCTCTCTGTCCTGTCACAATAAATAAAGCTAATTCAATTGAAGAACAAATTATGTCAAATTTATACTTTATTGTTGTGTGTATACTTTATTGGGATAGATTGTTTTTGACAAATTGTCAATATCAATCGAGCTTGTCTCCAACCTTAAGCTTTCATCCATATTGTATATGATGCTCCTAGTTCACATGTTCATACATAACTTAATTTTGCTTGCTATTTGAGACCCTCTCTCTCCCCTCCCATTCCTTCCCCCAAGACAATTATGAATAGTCTATTTTTTCAAGTTCTGGGATGCGACTGTTAAAAACTTTGATTTTACACATTTGACTACAGACATCAAGTACCTTGGCGAACTTTTGAATTGTTACGTCATAACTAAACAAAGGGTTTATATTATATTTCCATTAAGTTCGCGTGGGACCAATATTACAATTGAAAACGTCGCCAAACTATATTATGTCCATTGTCTTTTGAAACATCTCCGAAATAGTCTATTCACACATGAAAATCAATAGACTATTATCACGTAACTGCAGACTATAGCCTTGATATCACAACATTTTTAACATTATTTCTCACATTGACAATGATCTAATAAGCAAGGTATTCAATGGGTAATGAAGGAGATTATGTCAAAAACACTGAAATTGATTCATTCATCACTGAATTCCTTTCTGTGTCATATGATATTTTAACAACTTATGTGATTATACCCTAGTAGATATCGAAATAAGAAATATTTTTAAAAGGGCCATTTTAGGAGTGATCTCCCCTTGTTGAAAAATATAGAGAAAAATCTATTACAGAAAAACTAATTGGTGAAATTTTGATTTTTCAGCAAAATTTGATGAATTATATTTTTTAGAAATTTTTGACCAATCCATATTTGATGCCCCATCGTTCTGTTCAAAAATTTAGGAAAAAATAACTTTTTCTCATAGAGTTCAATGTAAACTGTAAGGGCTTGTTACTCTTAAAGTAACCAATTTTTTCAATATCTAAATTGGTAAAAAATGTTCAATCAATTTTTACATCATAACTAAGCTGTGGTTTTAGGTCTCAGGATTCCATAAATGGGTGGCCCATTATACTTCTCATCACCTTTTGAATAACTTAAAAGATCTATTGAGTCTTTGCGGAATACAGAGTTATTTCCCCTTACAGACGGTATCTGATGTAAAACCATTCTGACGTCATGAAAATGGTATGGTAACGTCGATTTTACACCGTCATTTCCCAGACTTTGAGGACTGTTTCCATGAAATTTGATGACATCATAATCAGTCTACGTCAGAAACCGTCTCGAATGGGAAGTAACTCTGGTTTTCGAAAAATAGTGAATAATGATCATGTTGCAGTACAGCTAGAGCTCTCGATCTCATTCATACTTGATATGGTATGATCTTATTTACAGCCAGAGTCTGGGCGCTTTATGTGCTTTGATCATGTCACGTTCTGGGTTGGCAATGCAAAACAGGTATGTTAAAGTTTTTGTCAGTAAGTTCATTATAAAGTTTTAAGTTTTAAAAGTAATTTGTCAGAATATTTTTTTAGACAATCCTTGAAAGAAATATTGAGATATGATTTCTTTATTTTATAATAGATTTGACTATACCCCTCTTCCGGAAATAATGACAGATATATTTTTACTATAATGCTAAATTATAATTCTCTCGACTTATGTATAATTGTGTATTATCACTGAAATTATTTCGAACTAGTAATTTAAGTCTGAACTCTACAATGTTAAAGTTTGAGAGTTGGTTTACCGTATAAGGAAATAAACATGACCGAAAAATATTTTCTTGATTCCAGGCAGCATCCTATTATTGTACACGAATGGGCTTCGAGCCGTTCGCATACAAGGGTCTGGAGACCGGAAGCAGACAGGTGGCAGCACATGCTGTTAAACAGAACAAGATCATCTTTATATTCCAGTCTATGCTTGAACCAAATATACCTAAAGGTAAAATTTAAATGATCACTGATTCATAAGTGTTATACATGTCATCTATGTTATACTCCCCATTAGTATCTACTAGTATTATGACGTCATTAATTGATGTTTACTTTTTGTCTTGAATAAAATATGAAGCACAAAACATGGTCTCAGAAGTGGGATTTTCAAGGCGAACAACATTCACCATTGTTTTTGCTGTCCTACTAAATTTTGCAAAATTCTCCAGATATTATTCCCCTCCTCCAAATTGGTATATTCTTCTAGAGGTGCTCTTATTGAATTGACATTTAAATTACATAGAAAAATTATTATTTATGTTAGGAAGTGAAGTTTAATATTGCTGAAGAAAATGTTTACACTGTAGACTTTATCAATGATTATATTTCATCATCATAGAAAAATAAGTCAAAAGTGCTTAATTTAATGCTTGGAATTCGAGTTGGAGAATTGTAGACTTTATATTTTAATTATAGAGATGGGTGACCATCTTGTGAAGCATGGAGATGGGGTCAAGGACATTGCCTTTCAAGTTGAGGATTTAGATGCTATTTTTGAGGTAATTCTGTCTTTTCGATTTTACAGTCCTACATGTACGTTCGATTTGTGCAGGTATCTGACATAAGTTCAATTTGTGCAGGTATCTGACGTAAGAGCATTGTGACGTCATGAAATTCCTTTGAAAATGTCATATATGTAACCCTGTTTCCCTGGCTTTCATGCTGGTTTACGTAGAATTTGAATTAAGATTTTGCATTGCACACTCACCATCAATCTAATCTTGGGAATAAGGTTTCTTCAAACATGTAAAATGGAGGAATTTCGTATATGAAAATATAATTTTCTTCAATAAATCTTAATTGGTGGGCCAGATACAAATTGTAATGGACTTTAGTTGTTGAAAAATGCTTTAAAGATCCAAATGACGTTAATTAAATTATACCTGAGAACTGGAGGGCAAACTGAGTACAGTAAACTTCACCTATAACGAACAGGTTTATAGCGAAATTCTGCTTGTAACGAAGTAAAAAGAAAGTCCCTGCAGAAGTCCTATTACCCTCCATTGATTTTTGTACGCCTGTAACGAATTTGTATGTAACGAATTATCGGCTTTTACGAAGCCATCTCGTGGTCCCGTGGTCATAGTTTCTTCAATGTTTTCACCTGATGTAACGAAATGCCCTCTAGGTATCCCAATTAACACACCTGGGGGACAGATAATTACTAATTATTAAATAATTGCTCTCCCCTTCTGTCATCCCCACGCTAATTACCTATTAGGAGATGTGTTGTATACACATGAGGAAATGATTGCCAATCATTTAATACTCTATCGGTATGTCATTGTAAAGAATGCATACTTAATCAATCACAACATAGTTATTGAATACTGGTCTTTTCATTCATTTAGAACGGCCACACCAAGGAAACATATTTAGCATCTAAATGCATGTAACGAAATATGGCTATAACGAATTTGGATCAATGGTCCCATGGGCTTCGTTATATACGAAGTTTACTGTACCTGTTATTAACAATTAAGACAATTATATATACATGTAGTTCTAAATATGATGTACTGATTAACGTCACTCAAGATATGCATTGTAAAAAGTTCTAATTCTGTCAGAGTTAATACATGCAGCTATTGACAGATTGAGTATTTACGAAAAACAGAGTTATTTCCCATTTGAGACAGTACCTGATGTAAAACCATTATGACGTCATGAGAATGGTATGGTAATGTCAATTTTTCCCAGAGTATATGAACCGTTTCCATTGAATTTTATGACGTCACAATTAGTCTATGTCATAATTTGTCTGGAATGGGAAGTAATTTTGTATAACGAAAATCCCGATTAGAAATATACTGAACCAATGTTAATTTATTTCCATGCAGCGTGCAATCAAGAGGGGTGCAATGGTTGTCAAAAAGCCGTGGGAGGAGTCGGACGACAATGGTACAGTACGTTACGCTATGATACAGACATACGGAGATACGACTCACACGTTGGTGGATCGAACTAAGTATAAAGGTCTATTCCTGCCTGGTTATAAGGCTGCTCCATACAGTGATCCTCTCATTGGTAAACTGTGAGTGAAATTATACTAAGAAATGTTTCATAATGTTAGAAATTATCAAATATACATGTACATGTAAATGTCTTAATCTTATTTTAAAATGATCAAGAACTTTAGATTTATACATGTACTTTGGAGATCTGACCTTGACCTTTGATCTTTGGAGATGTATTAAAATAATTTTCTCTCCCATTGAAGATAAGCAGATTCTAAATTGCTTTGATAAATCTATGTCATGTATTTCATTAATTTGAAAAGAATAATAATTATTGTTAACCTATAAGACTCTTTTATGGTCCTCTATGAAAGATACAATGGTTCCATCTGAGGGGTCTCAAAGTCATGTAAAACTTGAGGCTTGCCGAGGGTTTTTCAAAATTTTGAGTTTCTGATGATGGAAACGATGTATCTTTCATAGAGAACCATTAAAGAATATTTTTCTCTCATATCTAAGGGTCAAAGTCAAAACTGAAAGAGAAAAGACGAAATTTGAAAAAATATCCAGTTGATCTGATCGCAAAAATTTTGCGATATTGGAATTCAATGTCCCCAAAAATGGTTTATTCTATGTATAAAGCTTTTCAAAATATAACACAAATATACATTGAAAAATGATTTTAAAATCAATGTTTTATTAATTGTCATGTCGCCTCTAGCTTGTTTGTTTTTAGGGCTGAAATCATGATGCTACCATAAAGTAAACAGTTGAAACAATCTTATATATAACCTTATATGTATGTGATACATACAGTAGCTGTACTTCATGGGCCTGCTCTGTAACATGTACATGGGTATGAGAGAATAATTAATCTCACATTTTTCTTGATTATCTCGACTATTACAGCCCTGTGATTGGTCTGAAGTTTATTGACCACATTGTTGGCAATCAGCCTGACCAGGAAATGACAAATGTAGCTGACTGGTTAGTAGTTTGTAAAAAAATTTCAGAACAGATCTTTCATTTCCGCTTAATATGTTTTTGTACTAGCTTTTAATGGTAACTGTCATTCACTGTACTTGCATGTGCATTGTATGTCTTCTGAGTTTAACATTCATTCCACTTATTAATGGTACTGGAAAAAGTTAAGTTTCTACTATTCATCTGTCTTCTAGTCATATATTAGTAGCTCTTACACAGCCATTTGTGCCTCATGTGAAATTCATATGAAATTTACATGAATTTTACATAATAAAAGTTCTTATGAAATTTATGTGAAACGAGCACGAACATGAACATGATGAAATTTACTTGAAAATTTTTACATGAAATTCATGTGAAGCATTCAATTTTACATAAACAACACATAGAAAAATTCATATGAAGTAAATTTATATGAATTTAGCATAGATATTAATATCTATTAGCATGAATCTTATGTGAAAATTTTCATGAATTTCACCCGAACTTTCATGTGAAATTATTCACATGATGCTCATTTAATAAGAATTTCATGTGAGGCACAATTGGCTTTCTATAACTATGTCAAAATGTACAATTTGAGTGTCAACACCAAGTTACATTAAAGGCAATATTTAAAGTCACATTCAAGTTTAATCAATTGTTCCCAAACCTTACAGCAAGCATCTTTTGTGTTTTCATGCACCTTTCTTCATGAACTCTAACTTGCTTCACTTATCTTTATCTATAGGTATGAGAAGAACCTAATGTTTCATAGACTGCTCATTTCATAAGAATTTCATGTGAGGCATAATTTGCTGTATAACACTATGTCATACATTGACCAAATTTACATTTTGAGTGTCGACACCAAGTTACATTAAAGGCAATATTTAAAGTCACATTCAAGTTTAATCAATTGTTCCCAAACTTTACAGCAAGCATCTTTTATGTTTTCATGCACTCTAACTTGCTTCACTTATCTTTATCTATACATGTAGGTATGAGAAGAACCTAATGTTTCATAGATTCTGGTCCGTGGATGACTCCCAGATCCACACGGATTACTCCGCTTTACGATCAATCGTCGTCACTAATTACGAGGAGACAATTAAGATGCCGATCAACGAGCCGGCACCCGGCAAGAGAAAAAGTCAGATACAGGTTGGTATTTCTGTGCACTTTGACCATAAATGGCTGGGGAGCACACATCTTTCTAGCATAAACATATATGTTTTATGTTTTGAAGTAAGGAAAATCATGAATTTGTCTACATTTATCATGTTTTTCCTAGAAAAATTTGTACACATTAAGTCATAAGTCAGTCAGCAAATTTTGATCAACGGGAATATTAACTTGTACTAATAGGTTTCTCAGACTCAATAAAATCTGTAAAAGAAAAAAGTTTTCAAAAACATGTTTACTAAGTTGCAAACATATCTTTTAAAGTGAGAGTTGTTTCTCGTTTACTAATGGATAACATTACTTCTATTATCCCGCAGGAATACGTAGATTATTACGGTGGCGCTGGGGTCCAACACATAGCTATGCACACAGATGACATCATTACTACGGTAGGTATAAAAACCATCATTTATTCTGTAAAGTTTTACACTGAATCGGTTGTACTGGTTTGCTCATCCATAGATACTCGAATCACCGCGTAAAACAGTGTGTTTAGAACATCATGAGCATCTACATATTCCAATCGTTTAACAGTGTTTGTAGAACATAAAAAGGATAAAAAACTATTACATGTATTTGATATCTTTAACATATTTCTTAATCACATTTTCATAAACTATTAACTTGTACCAAGAATACTACTTTGGCACAGTTCAGATCATATTAAAATACTTTGTCTGTTATAGATTATTATGGAAAATAAACCAAGTACACTAATTCCAATTTTTTTACCATTTTACCCTGTATCCACCAAAATCATTTTGACCATTTTACCTTGTATCCACTAAAATCTGGTTGTCCATGTACAGCATATGTAACTCTTATTTACAATTAGCTTGCACTTCATTGTGAATTTCATACTGTAAACATGGAAATTTTCGCGTGGGGGTAATTTTTGCATATTTCTCGAATCAATGGATTTTGCAAAAATTTTCCCAGCGCGAAAATAACCCTGATGCATTCTTACAATGGCAGAAACATTTATATCACAAGTATTTCCCCCCAAGCGTAACGTCTTGATGTTGTAATCATGAAATTTTCCATCAAGGAAAATACATGTAAGCATGTTTACATTACACAAATTTGAATAGGATGATGAATATATAAAGGACCTAATTCCCTTACTGACTTTGTATTTTCATAGTTGATATATATATTTCTTATATACATGGATTTCTTTAGGTAACAAAGATGAGGGAGAGAGGAACAAACTTTCTGGAGGTGCCAAACACTTACTACAAAAACCTGAGAGAACGACTAAAACATTCCAAAGTCAAAATTACAGAGGATCTCGATACTGTATGTAGTTTTATTACAATGATAATTTTTTCAGTGAAAATCAAAATTGTTTCATTGATAACCACAATTCTACTTGTGAACATAATCTTAATTCTGCACTCGCCTTATTGATTTCTTTGGAATTCTTCCAAATTCATGTAAATGCAATCTTTAGAATTACATGTATGTCTTCATGTATATAAAAATGAAAGTTTGCTTGATGGAAAATGCCTTGGCTATTTCTAAATACATGTACATGTAGTAGTGATGAGCAATCAGACAAACTTTACTATCGATTATCAGAACACTTTCGGAAACTAACGATTGATTATCAGAACTATCAAATTTTCAAAAATCATGTTCAAAACTTGTGAAATACCATTGACATGATTGAGGCTGCAACATTTTTAAATATACATAAACTACAAATGCATTGAAATACAATGTTTGAAGTACAACCAACAATTTAATTTGTTTTTCTTGACCATTGTCATTTTGTCCACTTCGCTCGGTGTCATTTTGATTGCATTTTACGTATTACTAAATAATTTTGATTATAGTAATACTTTTACCTCAGAGCGACAATTGATTGTCAATTTTACTATCGATTATCGAAAATCGAAGGGGTTTTAGCGATCGACTATCGAAAGTCGGCGACTATCGTCACATCACTACTAAATAGAACGCAGAATGATAAGACTTTTGGATTTGCTCCATCCATGAATTACCAAAATTTGATCAGAAATCATTGGATTTCTGTTTATCTGTCCAGGCCAGTACATGAGTGAAATTTATAGTTAACGATTGTTGAATGTATGGAATGATAAGCATATTCAACATTAATTTTACTTTCCAATACGTTCTACCTTATATTTTTAACTGAACGCATGTTTGCTAAGGATGCTCCTAAACAGTTTACAGCTACAGTTTTTTTCTACGAACGCATGTATCAGTGTATTACTTACGATGCGTCTGAATGTTTTACAGCTACAGAAATTAAAGATTCTGGTAGATTATGATGATGATGGATATTTGCTACAAATATTTACAAAGATCATCCAAGACAGACCTACGTTGTTTCTGGAGGTCATTCAAAGACATAACCACACAGTAAGTAGGATTTTACACTATCAAAACATATACTCGCTATTTTTAGGATACTTCCTATCAGGAAGTCTCCTTCTGTTACCATAACAGTTGAGACATTCCCGATTTGCAAACAAATAAATACGACTCAAAATATAGTGCTTTTTCTAATTTAGGAATTTGCTGTCTGACACATGCAAGATCAAGATTATCCTCCTTCTTGAAAAAAGTTTCAATTGCATCACTAAAAAATCAACTATTCATTTCTTGCTTTCACTGCTCGCCAGTGGCGTAGTAATACATGTATAGTACTTCTTTTAACTTATACAATGTAAGAGTTGTCTTCCCTATGTACATTATGTATATACCGAAGAGAAACGAAAGTAGAAACGAAGCATGATCTTGTTGAAAGAAATAGGAAATTCTGGTAATTAAAATGAAAATTTTTGGAAATTACCAGTGATAATAAACTTAAAGTTACGCTGGAACTACATGTACATGTCACCGCTCTTTTATCATATATATTGTAGATTGTAAGTAATTTTAAACATGCATGCATGGTCTTAACGTCTTTCTAGTTTCTATTTTAAACATGCATGCATGGTCTTAACGTCTTTCTAGTTTCCAAATGGGTTAATTTTAAGACTCTGCTCCGGGTTTAAGTCGTCAGAATAAAATTTATTCTAAAGTATACCACTTATAGTAAATATAAACAGTTTATAAATTATGCTGTTTATAGAACACAATGAGCTCAGAAATGAAAATTATTAGCTTCACATGCATATGCATCCTATGTATAAAAAATCATCATCAATTCATCATTACATAAACTATAAAAGTTTTCAACATTCATCAGTGCTGACTATAAATTTTGAATAGAAGTATCGTTCAGGACCTTCAGTCCTTTGATTTTGAAAACCAGAGTTACTTCCCATTTGAGACGGTATCTGACGTAGACTGATTATGACGTTATCAAATTCTATGGAAACAGTCCTAAAAATGTGGGAAATGGCGGTATAAAATCAATGTTACCATACCATTTTCATGACGTCACAATGGTTTTATGTCAGATACTGTCTGTAACGGGAAAAAACGTCCGCAAAGGCTCGATAAGACAAAAGCTTTTCTAGATACTGTAAAACTGGTCATTTTCGCGATATGATCACTGCAAGAGTACGTGTTGGGGTAATTTTGGCAAAATAGGGAGTATTCCCTTCAGTGTTTTATTGTGGTTGTAATTTTCACTCAAATTATTTTCACAATAGTAATATAATCGTGAAAAGCGCAAAAATTACCTTCACCCGAAAATTTCCACGTTTACAGTAAATATATATTGTTGGATTTTGGCACATGTGAAAAGTGTACAGAATGTGAATTTGATACCTGAATTTTTAAAATTGAAATTATCCAAGAAAAGCATATTTGGAAATGTGTCCGTACTTTTATTTTAAAGATATTTTACAGTATACTGATGGACAAAAGGTCAAGAGTTCAAGGTCAAATTAACAAGAAAAAGATCTGGACTGAAAGAGAAGTCAAAAGTAGCATAGATAATGGTCATGATAAAGAATATTTGTTGAAGTTAGAAAAACCAGAACGGACTTAATCAAATTTCTGACTACTATTAGAGGTGTTATCACTTTCATAAAGGCATGAAGGATGTGAGTCTTTTATGAAAAAAAACACATCTGACAATCAGTATAATTATTTCTCATAATAAATATACCATTTGTACACAAAATATGAAATGTGACTTTTCCTTTGCAGGGTTTTGGTGCTGGTAACTTCAAATCCTTATTTGAAGCCATCGAATTTGACCAGGCAGAAAGAGGAAACCTGTGATAATATATTACGTTATTTCATATGTCTTATGCTTTAAGTGTGTGAATTAGTCAAAATGCTACATAATAAATTCCAGAGCTGGTTTCCGAAAACAGCGGATAAACTTTTAAGACAGATGACGCGGTATGGGATTATTTTCAGACTTCATCAGATCATTCACACAAACTTACAGGATTTTTTTTCTTTCCTTAGAGACTTCCGTCAGTTGTGTCTGGTCTTAAGGTATTCAACCCCTAATACACTTTCAGTAATAATTACCAGAAATGAGAATTTTCAATCTGTTCAAAAAGAATGCTATACATACTTTTCTAGTTAAAATTATGGATTACACTTCTCATACAATGATCTACTCTGTCATCCCACAGATTCCCGATTATGAAATAATAGGCATTTGTCGGGAAATTATGAAAATGTGCATACATTTTAACCGGAAGTACTCTATTAGGGTGCCGGATCCTTAAGTTGAATCTCAGTTTCCCTTAACCAGCACTGGTATTATTTTCTATTTTTATCTCTGTGATCTCTGGAGTACTGAACTAAGTCACGAAACTACGAACTTACGGCAAACAAGATCTGAGATTTCCTCATATATTGTATTGCTGTAATGAAATGATATATTAATAATATTTCATATTTTATTCAAAGAGAGTTATTTTCAGTTAATGATCTACATGTACATGTTTGTTACGAAGTGCCACATTATTTACTGCAATTATTTTTAGATCTGACCGTTTGAAATTCAGGAATGATTAAGATCACCTTTGTATATTAAATGTGTATGTTGATGAACAAATCATTTTTTGTACATACATGTATGAATATATTGTTAAGAATATTAATGAATTTAGATCTGTAAACTTTTAAACAATTACATGTATTTTGGAATAGAACAATTTGTCTTAACTATGAAACACACTGTTTTTCTGAAGACAATGGGTACAAGTTCAATTGAATTTTCAATTTCATTTTTCAAGTGCATGGTTCACAATTAGATATATGATATAATGTGAAATAAAATAACGAGAGTATGATTAGTCAGACAAATTTGTTACATCCCTTTAGTAACTATCCATTATTTTGTTTGTTTATTTTCATCTCATCACCATAACAACCAACACACGTTATTTTTTTCAATAAATTTTAAAGCACAAATTCCTTTGTGATAATTCTTCTTCAATTTGTGTCATAAAAGAATCATGATGTATAAATTCGGACATAGTCATTGTCTAGCAGATGAATTTTTTTAGTATACATAAAATGAAATCATTTACCAGGGCTGATTGATATATTGTGAGCCTCGTATTGAAGAATTTAAATTTTATCACACATTTTGCTTCATTTTTCTACAAAATCCCCTTCAGTAGCTATACAATTTTGCCACTGTTGTTTAAGGGCCTTGATACAACTTTTAAAAGAACTCCTTATCTTGACTGGTCATAAAGCCATCCACTGCAATTATGACGCCATCATTGGACAGAAAGTGGGTGCCAGAAATAGCTGCTTTCAGTTTTGGGAATAGATGAAAAGTCTGATGGAGCAAGATCAGGTGAATAAGGTGTATGCTCAATCAAATTAAAGCCACAGTCATAAATGGCAGCCATGACAGTGACAGACTTGTGAACAAGAGCATTGTCCTGATGGAACAACACATCTTTAACTAGGGAGCTTTCCGCAACACTTAAGTTTGATATTTTCCTGAACTGTGTCAGAAGTGAAGCATATTATGTGCCATCGATTGTTTGTCCTTTTTGGAGATTATCTATAAGCAGAATACCTTCTGCATCCCAGAAAACCGAGGTTCAGAACATATCAATCAGCCCTCTTATTTCATTATTTTGCATAAGTCCTTGATCTGATTCTGTAGTATGAAAATGCTATTGTAAAATACAATTTTGTACATAAAAATATTATAACCTTTATGATTCTTGTAAGGATTTTTATGGCATTTCTGTAATCGAGCAACAAATATTTACTTTGTCTTATACCCTTTGTTAAAATTCACTGTTCTTTTGTTGAAAAGTTTATTTCTATTATTTGTGCTCTGTCAGATTTATAATTTCCAAAAAATACACAATTTAACTTTATTTTATTGCACATCTATTTGGGATTTATATTTTTGTCTGTTGTCCTTAAACTGTTCTACACGTAGGTTGAGATTGTCATTTACTAGTATATACTCAACTTTATTATTTCATAGATGATTGTTTAAATTTTGCTTTATTTCTCACCTTTTTCCTGTACAAACTTACATATATTTTTCTGTTTGCTTTGTGATTTTGCTCACCATACATGATGTACACAGTATTATAATGGGTCGACTTAATTTGCGCAAAACGGCATAATGATGCCAATCACATGACCGATATGTCCAGAACTGTCACAGTCAGATTTATCTGGAATGAAAAGGCATATCCTAGGGTTCTCCTGGGTCACAGAGAAAGAATTACCGGTACCGAATGATACTAGCTGGCATATTTTTCCGTTTTGACAAATCAAGTTGGCCCAATGGGTTATTTGGATTTGTATCGCTCACAGAGTTTGGACTGTATAATAATAGTATAAATTGAATGTATGGCCACGTATGTAAGGAAGCCCAACTGGCAGCTCTAATAGAAAGACAGTATGCAATGAAATTACTCTTATGTAAATTGAAAGTTGCATCTTCACAAGTATATCTTTTCGAATGTTTTACAGTGTATTAGTAAAAGACTGTTGATGTTTCTTGTTTCAAGGGATAATGAATAAAAGTTTTAACTTTCAGTTGTCATTTGTAATACATTTGTAATATACATGCATTTACACTTAATTTTGGTTTACGACATCTTGGTGTCTGTCGCCTTGTGGATTGAATACATAATATGTCGGCCCTACATATGAGGAAAGACTATAATTGCAATAAAAACAAGCAAATTTAGGGAATTGGTGTTTTGGATGCTTGTCAACAGTAGGTCATGGTCCATTGTCAATATCACCGGGTCAAAAGGAAGCTCTTGTCACAAAGAATACAGTCATTTGAAAGTCACATCACTATCCATTTGAAAGTTATGTTAAAGGTAACATTTTAGGAACACTGTTAGTCTAACAGGTGGATGGATGCAGATCAGTTTCAATGAACCTTTGTTTTTTCAGTAGAAAGAAACAAAACTTCATTAATTAAATGCGGCCAAGTGATGAGGTAAATTGTCATAGACTGTGATGTGCATGCAGGTTTCTGTATAATGCATTTGTCATCTCAGAAAGGCTTTAAGGGGCTTAGGTTAAACAGCAAGCGGTACAATCTCATATTCCTCCCTTAATCTAATTATGCAACCTACAAAATAAAGTTTTGGTGTATGTAGGAGTGACCTTGTCTGCTTGTTGATTGCCAAAGTCTTTCAATCCAATTCTAAATAATACGAAAGTCTGAGTCAAGTTGGATAGAAAAAAAACAAGTGACAATAGCTGATTTTCTGGTAGATTCATTGGGTGGACAAACATCGCAAAATTTGTCAGTGCAATCTGATATGACATCACAATTAAAATTTTTGCCATATGTATTATGTGATGTATGGTGTCTGAGCATATAAAATCAATGTTTAAAACAGTTAATGACATAAATATTTTCCGGAAAATGGACTATTGTCCATAAATGGTACTGAAGAGCTGTATAGAACTATGTTGACTGGAGAAATCCGACTTTTGAACACTCCCATTGTTATGGAATCTAGAATCAGCGCTGAACAGAACTATTGATGTTATACCGTATCCAAGTATTTTTATTCATTTGAAGATGATACTGGCGATACAGAATCTAAGCCGAAATTTTCAACTGAGGAGTCTGCAGGCATATTCACTGTTGTAAAGATGTACATCAAACAAATTGTATCGGAATTTGTGTCGCTGACGAGGGTTTATTACCCAAAACGTGCATGTCTGGTCCATGCTGTAAATTTATCTGCTCTAAAATGATGCTAATGAATTTGAAGACGTTAAACAATTCTAGTGTTTTCATTTGCATTTGATACACAAAGGAATGTTGAGTGCGCGTTTTGTTGCGATTGCTGTCATTAGGTTTTGATGGAGACAATTCCTTTGGTTTGCTAAATGTTTATCGATTAAATTTTATATAAAACCTTATAATAAGATGGACGGAGTTGCTTCAGTTACGAATCTTTTTTTATTTTCTTTTTTTGTTTCTTTTGTAAATAATATGTGTTTGACGATGTCACGGATAGCATACGTACATGTATATGGCTTTATAAAACCTTAAGTACATCACCTTCAGTCTGTCAGTTGCATATAAATATCTATATTATCACTGTCAATGACATTTTGATTCACTTACACCAAGGGCAAGGAGGAGCAAATACTTCATAGGAATTATCATAAAGGTTACCTTTTGGCCTTTAAAGATTTGTATCAAAGGTACCTACAGGGTACATATATCAGTTACCGATGTAAAAGGTCAGCTGGAGTTTCTAACACACCGTGTCTCAATATTGTCACCTGGGTTATATCTTTAAAAATCGTATTTATTCTTGTCTTTCAGCTATTTCTGTTATATTTCTTTGCGACCCACTGACACACATTAAAACTAACGTTATGTGGAATTTGCTGAGCTGCGAAAAAAGTCCCAAGAAAAAGATAATGGAATTTTCAGATATTCAGTCGATCATGAATAGATTTTATGACTTTATATATATGCACAACCAATGTAATTCCCTGAGATGTTACTATTGAAAGGAACGTGCTCCAATTCGTGTACTAACACTCGTGATGACACAATGCATAAGATCTAAATAAGTTAAAGAAGATCCTGACGAAAATCTCAACAGCACTCTTAATAGAGCACCAACTTGAACATCGACGGACCCCAAGCAAGCTAGAGGTGGGATCAGGTGCCCGGGAGGAGTAAGCATCCCCTGTTGGCTAGCCACACCCGTCGTCGATGTTCATGCACGAAAATGATCACAATATATAAAATACATGCACTGTCTGAGGTTATGTCTCTATAGAAAGTGCTATGGCGAGCATGTCAGGGAAAATATTCAAAATACTTACTGTCAAACCCCTCACGGGGAACATTTTTACAAGCTCCACACGGCAAAGGACATAAGTGTGACACAAATGAGTTAAAAAAGATCCTGACGAAAATCTCAACAGCGCTCACAATAGAGCACCAAATTGAGAATCGATGGACCCCTAGCAAGCTAGAGGTGGGACCAGGTGCCCGTGAGGAGTAAGCATCCCCTGTTGGATAGCCGCACCGCCGTCGATGTTCATGCACGAAAATGATCATAATATATAAAATACATGCACTGTCCGAGGTAATGTCTATATAGAAAGTGCTAAGGCGACCATGTCAGGGAAAATATTCAAAACACTTACTGTCAAACCTGCCGCAACGGCTGTTCTAACCTGGAAACTGAACCCGCGGTGAGATGAATTTTAACGCTCCCCTTTTACCAAGGAAAAGCAATTTTAGAAAACAAGAATGAAACAGACAACTATGGTGCAATATATATATAGAATAAATGCCATAATGAGTGTTTTGTTACGGGTATACAACACACAGCAAGTGCATTTATTGCATGAAATACGCTAACGTGCATTACATGTACGATACATGCACTTGCTGTGTGTTGCATATCCGTAACAAAAGACAAATTAAGACACTTATGCTCTATATCTTGCACATATTTAGAAGAACTATGGATGCGTTAATGTTGCTATCTGCACTACATAGTAGTTTTGTTTTTGTTTTTTTTTTTTGTTGTTGTTTTGTTGTTGTTTTTTTTCGTTGTTGTTGTTGTTTTTAATAGAAAAGCAGGTTTCTCAAAGTTAATGATACACATGTAGGTACAAATTGAAAATAGAATTTGATACTAGTATAATGTACCAGATTCATATTGAAAGTCATATTTCAGCTTAATAACCGAATCAAATTAATTTCCTTTAATCATTGGTCTCGTTGGTTTTTGTGTGGTCTTTTGTGTTTGAAGTTTCTATGTTATGAGATGGTGTTCCTTGTCCTTTTTGCGTCTCTTTCTGTGCATGTCTGCTAATTGTTTTTGCATTGGGTGTTTTGCTGTGGATGCTGCGACCGAGTGTTGTTGGAGATGCCCTCCTTATTTGAGCAATACCTTGACACTGAGAACATTTGATACCGCCGGAGACGAGTAGTGTCCAAATGGGAGACGACTATAATGCCCAAATACCATACATATAAGGTCAGGTGGTCAATGGAGTACTGTAAGTGGTACGAGGGTGCCTTAATCAAGAAAAAAGTCCATCCATCCCGGACCACTGATAATACGAGTGCTTGTCCATTATTTAGTCTATCGAGCTAAGGTACCTTGTACATGTTAAGTTTAATCAATAAATTTTATTACTGATATTTATCAGGGCAATAAATATCAGTCGTTTTAATTTTTGGCTTTTCGTCATTAAGGTTGAAATACAATTTTAAAATAATTTTGTCACATGTGTTCCGATAAGCTAAGATACATGTATGACATTAGACAAAAATTTCGTGGTGATTTCCATCCAATATATTTTATTGGTACTATTGGCATGGTTCTGCCACGTACTAAACCATACGACCAACTGTGAAAATGGTTTCCATGATAAAGTTTGGCTGATTCTTCTTATAATGAGAATTAAGCTTGTTCTACTCAGCTGAGCACAGACTGCCGGAAAGCAATGTACGCTTTTACAAAATTATATGCATGAGGTTTTGGGGAAATTTCACTCAAGGTCATTAATTTTGTTACCTAGCATATGGTACAAAAAATTCTGTGTCAAGGTTATTGACGTGACCAATAGATCCGGAATTACGTCATTTGTAATCCATTATTTTAAGTTTCTTAAACGTTAAACATAATTTCCGATATCAAAATCGCATCCATCGTGCAGTATTACAGATTTTCTTCGTTTATTTTTTAAATGTTTGTATAATTATACATGTATGTGTGAATTCCCGTGCCTACTCTCACGCCTTGATGGTATGGAGGGGGATTAGGGTCACAATGCTATTTGTCTTGCTTACATGCTTCATGCTATGTTGCTTCATTCAATGTTTGATTATTCCATGTTCATTTGTCTTGCTTTCATTTCAAATTGACTTTATCTTTCTTCTTTGTGTAATTTTGCTTCCCTGCATTTTACATTTGTCCTTCGTCAATGCATAACTGTCATTATACCATGCGTTATGACATCCTTCTTTCTGCCATTATCCTTTCGTCTTAATGCTATTATTGCTTCGTCAATGCTAACTTCAATTTTGATACCAGATGGCGCTTCGCTTGACCGCATGTGCCCGTACCTTGAAATGAACTTTGAAACATCCCCTGTCGTTAGAAATTTCTTTTAAATTCTACTACTGTATCGTTCGAAAAGTAATTATATTATCGCACGAGAGGACAGAAGTAGATTGGCTGTATGAATATTTGAAAAATATTTTGTAGTAATTGGTAAATATTTGATTTTGTATGCATAAGATTTTTATAAATTGTAATGATAACTATAAACTATACATGCAAGTGAAGTGTGTCCGTGGCATAGTGGTTATCACGTTTGCCTCTAAATACTACATTACACCTTTCCGAGTGGGTTCGAATCCCTGACGAGGAGACATTTTTTTTAATTCTAAGTATAATGTAACTTGTCCATGTTGTCCATCTGCCCAGAAGAGGATGCAGAAAAAAATTGGGGGTACTTAATTATAAAAATAAAATGTTTTCATTCATTAATTTTTCAGTTTTTCTGGGGGGGGGGGGGGGTAATTGTTTTGGAAAAAAATATGGCGGGCAACTGTACATGATCATTATTCAGTTGAAATGAAAATCATTTTTATTACAAAACTTTGCAAACGCTTCGTTAGCTCACTATCGTCGCTTGCAAGTCATCTATGAAAAGTCATAATTTTAATTACTTGCCTTTTATATGCCCGTCAATGTCGTTTCTGTACCATAAGTCGGTTGATTATTGCATAAAAAGATAAAACTTCTATAATAATTGACTTTGAAGTATGGACTTATGAAGGTCAATGTTCAAGGTCAATCCTTGCAAGCATCAAACGCTTGCATTTCAATCTTAACCTTGATCTTGGGTCGAACAACAGTGGCGGATTTAGGAGATGCTCCTGCACAGACCCAATATTTTCCAGGCAAAAACAGGCACATCAGTAAAATAAGTAAAATCGGCAAAATTTGCCCCTTGACCCCCGGCAAAGGGAGCACTGGATCCGCCACTGAACAAGAAGAATCTGACAAGTTTGCCATAGTGCAATCTAATTAAAATTATACCTTCCTTGCGCTCCTAACACAGAGTATAGGAACACAATAAAGGTCTAAATTTTGGCCATTGTTGAACAAGGCTGTGAATGACACTGAACTGTTTTTGTGCCACGTTCCTGAGCAGGCGTACTCCTGGACCAACGGCGAAGCTCTGCCTGAAAAAGTGGAGGGGCACAACATCCCAAAATTTCTAATAAGCAAAAAAAAAATAAATAAATAAATGAATAAATAAATAAAAAAAAATGATAATAAAAAAAGGGGGGATCGAAGATATTTAAAAAAATATGGGAGTTTCATGTTCTGTATGCACAAATTTTAACATTTCTGGTGCAATACTAAATTTTAAGTACATTAATAAATGTCTGGCGAGCGGTAGCGAGCCAGGAATTATTTTTAGCAAGATATTGACTTATCAGAAAATACTTTCTATACCCTCTATTATTACATGTAATAATATTCTATATAGATTGAGTTAAATGTCTTCATGTACATTGATAAAGTAATATGTATAAAGGATGGATCAGAATAGCTAAATTATTCAGAAAGTCCATAAAGAACTGGCGAGCGGTAGCGCTGCCCCCGCTGCCCCCTCCCCCCCCCCCCCCCTTCTCCTACGACCCGCTTGTCCTGGACAACAGCTTGGAGTAATTTTGGCATACAGAGATGTCAAAAGGTAAATTTTCAAGGTCAAAATTATGAAAAGAGACTAGAAACTGCATTATTGACTGAATCAATGGGGCCGGGGGATGTTGATCTCTAGGTTCGATCAGTGTAGGACGACCGGCAGTTTCAATTTATCTAGAATTTTTCGATATGAAATACTGCCTTTCCCACGATATCTAAGAAAAAAACTGACTTCTATATAATTTCCATAGGCGGATCTAGGAATTTTTCAAAGGGGGGGTTGAAGATTTTGAAAGGGGGGTCGGGATGTTGAATGCATACTATCAAAAGCTTCTGTTTTGCAATAATACCTTAAAGGGTGCATTATTGACTACACAAAGATAATCTATATCTGTTTTATTATCTTTTAAGGGGGGGGGGGGGATTTTAAAGTATGGGGTTTCATGCACAAATTTTAACATTTCTGGTGCAATTCTAAAATCTAAGTACATTTTTGTACATTAATATATAAATGTCTGGCGAGCGGTAGCGAGCCAGAAAATTTTAGCAAAATATTGACTTATCAGAAAATACTTTCTTATATACATGTACCCTCTATCATTGACAAGTACATGTATTAATATTCTATATAGTTTGAATTAAATGTCTTCATGTACGTTGATGAAATAAGATGTATAAAGGATGGATCAGAATAGCTAAATTATTCTGAAAGTCTATAAAGAACTGGCGAGCGGTAGCGAGCCAATGAAAATTTTTGAAAAATTAACGAAAAATTGTAGATTTATGGTACAAAGTGTTGCAATTTTAAACAATGTTAATGCGTCATACAATTTTGTGACTGAAAAGTTGGGGGGGTCACAAACATGGTTGTGCCCCCCTTTATTCAAAGTGGGGGGGGGATGTGCCCCCGCTGCCCCTTCTCCTACGCCCTTGTAAAGTAAACACAATTTCCTACTTATAACTTAACACGCATCGGAGCAAAGATTATTTTATAAGCCTCAAATCTTCAACATTATGATATTCAGGCTTCAGGTCACAAATGTTGTACACCTTGGTGTTGAAAGCTTGTTAAGTAAGAAGGACAGAGAATAAGTTTTTTTTAATATAAGCTCTCTCTCTTCTTCGTTTTTTTTTTTTTTTTTTTTTTGGTCGGACCAAAGGGGGGGTTGCAACCCCCCTATCCACCTCGCTAGATCCGCCAATGATTTCCCACTAACAATTCAAAAAAAAAATTATGTAGCCGATGGGATTCGAACCCATGCGGGAAAAAAATTGCTTATAATTCCGGCACGCGTACCGCTGAGCCACGAAATCATTACCATCTTCATGCAAAACTTTCTAGAGCTTTCAAATCCCCAAATGGCTATTACTGTATAAATAGAAAAATACAAACAAACAAACCGAAAAGGTCCAAATATTGATATTTAATGATTTCTTTTTTTGTTCAAATATTTCAATCGGCTTTTGCTTTTTTCCGCTATTTATAATAACTCATTTTTCCAAGTCCTGCAACAGGGGACGTCTCAAAGTTAATTTCAAGGAACGGACACAAACGGAGCGCCACCTGGTATCAAAATTGAAGTTAGCATTGACGAAGCAATAATGGCATTAGGACGAAAGAATGATGGCACATTGAAAGATGTCATAACGCATGGTAGAACGACAATTATGCATTGACGAAAGACAAATGTAAAATGCACGGAAGCAACATTGCATAAAGAAGAAAGACAAATGCAATAAAGTCAATTTGAAATGAAAGCAAGACAAATGAACATGGAATAATCAAACATTGAATGAAGCAACATAGCATGAAGCATGTAAGCAAGACAAATAGTATTGTGACCCTAATCCCCCTCCATATGATGGAGTCTCTCTTTTCTCCTCTTTTAAGAACGTTTACGATTTTACATGTAACAGAAAAACTAGCTGTTTAAGATGTACATATTAAATTTAAGAAAAGAAAAAAAGGCAAATTAGAGGATTGTTTTTTCTTTGTCTCTCTTTTACATTATAAGAACGTTTGCGATTATAAAAGAAAAACTGTTTTGAGATGTACATATATTTTTAATAGAAAAGGAAAACAGAAAAAAGGCACATCAGAGGATATTTAATTTTTTAGTTTCAATCTCCTACAGGACTTTTATGATTGAAAGTTTTATTGTCCAATTTTAGAAACAAAAACGTAGTAGCAAGTTTCATGAAAGTTCCTTCAGTCGTTCTTGAGAAAAAAGTTGAAAATGTAAAACATATACGATCAGACGGTGAGCTATTACAGTAGGTCAATTTGAAACTTTAGCTCAGGTGAGGTTAAACAATATCATGGGTATGAAAAATCCTACTATAGGTATCTTGCCATGATGACCTTCAGATAAAATCGTAACGAAAAGCCAAAATAGGATGCTATATTCTATAATTATGAATATTTTAGGTGACGATTGCTCTAAGCAAGCCTAAATATAGGTATATCCAAAGATGATCTTTTGATAGCATTGTAAGCCTCCTAATAGTTCCATGAGTAAGAGCCTTATACCAAAGCGGATCTAAAGGGGAAAGGGGGGGTCAGGGCCTCGTTGGAATTTTCCCCAAAATGCTGTTTTCCCCGTTTTTATATATATAACATTTTCTTCAAAATCTTAGGCTTGACCCCCCTTCCTTTCCCAGGAAGACTCCCCCCTCCCCTGAAACCATTTTCTGGATCCGCCGATGTATTATATATAAAGATGGGGAAGATGAGGGGCACCCAGCTTCTAGCTCATCTTTCTACAGTTAAGTTCAGACAATATGGTGATCATTTCTTTGTATATTCTCAGCATGGTACCAGCTTCTCTTCTCGGAGAAGGTAAGAAAATTGTATATATACAGGGAAACTCGCCATATATGATTCTCATATGTTTCTCATGGTATTACCATATGAAAATTCCATGATATATGAGAATCATATACGGCCACTTTCCCTATGTATAATTTGATTTATTATTATTTGTTGATTGATTGATTGATTGATTGATTTCTTTCTTTCTTTCTCATTTTCTTTCTTTCTTTTTTTTCTTATTTTCTTTCTTTCTTTCTTTCTTTCTTTCTTTCTTTCTTTATTTATTTTGATATTTCGAGATGTTGTATTTCGTTATTATGGGATGTCCGATCTCGTTAATATAATCATTGAGTTATTGGACATTCTTGAGTACAGTATAGAAAAATATTGTGCGAGTGTCTGTCGCATCCTTTCTGGCCAGAAATTCACAATTTTAATCGTGAAAATAATTTGCAAACCAAAAAGAAATATATAACTGTTAAATCATGAATTTATTAGAATTGATGCTGAAATGAAATCAAAAGATAAGAATAACAAGTATTAGCTTTTACAAAAAGCTTGCCGGCAGTTAGCTGACATTAATTTAATAAATGTTGTAAAATACTAGTAAGAAAAAATTGGAATAAACTATTTTTGTTCTTGTTGACCAATCGCACATTTCCGGGCTTTTCCGTTTTTATTTCCGATTCAAGCTACGGAAATTTCCGAGGATCTGTGATTGTTGTAGGACGTATCGGTACAAAGACTTTTCGATGCATCTTTCGGATGAAAATGCACTGATACGATATGACTTTCATTTGTCAAGTCATCTAGACTCTTGAGCCGACCTGATGAAAGTATCTTATGCACAGACTCTGAATAACCTTGACGAATATTTGCATTTTTTGTAATTGTCCACCAATCATATTGACAAGAGTTATTTTATCCGTGCAAGTATGTCACGATTGATTACAGTATACCGGCAGTCATGACTGCCGGTAAAAAGAACTACAGAAAGGTTTTCAATTGAAGGATCTAATCAAAGCAGGTCATACATGAAGACACCCCGAAGGACGCATGGCACGGCATGTCTCAGATTTTGATAACATTTACTCATAAGGTTGGGTCTGTCCCAAAAGTAAAAAATTGTTGATATCACATCCGGTTGCCATGGAAACGGACTTTGAATATTGAAAAATGCACTTTGGGGCGTTTTTGAAGTCACATACATCATTTATGCAGCATAATCTAAAACAAACACTAATAAATTATCAGTACCCTATCATTGTTCTTTCAAGTTACATGTAAGTAATAATTAATAATGTTCGGTTTATGGTCTTATCTAAATGTTTCCAAAGCAACAACACAGGTACCCGATCAAAATAGTGTTTTTGGCATTTTTTTTTAATTCAATGATAAATCACTTACATTTTTGAGTTGTTTATGCAAATAAAACATAAGCATTCACATTGGAACAAAGTTTGTTTTCGTTGCTATGGCTACATGAAACCTTTTTTTTTTACTAGATCATTGCATTTTAATTCAAAGTGATGATAATGAATGAATGTATTCAAGTAGATCTTTCATTATATGAAAGAAAATTTTAAAAAATATACATGTATTTAGGAAATAACCCTTTGCTATGGGAACGATTGTGTAAAATTGCACATAGGCCCACTTTGAGTCGTTGGATACAGACATCCAATCTGAAAAAAATTAAATCTAAAATAAAGTTTAGACTTTGATTTATCATATATGTAAAAAAAACCCTTGTAAGCCTGTTTCGGTTTTTGAGGAAAAGGCTTCGAAATACAGCGAAAAATGCTTATTTTTAGATTGTATGGCCACATTACCATATCAACCCTTCGAATTTTTTTTCTTGTATTTTGATAAAGGCTTACTTGATCTTTATTAATATTGAATTTGATTATCTTAAGATTAAAAATTACTGTTTCATAAAAACAATGAAAAATGGTTACCATGGTAACAAATGTTCCCAATAACTTTTTCACGGGTTCTGAAAGAGCTCTTTGTGGTGGATATATTCCAACAATTTTTATCTGTTCATCATACGATGCAAAATTGTAAAAATAACTTCGAAGTTGCAAAATTATTAATATCATAGACCATAGTTACCGTTCCCAAGGTGAATAATGTACACAGCAACAAGTGGATTTACCTTGAATTTACTCATTTTATAAAATAAATTCCATTTCTTTATCATATAACAATCAAGAGAGAAGGAAAATTAGAAAATACAAACAGCATTTTGAAATCAATATACATGTATTAAAATTAGCTAATTATGTTGCCATGGTAACCAGCCTTTTTGACAAGATCAGACACTTCTAGTGAGAATATTTAAATTGTTTTGTCCAAATATTTAGGATGCATAAAACAATCTTCTCTAAATGTCGTATATAGACCAAATTTTAGAGCTTCAAATTAGCTCAATTGTGCCAATTTCTCAACTTTTAAGGCCGTTGCCATGGTAACCAGATGATCTAGAAATACAATTTTGGTCAAATTTACCTTTTTTCATTGGTCCCTACTTATGTGTGAAATTTCATGAAAATCGGAGAATATGTGTGCCTAAATTGCTTAAATGGTTACAGAGAATAGCTATTGAAAGGTGTCATTTCAGCCTACATACATGTACGAAAGGAGCTGTTCAGACATGACGTAAAATCTACCCAATAAGAAGAATAATCTTAAAATTATTCATTAAATTAATGCACATACGGTATCCCATCAGAATCTGAAGTTATTTTAGTAGGGGGTTCCAACTCTATACCTCCTTGAAGAAATTTCCAACCAATTTTCATGCACCAGACACGTGTTTCGAATATCAAATTCTAATCAGTGATGCTTCCAGCCAAAGTTCTTTTTAATAAACAGCCCAAATCAATTTCACTAGCTTAGACCTATTATGCATAATATTGCTAATATTTGGGTCGAAACTTGTCTTTTTCCCATAGAAATCAATAGAAAACGGGAAAGTTTTTTTTAAACATTGTTCCCCCGGAGTTATGAACGCCACTTATACTGGAGGTGTACATCCATGATACAAATTTTCTCGAAAAGTGAGGTTCTGTACAAAAATGTATCTCCGGGGGAACATTTCCTCAGAGACGAAAAATTAAAAAAGGAAGGGGGTGCATTTGTTAAAGGATCGATCTTTAAGATAATTAAATATGGAAAATTTTACTATTTTGTAGTACTTGTAGATAATATCGATTGTAGGTGATCATAATTTGATGGCATGTATCTTACTGACTCCATCTTTGTAAAGTTAAACAATGCGTCAACGCTGAATACGTCAAGTAAAGTTACGAATGATTTTACGTCAAACGCTGCAACATTTTTTTCTATAATGTTTACATGTATTATTGAAGAAAGGAATGTATTTTTATAATGGTGTTTAAATTTTTTCCTACTTTCTACCTTTTCATGCAATATTTCATGCAACTCATATACATTCAAACGAAGGGAAGAAATCACCAAAATAAAAAAAAATAGAATAAAAAAAAAACACACACACACACACACCCTCTCGGATACCCTAATGTTTATTTTAGACTTCATGCATGATAGTTTACGTGACAAAAAGACCAAGTGTCGACAAATTGCATAGTTTTTCCATTCTGAATAAATAAGATTTATCTCTGAAAACAATAAAAACCACGCATATGCATGCCTCTGATTATTGATTTTTATTATTTTCATCAGATACAATTATACATGAAACTTGTAGGAATCCCTATGGGTACTTATCGTGCGCCTCTAGTTGCAGATTTAATTTTATACATGGATGAAAAAAAGTTTGTCCAAAATCTTCAAAAGCAAAGAAAACATGATGATTTTAAATATTTTATTGGTACTTCTAGGTACCTGGATGATATTTTTCCTGTTTTTGAAAAGTATGAAAATGCCATTTATCCACAAGAATTGACTCTAAACAAGGCAAACGTTACAAGCACAGAAACAAAATTACTATACCTAAACGTAAAAATTTTTAATGGAGAGATTCATACAAGTTTGTATGAAAAAAAGAGATGATTTTGGATTCAACATAGTACATTTTCCCTGGCTTGACGGTGATGTGCCTAGATTACCGTCACACGGTTTCTAAATTTTGCAGTTCATCCAGTATGTACTGATGTTTATGATGTTCATACTAATAAGTAGAAATATACAAATTACCAAGAAACGTTTAGGTCAAGGTTTTAGGTTTCATAAACAAGTACAGAGTTTCTGGAAATTTTACAAAAAATATTGTCAACCTATTTTGAAATTCGGGATCCATACAAGCAACAGAGTAAATTACTTTGGGTATTTCACAACCTGTATTTTATGGTGAAATAATGAACAAAATGAAAAGGATCAAAGGTAAACAGAATTACCATCGAAATTGTGTTAAAATCATCATACGCCTTTTATACCGTGGAAATGATTCTAATGTCACCAGACGGACACTTGGCTTGGTACTGGACCATCTTCAGCCTAGTACCAGCGCATTGTACTATGACTGACTGTGACGACAGGACTCCATGACGGGCCCTGTCCATACCTCTTTAGAGAAGACAGGGCCCCGACCACCTGTCCTCTCTGAATGTAAGTCGGACTCCTCGAGTGAGCTCGATATGTACAGCCGGTAGAGCACCTGTGTCAGACTGTTTTTCGCTTGCCTTCTGTTTTGATATTTTTTGTGTGATTCTTAGGCCCCCTGCGTCAGGCTGTCTGTTTGTACGTTCATCTTACAGTGCGGAGGTTATTTTACACCACACTTGAGCGTTCAAAGTCGGTACCGGTTACCCATTGGTCTCGTTCGTTTATGTGTGGTCTTTTGTGTTTCATGTATGTATGGTGCGAGCTGGTGTTCCTTGTCCCTTTTATGTCTCTTTCTGTGAGTGTCTGCTCTGTGTTTTGCGAGGGGTTTGACAGTAAGTGTTTTGTGTCACACTTATGCCCTTTGCCGTGTGGAGCTCGTAAAAAAGTTCCCCACGAGGGGTTTGACAGTAAGTGTTTTGAATATATTTTCCTGACATTGTCGCCATAGCACTTTCTATAGAGACATAACGTCAGACAGTGCATGAAGTTTATATATTGTTTTCATTTTCGTGCTTTAACATCGACGGCGGGTGTGGCTAGCCAACAGGGGATGCTTGCTCCTCCCGGGCACCTGGTCCCGCCTCTAGCTTGCTAGGGGTCCGTCGATGCTTAATTTTGTACTCTATTGTGAGTGCTGTTGAGATTATCGTCAGGATCTTCTTTAACTCATTTGCATTGGGTGTTTTGGAATTTTGCTGCGGGTGCTGCAATCGATTTTTGTTCGAGATACCCTCATTTCTTTTAATATACACTTAGTTTCCCTATCGATACAATGACGGTTTGAACGCCACCTCAGAGTAATTTTTGTATGGATGGGGAAATTTCATTGCATTGAATATAGTATGTTAAACATAAATTATTTTATTTAGATTTATATATTTCTTCTACGTATAAAATCATATATATGAGCTATGTACACGAACGTATATATATAATGCAAAATTTATTTACGAGCGCATGTTCGGTGCATATGTCACTATTTTGAAGCTATCAATTTGAAAGTAAGATTTACGCAAATCCAGGTGCTTTGAAAGTGTGTTTACTAAAACAGGAAATCAAAAATCCGTAAATGGAAAATGTTCGCGAACTTGTCAAAACAATGTCCGTCAAATCTTAAAATAAAACAATATAAACGACAATAAAGGGAAGAAATATCTTGAACCTTTGCATATAAATAGGTGCTAATAATTCTTTTTAAACCTGTCAAAACTGACAAGCATTGAGTATTGGGATTTATGAATTACATAAGCAGTGTACGTGCAAATACAACTTTTTATGACAAAATTTGACTGGTTAACGGACGTACAAAAGCATTACGCAAATGGCGCGAAACAACACGCAAATTGTTGCGCAAGCGCAAGTTTACAGAAATTAATTCTGCTGTATTTATAAGGTCCATCTTCAAAATCATCGTTGATTTTTTGTATAAGTTCCATAGAAATAACATTATACATAGAGGGACTTAAAATGGTGTTTGGCATACTTTTGTTTCTACAAATTGCAAATAGTGCTTTTGCAGACTTAGCTCTAAAACGAAGTCAGATACGGTTTATTAAAGTCAAACCTCACGGTAAGAAAAGTCTAGCTATTTCTGCATAATCTATAGAATTTATTTAAAATGTTAGGTCTATTTCTGTATAGAATACTTTTATTATTATGAAAAGGAAATGCACAGTTATTTTCAATTATTTATTAAAAATTTTGTTTTTTATTTATTTTAGGGGTACACTGGAGTTATCACGGAGAATTTGGTAAGATTATGCTTCGATCCTTTTTTATATCAGTAAAATACAAAAACATTAAATCGAAATTAAGAGAGTATGAAACTATACAAATTACTCAAAATTTGATATTATAGGTACTAATACCGAAAAAAAAATTGCAAAAAAGAAGCAAAATTACAAAAACATAACAAAAAACCTAACCATAAAATCTGACGGAAAATTAATATCTGTAGGTCCCGCTAATTGGCTGTCAGTGTATCCACACTGTGGTGGAGAGAAACAGTCTCCCGTCCACATAGACTCTACCAAAGTTTTCGTTGACCGAAAGCTGGACGATTTCAATTTCCATGGTTACGACGCTACACCTGAAAGAAACTTGACGATAAAGAACAATGGCCATACAGGTAAGTGCATGTATAAATGTAATATCGTATGTACATGAATTTAAGGTCATTCATGGGTGATTAGGGAAAAGGATGAATTTCTGCCAAAATTTGCATAAGAGCTTTATTTCACATACGAAACATTTTGTCAGTAAATTAAGTATATGGACCCTTTGATATGCTCTCAAGAAAGCATGTCAAAATAAAGGATGAATGAAGGATCAGTCCTTAAGACTTACTGTTTATTAAATAAAAAAAACTTTTACTCTTGGTCCACAACCTTTCTACCTTTTTTGCAACAGAAAAGAATAAGATATAAAATACCATATCCTCACTAGACGTACTTATCTCTAAAGGTTTAATCATAGGAGCTCGACATCAGGGGCGATCGAACAATGGCTTCCTCTCCTATTTTCCCTTTATTAAGTGAAAGAAGAGAAGCGGCTAATTTTATTGAGGTTCCTTCTTCCACTCGATGAACAGATGCTGTTGCGTGTCTAAAAGTCCAATAAACTGTTTTCATTTCATGCTGCAGGGAATACGTGTATTTAACGAAGAACAAAATATGAGTAGTATTTTTTTTTATCTTTCTTATCAAAAAGTCTTGATTAATCCTTAAACATGATAAGCTAAAAAGACACGTAGATTCTATCCATTATTTTCGTTCCTAGACTTCCGTCATTGTTACATCGTATATAAATGAATAAATAAATAAATAAATAAATAAATAAATGAAATACTAGACCATAGGACTCTGCATCCTGTTTCACAAAAAATTCTTACGAGCTTTTTCACGAATTTCGTAACTTTTGATCCCTTAGTTCTTTTGATCAACTTATATTTGCAAACTCTTGTTTCTTAATTTCAATTTCATATATAGAAACTAGAAAGGTTTCTTGTTGCGAATGCAACAAGAGTGTCTTCCTCCTATACAATTTTTGGTTTGGAAATATGAAGGACGTCACATTACATGTATTTATATTATATATTTAAGTTTTCAAATAGCAGTAACATTAAATTTTCAAACCGATAATTGTTGGTGAGCAACCATTTGATTTGGGGGGGGGGGGGGGGGGGGGGGGCAGGAATTCTATTGCCAGCCGGTAAAAATTTTTCAGCAATTTTCTGAGCAGGCCATTTTTTTCAGCCATTACCAGAGTCGGAGAAAAATTTTCGCCGGTTCTTCGGGCCGGATTTAAACAAATTGTCAAATGTTGTGAATGTCTGTGTAAGTTAAACTCCCCGCTGTTACAGAGTATGAGTTAATAACCGTTCCTTCAGATGTCTCTTTGCAATTAGCGAATTTCAGACAGATTGTATGATGTTTAAATAGAACCTTTTCTAGATTTTTGTGCCTATGCGTATTAGGTCTCTGGTAGATACAGCTATGTGAACAGTTTGTACTTATATTAATTAATTTTTTGACTTTAAATTGTCTGGCACAAAGGGCCAGCAAAAATTTCCATATCATGCAATGTATCCTTACTTTTGCATGGTCCGGGAAAAAAAAATTGCCGGCCCTTTGGGCCGGAATATTTTTTTCAGCATTTTTCAGAGCCGGGATTTTTTTTTGCAAATTCTTCCTGCCCCCTTCCCCCATAAAAAAGGCGAGCTCGTAGCTGTAGAACCAATTTTCTTGAGAAGAGAAATGGTAATAACAAGTTACGTTCAATATATATATATAAATACCATGAGGTTCTCGCTGTGCAGGTTCAAATTTGGACCCCCCCCCCCTTCCCTTTTTTCAAAGTTTATTTTGAATTTCCATCATGGCGACATCGTTCAATATAAACAGAACTGTTTTCGAAAAACGAGGGGAGGGAAGAATGTTGGAGAAATTGTTCATCAATTTGTAAATAAACCAACCGAAAATTATGTTCGAACGTTCGCTAGAATTAGAAATTAAACTTGATGTTCAAAATATAGTTATTGAAGTTTAGAAACAGGTTTGTAGGTTAGAAATCGGAATCAAACTACCACTTTTTGTGTGTAAATTCTGGTTTGTAGCTGATCTCTTCTAAATTAATCAACTGTTTTAAAATCAAATTGTGTATATCGAAATGTATTTATGAAATGCATATTCATCATTGCCGTGAAATCGGAATTTGAAAATCTCAACACTGCTTTTCTCGAGTCGGACTCGGACTACCAATTTTAGTGTGCGCCCGATCTGTTGGCGTGAAGGTGTATCGAAATACCCAACTCAAAATTTCGATGCTCATATCTTTTCAACAGTAAGAGATAGGAAAAATCAGAAAGACTAAATAAGACAGATATATGGATAAAAATAATAATATTGAAATTTTTAGGAAACTTCATAAGCTTAATTTTTGTTTACTATTATAAGCAAAAAAGTGTCTTCCTCCTATGAACTTCTGAATTTGGAAATATGAAGGACGGTGAAGGACGTCATCGTAATAAATCGTTACAGTGTGCATCTAGCATTTCATATCTTGCATGGCTGTCGACTTTCAAAAAGAATGGAAATTGTAGATAGCAAAATACGAGATATTTAAGCTTACAAATAGCAAAACATGAAATTTTCGGTCCTTTTGAGTAATTCGACGCTCCCGTCAAATATTTGAATCTACTAAAAAACATGATAAAAAAAATAACAGAGACCAAAAATAAAAAAGACCAATCTAGCTTTTACTCCAAACGTAACGTTGGAGAACTTTCATTGTCCTAGCTTACAGGGTTCTTGAGAAATCGCTGATCCAATTTTCCACGGTTACGAAAACAATAGGTCTTCCGACGGAAGTCGGAAGACCTAATAATATAAGAAAACATATAATTTAATCTGCATTGTAATCTGATTTTAAAACCTTTCATTCAATGACGCAAGTTGAAAAAATTCCTGAAATTTTTCGTAAGAACTTTTGTGAAACTAGGTACTAGACATAAAAAACTTAGAATTTGTCATAATTTTATAATCTTCATTTCTTCCATTTTGAAAGAATTTCTTGTTGTTCTATTGAAGTTATTACTTTTTATTTATCGGCAATACTTTATTTTTGAGTCTTTTGACGTAGAAGGTGACTTGTACTTAATTAAATACATTTTCGTCCTCGCTGTCATTTAGTCCTCTATCAAACAACATATCGATGCACTGTGAACCCATTTTTCCTTTTCGACATTTAGTATGGTAATATTGTTCTACCAGCTGCGTAGTTCTTATATGCACTTCCCCAATGTCAAAATATATGATAATTTGAAATCTATCTTAAACTTTTCCTCTATACTTAGAAACAAGTATTGTTACTGTTTATGATTCATGCATTCTAGGTGATGACTTTTCGGTATTTGATGCACCATTTAATCTCACATTTTAATTAATACCACAGAACAAAGAGAGGTTATAACAAATAAATTATCTTGCATTATCTTTTTAGAAACCGCTACGATATTTACAGACGCAGGTATAAAATTCTAGGAAAATTAAAGACGTCATGCACAGACCACAACACAAATATGCTAGAAAAACTATGTAGATTTACCAATACTTCTGTTGAATTTTTTTATATGTCAATATGTATACGTACGATTCTGAAAACACTAAAACATGATGGAGTAGAATAACCAAGTTGAACCCTTAGAACTTCGTGCACTCAGTCTTGTAGTGTTCTTACTACCATTTTGACAACCAGTAATTTTGACACTTTTCGATAAAATCGACTTTGAAGTTTTAGGTGCCTGGAAATAACATTTATGCTAATCGTGAATTGTGCAACCATAAAAAGTTGAGGAAAACAATATTTTGTAATATATAATGAAACGCAAATTTATAGTCCCCAAAACTTTGTATATTCTTCAATCGAGATTACCAAAAATGGAGTTAGAACACTTCTTACTAACAACTTAAACATTCTATACAATTTTACAGGAGATAGAACAAAACTCTGTCGTCTTTCTTTGATCTTTTGGAAATAGAACACTCTTCCATTATGCTTAAAGATATGGAGGGGGATTAGGGTCACAATACTATTTGTCTTGCTTACATGCTTCATGCTATGTTGCTTCATTCAATGTTTGATTATTCCATGTTCATTTGTCTTGCTTTCATTTCAAATTGACTTTATTGCATTTGTCTTTCTTCTTTATGCAATGTTGCTTCCGTGCATTTTACATTTGTCTTTCGTCAATGCATAATTGTCGTTCTACCATGCGTTATGACATCTTTCAATGTGCCATCATTCTTTCGTCCTAATGCCATTATTGCTTCGTCAATGCTAACTTCAATTTTGATACCAGGTGGCGCTCCGTTTGTGTCCGTTCCTTGAAATTAACTTTGAGACGTCCCCTGTTGCAGGACTTGGAAAAATGAGTTATTATAAATAGCGGAAAAAAGCAAAAGCCGATTGAAATATTTGAACAAAAAAAGAAATCATTAAATATCAATATTTGGACCTTTTCGGTTTGTTTGTTTGTATTTTTCTATTTATACAGTAATAGCCATTTGGGGATTTGAAAGCTCTAGAAAGTTTTGCATGAAGATGGTAATGATTTCGTGGCTCAGCGGTACGCGTGCCGGAATTATAAGCAATTTTTTTCCCGCATGGGTTCGAATCCCATCGGCTACATAATTTTTTTTTTGAATTGTTAGTGGGAAATCATTGGCGGATCTAGCGAGGTGGATAGGGGGGTTGCAACCCCCCCTTTGGTCCGACCAAAAAAAAAAAAAAAAAAACGAAGAAGAGAGAGAGCTTATATTAAAAAAACTTATTCTCTGTCCTTCTTACTTAACAAGCTTTCAACACCAAGGTGTACAACATTTGTGACCTGAAGCCTGAATATCATAATGTTGAAGATTTGAGGCTTATAAAATAATCTTTGCTCCGATGCGTGTTAAGTTATAAGTAGGAAATTGTGTTTACTTTACAAGGGCGTAGGAGAAGGGGCAGCGGGGGCACATCCCCCCCCACTTTGAATAAAGGGGGGCACAACCATGTTTGTGACCCCCCCAACTTTTCAGTCACAAAATTGTATGATGCATTAACATTGTTTAAAATTGCAACACTTTGTACCATAAATCTACAATTTTTCGTTAATTTTTCAAAAATTTTCATTGGCTCGCTACCGCTCGCCAGTTCTTTATAGACTTTCAGAATAATTTAGCTATTCTGATCCATCCTTTATACATCTTATTTCATCAACGTACATGAAGACATTTAATTCAAACTATATAGAATATTAATACATGTACTTGTCAATGATAGAGGGTACATGTATATAAGAAAGTATTTTCTGATAAGTCAATATTTTGCTAAAATTTTCTGGCTCGCTACCGCTCGCCAGACATTTATATATTAATGTACAAAAATGTACTTAGATTTTAGAATTGCACCAGAAATGTTAAAATTTGTGCATGAAACCCCATACTTTAAAATCCCCCCCCCCTTAAATGATAATAAAACAGATATAGATTATCTTTGTGTAGTCAATAATGCACCCTTTAAGGTATTATTGCAAAACAGAAGCTTTTGATAGTATGCATTCAACATCCCGACCCCCCTTTCAAAATCTTCAACCCCCCCTTTGAAAAATTCCTAGATCCGCCTATGGAAATTATATAGAAGTCAGTTTTTTTCTTAGATATCGTGGGAAAGGCAGTATTTCATATCGAAAAATTCTAGATAAATTGAAACTGCCGGTCGTCCTACACTGATCGAACCTAGAGATCAACATCCCCCGGCCCCATTGATTCAGTCAATAATGCAGTTTCTAGTCTCTTTTCATAATTTTGACCTTGAAAATTTACCTTTTGACATCTCTGTATGCCAAAATTACTCCAAGCTGTTGTCCAGGACAAGCGGGTCGTAGGAGAAGGGGGGGGGGGGGGGGGGGGGGGGCAGCGGGGGCAGCGCTACCGCTCGCCAGTTCTTTATGGACTTTCTGAATAATTTAGCTATTCTGATCCATCCTTTATACATATTACTTTATCAATGTACATGAAGACATTTAACTCAATCTATATAGAATATTATTACATGTAATAATAGAGGGTATAGAAAGTATTTTCTGATAAGTCAATATCTTGCTAAAAATAATTCCTGGCTCGCTACCGCTCGCCAGACATTTATTAATGTACTTAAAATTTAGTATTGCACCAGAAATGTTAAAATTTGTGCATACAGAACATGAAACTCCCATATTTTTTTTAAATATCTTCGATCCCCCCTTTTTTTATTATCATTTTTTTTTTATTTATTTATTCATTTATTTATTTATTTTTTTTTGCTTATTAGAAATTTTGGGATGTTGTGCCCCTCCACTTTTTCAGGCAGAGCTTCGCCGTTGGTCCAGGACTACGCCTGCTCAGGAACGTGGCACAAAAACAGTTCAGTGTCATTCACAGCCTTGTTCAACAATGGCCAAAATTTAGACCTTTATTGTGTTCCTATACTCTGTGTTAGGAGCGCAAGGAAGGTATAATTTTAATTAGATTGCACTATGGCAAACTTGTCAGATTCTTCTTGTTCAGTGGCGGATCCAGTGCTCCCTTTGCCGGGGGTCAAGGGGCAAATTTTGCCGATTTTACTTATTTTACTGATGTGCCTGTTTTTGCCTGGAAAATATTGGGTCTGTGCAGGAGCATCTCCTAAATCCGCCACTGTTGTTCGACCCAAGATCAAGGTTAAGATTGAAATGCAAGCGTTTGATGCTTGCAAGGATTGACCTTGAACATTGACCTTCATAAGTCCATACTTCAAAGTCAATTATTATAGAAGTTTTATCTTTTTATGCAATAATCAACCGACTTATGGTACAGAAACGACATTGACGGGCATATAAAAGGCAAGTAATTAAAATTATGACTTTTCATAGATGACTTGCAAGCGACGATAGTGAGCTAACGAAGCGTTTGCAAAGTTTTGTAATAAAATTGATTTTCATTTCAACTGAATAATGATCATGTACAGTTGCCCGCCATATTTTTTTCCAAAACAATTACCCCCCCCCCCCCCCCCCAGAAAAACTGAAAAATTAATGAATGAAAACATTTTATTTTTATAATTAAGTACCCCCAATTTTTTTCTGCATCCTCTTCTGGGCAGATGGACAACATGGACAAGTTACATTATACATAGAATTAAAAAAAAATGTCTCCTCGTCAGGGATTCGAACCCACTCGGAAAGGTGTAAAGTAGTATTTAGAGGCAAACGTGATAACCACTATGCCACGGACACACTTCACTTGCATGTATAGTTTATAGTTATCATTACAATTTATAAAAATCTTATGCATACAAAATCAAATATTTACCAATTACTACAAAATATTTTTCAAATATTCATACAGCCAATCTACTTCTGTCCTCTCGTGCGATAATATAATTACTTTTCGAACGATACAGTAGTAGAATTTAAAAGAAATTTCTAACGACAGGGGATGTTTCAAAGTTCATTTCAAGGTACGGGCACATGCGGTCAAGCGAAGCGCCATCTGGTATCAAAATTGAAGTTAGCATTGACGAAGCAATAATAGCATTAAGACGAAAGGATAATGGCAGAAGGAAGGATGTCATAACGCATGGTATAATGACAGTTATGCATTGACGAAGGACAAATGTAAAATGCAGGGAAGCAAAATTACACAAAGAAGAAAGATAAAGTCAATTTGAAATGAAAGCAAGACAAATGAACATGGAATAATCAAACATTGAATGAAGCAACATAGCATGAAGCATGTAAGCAAGACAAATAGCATTGTGACCCTAATCCCCCTCCATATAAAGATACATTTTCATTACAAAGAAAGAATGGACATAGATCACTTTGTTACTGATCCAAAAGTTAAAAATTCGATGGCTTTTATGCCTCACATTTTGAGTAATGTAAGTTTAAGAGATAGAAAAGTAGTGACGGTTTCAATGATATGCTCAACTCAATTTTGATAAAAATGGATTTTTATCTAACAATTTAGATTTAGATTTACCTATACTTATACTGCATACATAAAATGCATAAGAATCCGTACAAACAACGTTTCATCGCTGGTTCCTCAAAATGTTCTACCAAGTCTGTATCGATCTTACTCACCAAAGTTTTATCTGACATCAAATCTGGGCTTAGAAATATTATTCGACAGTATATTCTCGCAGTGGTATCAACCAGATGTGGATTTTAAAGAAAACGAAGGAACTTTTAGAACATCTGAAATCCACTCATTTTAGTAGAGTCCATTCGATCAAAGCCTTTGATTTTTCGTCACTTTACACTACAATTCCGCATTCTAAATTGAAAGAAAGACTCGCAAATATTATAAGTAATGCGTTTGCAAGTAAGAACGGTAACCGCAATTACAAATTGTATTGTTGTTAACTATGACTAATCCTACTTTGTAAAAGAAAAGTCCGATTCTGAAAATAGGTACACTGAAACAGATATTTTTCAGATGTTAAACTTTCTGATCGACAACATTTTTGTGGTGTTTGGAGGGAAGGTCTTCCAGCAAATTGTCAGAATTCCAATGGGGACCAATTTTGCCCCATTCCTTGCCGACATTTTCCTTTCCGCGTACGAAGCTGAATTCATTCAATCTTGGTCTCTGAAGGGAAAAGATACTTAGCTTCTGACTTCAACTTCACTTACAGATACATAGACGATGCGTTGTCCATCAATAATCCAAATTCGCGGATTACCTGAGCAGTATCTATCCTTCGGAGCTTGAAGTCAAAGAAACTACAGAGACAAATGATTCAGCATCCTTTTTGGACATAATGTTGTCCTACGACACTGATGGTCACATGAACACCTCACTCTATGACAAACGTGAGGACTTCAATTTCAGCATTACAAACTCTCCTTTTCTGAGTAAGCAACATCCCTTCATCGCCTGCTTATGGCGTGTTCATATCTCAGTTGATACGCTTTGCCAGAGCAAGTACCAAATATGCGGATTTTGTCCTGAGAGCTAGGCGTCTTTCAGATAAGCTTCTCAGTCAAGGATATTTTTGTGACCGACTAACATCGTAACTGAGGAAGTTCTACGGTCAATTTGGGGAACTCGTCATACACTATGATGTCCCACTCTCCGGAATGGAGGATTACATTCTTTCATAGACCATTTGAACCATCAAACCAAAGATTGTACTCTATGTCTTCCGAAATGGAAGTAACCGGATGTGACAGTTCTACCGGATTGAAAGGGCGGGTGTTGGAGATGCTTACTCTTCCTGGGCACCTGATCTCACTCCCATATCGGGAGTTCGCTTCTTTTCATGATCCTGATTTTGTAAGCCTTCGGTTTCTGATTTTCTGAATTATCGCTTTTGTGCTGTATAGAGGGATATGGTCATTATCCATATTTGTCATTGGAACACTATAAGACTGAATGTAGGTCATATGAATATGGACCCTATTGATTTTAAAGGTCAAAGTGGAGAAATCTTGTGAAAAAAAAACCATTGTGAATCAAACATGAATTGGTCATTATTCATATTTGTCATTACAAACAAGGTTGAACTTTGTAGATTTACAGGGTTGTATAATTTTAGAACAAAGTTCAACATTCAAAATTAATAATTCGAATGTTGAATGTTCAGTTTATAATAACACTACCGATTAACCTTGACCTTAGACTAAATGATACAGTCTATACCACTGCCGCTAAAAGAGACTGAAACCCACCATGATTGTTACAGAACGAAGTCGGACGAAACTGTTGCCCAAAGATTTTTCCATTTTGAGGGTCTGAAATATTGATTTTTCTTGTTGTTGGTTTCAGTCTCTGTAAGCGGCAGCGATAGAGACTGGATTATTTAGTCTACCTCGACCTTTATAGAAACTTTTAAACGTCTATATACATTTACAGTGAAGGTATCCATAGAAGGTCCCCTCCCCCAGGTGTCGGGAGGAGGTCTGAAGGACTCATACTCAGCGGCTCAATTCCATTTCCACTGGGGAAGTGTTGATGACAGGGGATCGGAACATGCCATGGACGGAAAGAACTACCCCATGGAGGTACGTATTTGGATTTTTTTTATCATGATTTTATTTGAAATATTATAAGCGCTATGCATATTTTCACAATCATTTCATGTCTGTCTATCTGTCTGTCCGTCTGTCTGTCTGTCTGTCTGTCTGTCTGTCTGTCTGTCTGTCTGTCTGTCTGTCTGTCCGTCTGTCTGCCCGTCCGCCGCCGACCGACCGTCAGCCTCTTCTTCTGTCTACCAATCAGCCTGTCTACCGGTCAGTCAGTAAGTCTGCCCGGCTGTGTGTCTTCTTGTCGTTTTTCAACTAATATGTAGAGATGGCCCTTTTTGGCTACTTTACATTATAAATATATATCATAATCATCGGCCGCAAGCCGAAATTTAGTTCGTAATTTATAAGGCTTCCTGGAAGCTATACAATTAGCGTGAGATAATATACATAATTTAAGAAATGCTTCCTTAATGTTCATTTCAATTTGGCAAGGGAAATCGGCAAGAATTCACCATAAAAATCAATATCACAGTAACTTCTGATCAGCTTTACGTTACATTTTTGTCATTCTATACATGTCACATTACATGCCCTTCTGCTGATATCAGCATAGCATTGCGTGTCAAGGTCAATGTCAAGAATTTAGGACAAACATGATGTTCATGAGTAAAACACGACACGTATACATGACATGAAATCATTTTCTGCTCGTTCTTTCATAAATTATGTAATTTGAATTAAATGGAATTTAATGTAATAGACGTACATTGTTTTAATATTGTGCATGTAAAATGCCATTAGATACATGCACATGGTAATTAGCATTCTTTTAAATATAGAAATCAAGATTAATGTTTTTACCGCTGATGTCATTGTAATTCCTCTAAATGTAATATATTAAATTCATGATTTCTTAAAATTGCATTAGCCTCTTGATAATTACATTCTGTGAAATAGAATGGAGAAATTTATGGCAAGTCAATGTTGACAAAAATAGGTATTTTCTAATATTAGATATTCATTTTCTGAATATTAGAAATTCAATTCTTGATATGTATTAGAAATTCATTTTTCTTATATTTGATATTCGCTTTTTTTGATATAAGAAATAACTTTCTAATTTCTAATACATTTAATTTTCTAATATAAGAAATTAAGTATGTTTTCTAATATTAGAAATTCATTTGTGATCATTACAAATTCATTTTCTAATATTAGAAATTCATTTTTTGATATTTGAAAAAGTCGATATATATGAAACAATTTTCTAATAAAAGAAATTCTATTTCTGATATTAGAAATTCATGTTCTTATATTAGAAATTTATTGTCTAATATTAGAAAATATCGACTTTTTTCAAATATTCAAATGAATTTGTAATATCAGAAAATGAATTTGTAACATTAGAAAATATACTAATTTTTTAATATATGAAAACGAATTTCTATTATACGAAAATGCTTTTTCTACAATTAGAAGAAAATGATTTTTCTGAAATAAGAAGAAAATGATTTTTCTGAAATAAGAAGAAAATGATTTTCTAATATAAGAATATGATTTCCATTTTTCTAAAATTAGAAGAAAATTATTTTCTAATATATGAGAGAATGATTTTGTGATATTAAGAATTAAACAAAATTCGCTGTTTTCATTATCCATATTTATCATTCCCCTTTGAACAATTAGCAATGGTTTTTTAATACTAGAAAGGTTTCTTGTTGCGGTTGCAACAAGAGTGTCTTCCTCCTATACAATTTTTGGTTTGGAAATATGAAGGACGTCACATTACATGTATTTATATTATATATTTAAGTTTTCAAATAGCAGTAACATTAAATTTTCAAACCGATAATTGTTGGTGAGCAACCATTTGATTTGGGGGGGGGGGGGGGGCAGGAATTCTATTGCCAGCCGGTAAATTTTTTTTCAGCAATTTTCTGAGCAGGCCATTTTTTTCAGCCATTACCAGAGTCGGAGAAAAATTTTCGCCGGTTCTTCGGGCTGGATTTAAACAAATTGTCAAATGTTGTGAATGTCTGTGTAAGTTAAACTCCCCGCTGTTACAGAGTATGAGTTAATAACCGTTCCTTCAGATGTCTCTTTGCAATTAGCGAATTTCAGACAGATTGTATGATGTTTAAATAGAACTTTTCTAGATTTTTGTGCCTATGCGTATTAGGTCTCTGGTAGATACAGCTAAGTGAACAGTTTGTATTTATATTAATTAATTTTTTGACTTTAAATTGTCTGGCACAAAGGGCCAGCAAAAATTTCCATATCATGCAATGTATCCTTACTTTTGCATGGTCCGTGAAAAAAAAATTGCCGGCCCTTTTGGCCGGAATATTTTTTTCAGCATTTTTCAGAGCCGGGATTTTTTTTTGCAAATTCTTCCTGCCCCCTTCCCCCATAAAAAAGGCGAGCTCGTAGCTGTAGAACCAATTTTCTTGAGAAGAGAAATGGTAATAACAAGTTACGTTCAATATATATATAAATACCACGAGGTTCTCGCTGTGCAGGTTCAAATTTGGACCCCCCCTTCCCTTTTTCAAAGTTTATTTTGAATTTCCATCATGGCGACATCGTTCAATATAAACAGAACTGTTTTCGAAAAACGAGGGGAGGGAAGAATGTTGGAGAAATTGTTCATCAATTTGTAAATAAACCAACCGAAAATTATGTTCGAACGTTTGCTAGAATTAGAAATTAAACTTGATGTTCAAAATATAGTTATTGAAGTTTAGAAACAGGTTTGTAGGTTAGAAATCGGAATCAAACTACCACTTTTTGTGTGTAAATTCTGGTTTGTAGCTGATCTCTTCTAAATTAATCAACTGTTTTAAAATCAAATTGTGTATATCGAAATGTATTTATGAAATGCATATTCATCATTGCCGTGAAATCGGAATTTGAAAATCTCAACACTGCTTTTCTCGAGTCGGACTCGGACTACCAATTTTAGTGTGCGCCCGATCTGTTGGCGTGAAGGTGTATCGAAATACCCAACTCAAAATTTCGATGCTCATATCTTTTCAACAGTAAGAGATAGGAAAAATCAGAAAGACTAAATAAGACAGATATATGGATAAAAAATAATAATATTGAATTTTTTAGGAAACTTCATAAGCTTAATTTTTGTTTACTATTATAAGCAAAAAAGTGTCTTCCTCCTATGAACTTCTGAATTTGGAAATATGAAGGACGGTGAAGGACGTCATCGTAATAAATCGTTACAGTGTGCATCTAGCATTTCATATCTTGCATGACTGTCGACTTTCAAAAAGAATGGAAATTGTAGATAGCAAAATACGAGATATTTAAGCTTACAAATAGCAAAACATGAAATTTTCGGTCCTTTTGAGTAATTCGACGCTCCCGTCAAATATTTGAATCTACTAAAAAACATGATAAAAAAAAATAACAGAGACCAAAAATAAAAAAGACCAATCTAGCTTTTATTCCAAACGTAACGTTGGAGAAGTTTCATTGTCCTAGCTTACAGGGTTCTTGAGAAATCGCTGATCCAATTTTCCACGGTTACGAAAACAATAGGTCTTCCGACGGAAGTCGGAAGACCTAATTAGAAATTCATTTTCTGATATTAAAAATTGATTTTCTAATATTTGAAATTCGTTTTATTAGATATTCATTTTCTTACACGATAAAATAGTGGGAAATTCTATTATTAGAAAATTAAGCTCTAATATTAGAAAATGAATTTCTGATATTAGAAAATGAATCTCTTCTACTAGAAAATGAATACCTAATGGTGGAAAATACCCATTTTTGTCCACTTTGGTTTGCCATAGAAAATTCACCACTCAAAATTTAATAGAGAAAGATATGATCCCAATTGAATAAATCGGTTTGTCTACTTGCTTAAATAATGCCACCCTTTCCCTTACTACGTTCAGATACATCAACAAGTATTATCTCTGTTCTGATAAACGATCGTTTAATGAATCAAATAAGCATTGTGCTAGTGTTTTCTTTCTTTATTCATTTTCCATGACTGTTTCAAGATGTGATGATGAACGGATGCAAAAAAATAATCATTATAACAAAGAAGAAAGAAAAAAATCATAAACCATACTGTTGCAGATTGTATGGATTAAAATGGTGGCGCCACCTACAATGATTTTTTGTATTCAAATGTAAGCTTAATTCTAGTGGCACTACCTACAACGAATGTTTTGATTCAAATGTAAGCTTATTTCTAGTGGCGCTACCTATTATGACTGTTTTGATATTAAAATTAGCTTATTTCTAGTGGCGCCATCTGCAATGAGTGTTTTGATTCAAATGTAGTCTTATTTCTAGTGACGCCACCTACTGTCCTACAATGATTGTACAGAAAAGTAAAAGAAATATGCATGAACTGTGTACGTAGTAAAATGCATGGAGAACCTCAAACCCAGAACCGACATGCGTCTTGCTGCAGCAAAACGCATGAAGCAACGTTGGTTCAGGCGTTCCATAAATCTGTGTAGGAAACAATCCAATCATTACACATCAGATGCGGTTGGCCTTTAGTTTTCAATAATATGAGCTCAATCAAACACTCGCCCAATATCTACTCAACCATGACTTATCTGATATTTCAGATGCACTTGGTACACTATGCAGATAAATACAGAAGTCTTAATGAAGCAGTGGATAAACCAGACGGGCTCAAAGTCCTAGGATTCTTCTTTGAGGTATATCTTTGTATTCTTCATTACTATATATCTTCAAACGGAGTTTTTTTTATTCAGGAACCAGCGAAGTTGATGAACATGATTGAGCATAATCAGTGAAGCATATTATATCGTAACATATGTTTTTGAATTGTTTGAAAATCACATAAATAGATGGATGTCTAAATTTAAAGTTCGTTATTATCTGTCGTAAACCCATGGCATGTGAGGGTCAGGATTGAATTGTAATCGCAAATCGGTTTGTACAGAAATCCCCCCCCCCCCGAATTTGTAAACATAGTATGCAAATTTTTCCGTTGTCATTTTTTTTAATTCAGTCATATTCAGTAAAAAAATATTTACCAACCTCCATGTTCTTTCCTGACCGCAGTGAAAAATTCAATATGAAAAAGCTCCATTCTGTTTTTCTTTAGATTGATTTCACTGACTTTCACTTAATTGAATTGTTTTCAGATTGGGGACAGAAATCCAAACTTCGACAAGTTGATTTCACATTTTAATTCCATAAAACATAAAGGTAAGATCATGTTCTCAAATAAAATTACTATCAGGCTTTGATCGTGATATGTGGATCTACATCACTGCTTCATATGAATTTACCTAAGTCAAATAAAACTGTATTGGGGTAGATAAAGATTTTGCCCAGACCGGGGTTCGAACCCGGGACCTCTATACCTGCAGGTGAGCACTCTAACCTTTGACCTATCCGGGCCGATATACCCGGCTCTGCCACACTCCTCCACCCATCAAAAGTTTCTTCAATCTCAAAACATCACAACAGCCCTGTTTCTACCTCTTCTCGAGACTCACTCTCATGGCATCAAATGTAGTAGGGTAGGAAAAGATGTGCTCTGCCACAAAATGTTGACGGGACATTTTAATAGGTACACTGTAAAGATAGAACACACAAATATCCACGTTCTCAGACACAGAAATGGAGAACATTATGTTTTACCATATTTTCTAAGTTTATTTTTCTTCTACTATAGATGCTGAATCTACCCTTGAGCCAATCTCACTACATTCACTAATGCCAGAGAATCTGTCTGTTTACTTCCGTTACCATGGTAGTCTGACCACGCCCCCTTGCTTTGAGTCAGTCACGTGGACTGTTTTCAAAGACACGGTGAAAATATCAAAGCAACAGGTATATCTCATTTCTACAGAAATACATAAATTGGTTCTATATTTTCTTCAAGAAGGTATAGAGTTGGAATACTTCCGTATTATTCTATTTGAGCAACAGGTATATCTCATTTCTACAGAAATACATAAATTGGTTCTACATTTTCTTCAAGAAGGTATAGAGTTGGAATACTTCCATATTATTCTATTTGAGAAGCTCCTCGGTTTAACTTCAATTCAAGTTTTCTCTTTCAGTATTAATTCTGTTATATAATGATAATAATAAACATCAAAGATGACGAAAAAAAGTTTTTATGTTACAATGGACGTTGACATTAATTTAGAGTCATTTCAAACAAAACTTCTCAATTTTTCACGATGGCATGCATACATTATTTTTCAATGTTTACAGATGGAAAGTTTCCGACATACACTCAAAGGTAATTCCAAAGGGGAGAAAGATGAAGCGCTCACGGAAATCTACAGACCATTACAACCTCTGAATAGTAGAAATATCTACGCTAGTAAAGTGTTCGAAAGGCCAATCGATGATCCTTTAACAAGAGCGATCTTGAGGGACTCTGCAATACAGTCAAGCTCTTTCCTTTCTATTGTTTTGACTGTTGTTTTCTTTGTGTTATTCTCCTAAACGAAGAAATGCTAGATTGCATATTATCCATCTTTCCATCGACAAGCATAATAATGTGTTGAAGTCGAACACTTAAAAAAACAAAGCAAATCAACCGAAAATACAAAGAAATCCTGAAATCCATGTTATTTATGTTTTTGCCTCTTGTACCATCTTTAAGGTGTGCAATATGATAAATCACATTTGACGTGATCTTTCACAGACAAATGTGGTACATCATGTGAGACGAATGTGTGGACTATTTATCTATAACCATTCATGTTTTGTCATGTTATTGGCTTAGTAATTCATGTCAGTCTGTACTTTTCTTATAGCATGGCCCACGATTCTCATGTATTTTTCAAATTGCTTCAAGTGCAATGTGTATAATTTTTTAGTGTAATTTTTGTGTGAATGTTTGTTATTATCATTTTGCTTAATTGCAATTAATAATGACTATTTCAACAATATTGAAATATATGTTCTATAGTACCAATTATGTTTTACTAGACACGTGTTTCGGATATTTTAATCCTCGATAACATATGTCATTTATATTCTACAACATTCTTGTTTAGTGCCATTCTGATGCAATTTTAATATTTCTCTCGCCTTGTTAGGTCCAAACGAACACTCCTGTCTTGTTATTTAAAGCTATTACAGGGAGTGCAAAGTGTTCATATTTAGTACATTGGCAATCTATATAGGAAATTGTCTTATTTACGATAAATTTCCTCAACTTATATAAATAATGTCACAAATCAAATTGAAATAAAATTATGTAAATGTATCAAAATGGGAAAAAATGAATCAACCATGATCTATATGAATAAACTATTAATAAATCAAACATTCGTGCCTGTCTGACTCACAGTACATTAAATTTCAATGGTTTTTAGACTGTGATTGTGTTTCTAGGCAATTTCTAACCCTGGACATGATATTTTTGCAGCTTATTATATTTGATCAGACATTAAAAATGTCCAGAATTGGTATAATAGTTCTTTGATTGCGAAAAGGTTTTGGGGAATCTATGTATGATGTACATATAAAGAACTTGTCAATGAAGAGATTGATTAAGAGTAAAGCTGCATTCACGTCGAATTTCTCAAAAGTGAAACGAAGCATAGGTCCTTTATATTTCATTTCTTTTAAATGTTTCTTCAGTAACGTGCACTTTAGACCAAAAAGTAACTAACACTTTGAAACAACATTCAAATTGACTTTTCTTGATCATTTTGGCTTGGTATGACGTTGATGAGGTTCCATTGCATGTCTGGTGCATCGAATTGGAATCTTATTTCCATGATGCTGCGTTATGGGAGCATAGTTGGGACCATTTCTTATTGCCTTTAAAAACTGTCAAGGTATAGTGCAAAATAAGTGTACCAGCAAGATGCCAACTGGGCATGATCTGATGCTAGATGTAAAACTGCTGCTAGCTAGAGTGCTAAATAGTACACTACTTTATATGTACAAACTAATAATACTGCGGAATGGGTCCAGCTCTATACCTACTTGAAGAAAATTTCTAAGCTCTTTATTATGCACAAGACACGTGTTTCGGAGATTAAATCCTCATCAGTTATGCTTCCAGTCAAAGTGTTTTTGTAAGCCGCCAAAATTCATTTCAGTTAGCGCCCTCTGGTTTTATTTTTAGAATCTAAACATGTGTATTTACTTTACAGAGAGTGCGCGGCTCCAAATTTCCTGTATGGTCGATTCAGTAGCATCCAAATAAAATCTGTTCATTTAAATGCTTTTGAAATTCAATGTTCTTAGGCACCCTTCCAACTTTAGATACCGTATGAAATTTGAATTTCAAACTTGATTGGACCCCCGAGACACAAATAACGTTTATGGTGTTTTTGTTTCTAAGTACGGCTTAGGTTCTGTTACGAAACATATTTCATACGCATCATTGCTTTTGAAGTGTTGCAATTGTAGTTTTGTATCATATCTTGAATAAATCTAAAGATACATCTGTCTTTCAACCCATTTTCTTTTTATGTCCCCGTAATCGAAGATTCGGGGGCATATAGTTTTTGGTCTGTCCGTTTGTCTGTCTGTTTGTCCGCAAAAGTAATAACCCGTCCCAATCTGTTCTTTAGAAACAATTACAAACGATATGTCAAGGCAACTTTGTAAATGCTTCTTTTATTTTAAATGAAGTAAAACCTCATGATGCATGTATTGCATGGTCGCTATTCCCTTGTTAGCAAACATTTGTAGAGAACAGAACTTAGTAGTGCTGTAATTCATTTGTTCACCAATTATCTTTTTTTCATAGTCAAAATTTTGATAGAAGGAATTCTAGTTTAAATTCCTCGAAGACATCGGAATTGATGCGTTAACCTGTTAAAATCAGTCAATCAAACACAAAACCGAAAATCGGATTTCAAAAATTACAATATAATAGCGTCGAATTTCTTGAAAAATAACTTTCTTACGACAAAAATCGTAGGTATTAACACAGCTAAAACCTTTCTTTAGGATGAAGTGACAGTTATTGCTAGCTACCAGCAGATACATACTCTCTCCGGACATCCGATCTGATACTCGTAAGGGATTCACTTATGCTCCTTTGCAGATATATTCATTTGTTTTGTTAATTAATTTTGTAATATTCATGAGTCGTACATGTATGTGCATTGGTTATAACTTCTGCAGTCTTATTTTGGGGTTTCAGACTGACTTTGGAAGCGACGGGTGTTACATGCAAGCAGGTGATGCTCACTTGTCCTGGATACCTAGTCTCGTTCCCTAATTGGGAGTTCGCTTACTGTTCATATGGTGGAAGTCTTTTGGGGTTTTTTTTTTTTTTGGCATCTTTGCATTTGGTCCCTGTTTTATCCGTGATTTTATATGCCCTTCGGTAAATGATTTTCTGATTTTTCATTTTGTTTTCTATATTGGGATATGGTTCTTGTCCATATTTGTCAATTTCAGTTACTTATTTTTTATTTCATTTTATTCAAATCATAATGTCACAATTTTCAGACAGTTCATAGAGTTCAGTCAGATGAAGTCTGACCGCGTAATCTATAGAAATCAACATCAGGTCCAGTTGTTATACATTGTACAAAGATATCGATTTTTGCACACGCCGTCTAGACCCTGATCAAACAAAGCCAGGTTACAAAGGGGATACTGAATTTGACCAACCAAGGTACACATGTACTGAGACTGATAACGTTAAAGTACATTACCTGCGTTCGTATCCAGGTATGTGTTAAGGTTTGTATTTCACTACAGACGAGTAAAGATTTTACTTGTATATAATACTTTTATTGAAACAAATACAATAAATATCAGAAACAAAAATTGCTTGTGAAACAAGATGTTTCAATGTCAGCATGGTCACTTAATCAAACAAAAATCGTGACAAAAAACAAAACTGACCATTTAATGGAAAGACAGAATGGAAACAATGTTCAAAACAAAAATTAAGCAAAAAAAAAAATCAAATTTTGCTGCGATTATCCTTAGATTATCTTAATAGTCTATTATATATAAAAATTAAGATACTGTTATATATAATCTACCGTTGTTATTCTTCGTTTCAGTAAGTAGTAACAATATCCTATTGAATTTACTATACACCAATTTGATACTTTCATATTATGACGGTAGGGTAGTCTGAATTCAATAGGGCAGTCTGAGTCTTTTAAATTATCGCATAAAATTTCCAAGCAAGATTATACCTTTTATTTCAATTCAAACAAAATTTGCTATCGCATATTGTATTTGCAGCCGCTTATTTTGGCAAGAGGAAATTAAAGCTCTGTATTGTAGATGGCGCCAGGGAAATTCACTTCGGCTTTATTTAGACTGTTTGGCATGAAGTACTACTGACGAGGATTAAAATATCGGAAACAAATTTCAATATTGACAATTGAAAGGAGGGACTTGTAATCCGGATAAGTACCCAGCGTTCTGATTTTTTGACTTATACTATCTAAAACCAAAAATGACTCTTTATAGACATGACACAAAAATTGTCAATTCGGCATTTTAAACATAAATACCACTGATGAGGATTTGATACCGAAAAACGTGTCTGGTGCATTAAAATTGTTTTCAAATTTTCTTCAAGAAGGTAAAGAGTTGGAGGACTTCCATATTATTGAAATGGTTACACAATATCTGATATACATGTAAACATAAAAAGTAACTATTCGTTAAGTAATCTATACAATGTAAATACACGGCATCTGGAGCTAAAATTATAAATCAAACAATCATTGCTAGTCAAAAGAAAAATAACACTGTTTTCAACCAAGAAATATAAAAACATACATGTAGAAATAATATCTTTGCATTGTTTGTTGCATACATATAGTTACAAAAACAAGATTCTGTACAATTTTGCCCAAGTTTCGTTTTCACCCTATTCTTCCTCAGGGTGAATTCAAAAATAGGGGAAAATTCCTTTCTTGCAAAAGTAGAACTGAAAGAATTTAATTTTCATTTACCCACGGATATGCATAATCACTCTCCCTTGAAAAAAGTCAAATGTGTATGGTTTAGCGAAATGATAATTTGGAGGACGACGTGAAGACGGGATGATCAGTTTTAGAGTCCTCATAGGGCGAAAATCAAACTGGGCGAACTTCTAAGTCGTATAAAGTTTATAACAATTACATTCGAAAATCACACACTACGCCTCTTTAGCTTTGAAAAATTTTAGACACAGATTAGTGAAAGAAGGTCCGCCTTGGAAGATGAAGTCAACAAACCAGTACTGGCATCAGTGACAAAGGCCAAAATATTGCTACTGCACCGGGGCCGACCCAATACTTTGTTTTCGGATATTTGGAGAAAAGTGCATGTGTGATTTTATTTGTTACCTTGGAGATATCAGTATCAAGGCACCTTTCCTTGAAGCTTGTGTGCATCCATCACTGAAAAAAATATTCTGATGATACAGTAATTATCTATGAAATTATAGAGAAATTCGATCCTGAGTTAAGAAAGAATAGAGTCTAACCGCTGAGGAAGAATGAATAATAACGAGAAGGAACTGAACACTTACGATCATCAAGTGTAGATTTGTAGAATGTTTTTTGTTCATAGCTCAGATTGGTATTGTAAATTTCCTTGGTATGTTCAAGAACGCTTTCGGGGCATATATTTGTCCTAAAGCCAGTAGGATGTATTGTGTGAACACTCACTCCAAAGCTGTACATATCTCTCCTATTTATAGAAAAACAAAATGAGCAGTAGACACCATTGTATTTATAAGAATTGAAAATAGTTTCCAGCACAATTTTAAAAAAATGTTCAAAAACTGAGTTAATATGAAAATATCAAAACCAATGTCTATATTGCCTCTTTGACCCTTGGAAAACAAGACAATGATTTTTGAAATAAATTGGTATAGACGTTTCTTATGTGATATCCCGCACTTAATTAGTAATATTCTAAAGATGCAGAAAGTGTATATATCAAATATATCCCGTTACCTTAATACGTCGGAGAAGGCATCCAACCCCGCCTTACTGACCGTATATGCCGCCAAATTAGGCATTGGAATCATGCAAACTATCGACGCCATATTGATGACACGCCCCCTTGACTTCCTGAGCAGGGGTAGAAATTTCGTCGTCACCATTATTGAACCCAGTAGATTCACACGTAATGTCTTTTCATAGTCACTTTTCAGATGCCATTCTACTGGAGCTATTGTGGTCATGAGACCTGCATTATTTACTATGCTCCAAAGACCTGAAAAGCAATTGACAAAATTTCAACCTGAGAAATAGTTTTTTCTAATTATGAGAAGAAACCCTGAAGTGTCCAACAATGCTGCTAGGGAGCATCCATCTAGACAAAAGTTTCTAAATGCGATGCAGCAGGTAAGCTTGTTTCGGCTAATGAAAACTCATCACTGGTGCTTTAAGCCATATCATTCAAGTTTGAATTTGACAGGTTTCATGGAGCTGTTGCGACGGGTGTTGCATGCAATCAGGAGACGCTGACTCTCCCCGGGCACCTGGTCTCAATTAGGAATGCTGTTCATTCCCGGGTAGCAACCGTTTCGATGGAATTCTCATTAATTGGCCTTGCCTTCTAGACTTTGAGACTGACTAACTGTTAGGTACTTCTTTGATGTTTTATTTCTAATGATCGGGCACCTGATATCACTCCTTCGCAGGGAGTTCGCTTATCTTCATATCGTAGATATTTGATTAGATGATTGTTCGATTAACGATTTTGTACTTCTTTATAGGTAAATGGTTTTTTTCCATATTTGTGAACCGCCTAGTCTGATTTTAAATTTATCATATATATTTTGCAAAGAATACGTTGTGAAATTATATTCACTTAAAGGACAGTTTTGAAATCAAATGCAAACACTTTTTTAATACATTAAGAATATTTTGACTAATTTAGGATCAACCAATGCATTTGAAGGATTGAAGGACCGATTAAGAAGAACTACTCTAATTGAATTTATAACCAGAATTCAAGCACTGAATTAACCAGAGGTAGAAACAAATATATCCTTGCTGTATGAATGCAAAAACACTTATCAATATTTTTCACAAGATTCAAAAGAAGAAGGTGTCAAGAGGCAATTCGTAACTTAATTTAGGCACGTTAAAAACGAATACAGGTAATATTGCCTTATTGGACAGCCAAACTTCCAATATCTCGTATTGACTCAAATTTGCCTTTATATGCAAAAGATATAAGCGTGTGATGCAACTGACAAGAATTCTATATCAGATAAATGTTTGTTTGTTGTTTCATTTTGAAGACTTTTGCATTCGCTCTACAAACGAGACAATTAAACAAACATAAAAACCAATACCAAATGCTGAAAGAACACTAGCAATTTTTTAACATTACAGAATTTCCATGATGCTGTAAAATTAAAATCTTTTCATAGGACCCCCTAGCACGCTAGCATCTGCTGCCATGTAAGAAATTGATATAAGTTGTGTAACTTGTTTGCTAAAAATATTTCAACATAAATAAAGTAAAAATGTGTTCATTCATAAAAGGAGTAAGAGGCATTGATCAATCTTTTGCAACGCATATAGGTTGCTCTAGAAAAATAAAAGGTAAAAAGAACGTCACAGAGCCAAAGGTGCCTAAAAAAGCTAACACTCTATGTAAAGAAAAGGGATCCTATCTGGCATGACATGCTTTGCTCACAGACAATTTACCGTCTCTGAATCGGCAGATGAATCTTTCTATGTATACGTTAGACGGTATTTTATAGATATAAATCGGCTTAGATGGCAACTAACTCCATAGCTCAATTGGTATGACTCGACCTTCCTGGACATTGAGCCCTACATCAGTTAGAACTTTTCACATGAATTCAGTTTCACTGGTTCCACTGACGACGGGACCTAAAAGTCAAAACGAGTTTACATATCTCTTTTCGTACGATATTCAAATTCTATCTCTAAAGCATGGATTGAACTTATCTTAAAGTAAACATACTTTCCCCTGGTCCTATATTTTTCTCCACGAATTTTACAGCATTCTCTATATCTTCATCATTAGTAACATTGAGTTTCAGAACTTTCAGATTTGACGAACATTGTTCCTGAAGATCCTTCATTCCTTGATCTGTGAGGCAGGAAGCAAAAACGGACACGCCCATTTTGTCCAGTTTTCGCGCCATATGGTTTCCGAATCCACAATCGCATCCTGTAATAAGCACATGCTTGGACTTGATGTCTTCAACCCAGAATGACCTCACGTAGTGTTCCAATAGCTTGGCAAAGCATACAAGTAGGACAACAGCAAATGCTGCAAAGAAAAACACAACAGACAATGGAATATGCATCATATTGAGTACGTCCTCTGCTTGTCCGTAAGTAAAGTGACAATGTTCTGATCCAGCCTATTATTTATGTACTTTGAATGATTGTAAATAAAGACGTCACGAGCTGTACACCCAATCACAAGCTCCAGGGTTCAAATACAAACACAACATCATTTTGGATATCAGGAATGGAGTTATCGTGGGGTAGCTATCACAATGATGTAATGAAATCTTGTCTGGTATCTGGAGTATACATCATCATTTTGAAAATATTTATTTTGTTGTATTCTTTCATTTCTATCTATATATATGTTTATGATATTTGTTCACCACTGTAAATATACAGGAACACTGATATCTAGTTCAAGAAAAAACATCAAACACAGTCACTGTTTTGTTTTTATGCGTTATCAATATTGAAATATCGTAATGTTGTTATGGAGGAGAAAAAAAAGATAGCCAACTTTAATTATGAGTCCAATGTAATTCTCAAGAAAGAGGGATCTCAGACAGAGATCAGTTGCAGTTGCTTTTGTAATAAAAATGTTAGAACTACAATTTTTTTTTCAGCGAGGTAAGTCAATAGGGATACAAAAAAGCAGAATCCAAATATCACAACCAATGCGCGTACAAAACTTCGAAACGTACAAAACAGAACAAACATCAAGACAATCTATAAATTAGAATTTCTTCGTAGACGGGATTTCTTCGTCTTATTAGATGTTAAAGCGTCTTTGACACTTAATATCAATGTTTATTTGATGTATTACTGTCTTGATATTGTATGTGCACTTATTTAAGCGGAATTCATAATTTAGAGGAGTTAGCGCTATACACTGGGCTAATTCAAGACTATGCTGAATTATAGAAATTTTATACATTTAAGACAAATATGGATAATGACCATATCCCTATATACAGCACAAAATCGATAATTCAGAAAATCATAAACCGAAGGCATACAAATAAATACTACAGAAGTACCCATCAGTTATTCAGTCTCATTGTCGAGAAGGCAAGGCAAAATCATTAGATTTTCCACAGGAACGGTTACGAACCTCGGAATGAACAAAATTCCGAAGTGAGACCAGGTGCCCGGGGGGAGTCAGCGTCTCCTGATTGCACGCAACAACCGTCGCAACAGCTCCGTGGAAACCTGTCAAATTCGGTGATTGTCTCGATGTACATTCTGATGCACATATCAGGATAAAAAAGGAACCAAAGCAAACAAACAAAAACCTCCACCACATGAAAAGAAGCGAACTCCCGAAATGGGAGTGAAACCAGGTACCCTAGAAGAGTCAGCATCTCCTGCTTACATGCAACATTCGTCGCTTCAATTTGGTAGAATTGTCACATCCGGTTACTTCCATTTTGGAAGAATTAAAGTATAATCTTTGGTTGGACGGTACAAATGGTCTATGGCAGAACATCATCCACCACTCTGGAGAGTGGGACATCATAGTGTATGACGAGTTCCCCATATAGACCGTAGAACTTCCTTAGTGACGATCTTAGTCGGTCACAAACGTATCCCTGACTGAGAAGCTTATCTGAAAGACCCCAAGCTCTCAGAATAAAATCTGTATATTTGGTACTTGCTCTGGCATAGCGTATCAACTGAGATATAAACTCGCCATAAGCAGGCGATGAAGGGATGTTGGCGATGAAGGCAATGAGGGATGAAGGATGAAGGATGGTGGATGAAGGCGATGAAGGAATGTTAAAAATAGGTCAGGTTTGCTAATTCATGATTACACTAATATGTCACTTTGTCCTATTTTATCCTGTTTGCGCTAAAACTTGGTAGCGCTAAAATAAGTGCACATACAGTTTTAGTCAGTGAATGGACTCCCGATCAGAATCCAAATATCAAAATCAATATTCATACCAATTCTTGAAAAATTAAAAAAAAATTGCAAGGTGATCCCAGCAGAGAAACATACTCTCACGAAATAAGAACTTTAAAACATAGTTATAGTCCAAACAAATGCGTTAAAGAAGATCCTGGCGATAATAACAGTAACAGCACTCACAATAGAGCACAACATTGACGGACTCCTAGCAAGCTAGAGGTGAGACCAGGTGCTCGGGAGGAGTAAGCATTCCCTGTTTGGCTAGCTGCACCCGCCGTACTAGAAATGAAATTTAAAAGACTGGTCTCAACTTCATCCGTAAAATTTAAAATCTTGAATCTTTTTTTGTTAATCTTGTATTTTGTATTCATTGGCTACAAAGTAGGCGTTTTATCGAGAAAAAAAAACCACTTTGTAGAAATAAACAGCACGCTTTTTTTTTATTTCATACCAAGATCTTGTGCATTTCATGTGAACATGTTTAGAGTAAATAAATGAATGACTTTAAAAGGAAAAACATTAAACTTTAACAACGGCGTAGCTCTGCATGAAAAAGTGGAGGGGCACAACATCCCAAATGTTCTAACAAGCAAAAAAAAATAAAAAAAGAGGGGGGAGGAAGGAGGTAGATATTTAAAAAGAATTTGGGAGTTTCATGTTCTGTATGCACAAATTTTTAATATTTCTGGTGCAATTCTAAATTTTAAATACATGAATAAATGTCTGGTGAGCGGTAGCGAGCGAGGATATTCTTTAGCAAAATATTGACTTATCAAAAAATACTTTCTATACCCTTTATCATTAACAAGTACATGTAATAATATTCTATGTAGTTTGAGTTAAATGTCTTCATGTACATTGATAAAGTAATATGTATGAAGGATGGATCAGAATAGCTAAATTATTCAGAGAGTCTATCAAGAACTGGCGAGCGGTAGCGAGGCAAAGAAAATTTTTGAAAATTGACCGAAAAATTGTAGATTAATGGTACAAAATGTTGCTATTCTAAACAATGTTAATGCATCATAAAATTTTGTGATTGAAAAGTGGGGGGAGGGCCACAAACATGGTTGTGTCCCCTTTTCAAAGTGGGGGGCATGTGCCCCCTCTTGGGATTAATGAGCTGAGTGCGAATAGATCTACGCAAAGTTATCAAAATAAAAGGTTTTGGTTTGGTCATTCATATAATGCGATACGAGATTGTTTGATGAATTAAGGAAAACGTTATATAAGCGAACACTATATTCCTTTTGAGTAAATATCTTAAAAGAAAAAAAAAGTAGTCGTAGTATGTTTCCCATCCTCTCAAACGACGAAATGACGTATAAGAATCAATAAAGAAACATAATAAATATAATTGCACCTTATCAAGATTCTAAACTTTAACGAGAACATGATACATGTATCTCCAATAACGTAGAAAATTCAAGTGTTTTGCCCCCTTCCTTTTTTTACATGTCGATCGTCTGGTTAATATCGTTCCCCACCTTGACCTATCTCACAGTGATGAGACTTTTATAGACAACAATTTAAACATTCCTTCGAGATAATTGGAATTTCAGACAAACTTGAGGTTTGTGCGCACTTAATTTATACCATTTACTACTAACGTGGCAGATAACCGTCCGAAGTCTGCACCAATTGCCCATTAGCCTCGTTGGTTTATGTGCATTCTATTTTATTTGGTGCTTTATGTCGTATTTGGTGTTCCTGGTCTCTGGTCCTGGGTGCCTCATTGTGTGTTTGTCTACTCGGTATGCTCGCATAGGGGTGCTTCAGTGTTTTGAGGTGGGTTCTGCAACTGCGAATGTATGGCCAAAGAGTGCGAAAGTTATTATGTCCAAAAAGTTTCCGAAAGTCGTAGCAGGATGAGTGGAGTATGATGCTACAGGATCCACGCTTTAGAAAGTGCAAGGAAGTTTGAGAACAAAATTTGTTTAATGTGTTGAAGAAACGATCAACCGAAATTGATCCAACATAGCTACATGTGCCCTTGGGGACTCCTGTCCACCAGCAGTGACACTCACCATAGTAGTATAAATGTTGAGCCTTGTTTGTGATCCCCTCCTTTATTTCAAAGAAGGCGATGGCGAACTCTAATGAATGAAAAATCAATACCAAAGCTATTTGACAATGTATACTCTAAAAGAATATGTTCTAATTTTTTTTATTATAACATTGAATTAGATAACCGGTTTTTGATTTTCAACCTTTAAATTATGTTAAATTTAGTTACGTTTATCGATCGTCCAGACATACAACAAACAAATAACATAACTTTGATATCAATACCTAGTACACTCTTCCCTATCCGTCCTCATTGACACTTGTACTTAAAGTGGATCACATCTAACATGATAACTTTCACACTTTTTGGCCATATTACATTGTTTGGATTGAGGAATCAATGACGAGGATTAAGTACCCAAAACGAGCATGTCTGGTCCATGCTGCATCCTGTTCTTAAAGGAGCTGATAAGATCAGGCGTAAAAACCTACCCTGAAAAAGTGGAATTTTCAAAATGGGAACTTCAAGAAAATTCTTTCGCAATATTGATGCTTATTCTTGATTTCATCACAATCAGCAGTTGGATAAGATTTATCGTGATCGTTTTCCTAAATTTTTTTCCCAATAGAAATCAATAGAAAATGTAAGAGATTTTTAAAACATTGTCCTTCCTAGCTAAAGAATGACACTTTACAGAAAATGTATATCACCAATACACATCTTTTGACAAAGTGGGGTTCTTTGGCAGGGGGAGGGGGATGATGTCACAGAGACGAAAGGAGGATGGGGCTTAATAAAGTCAAAGGTGTAGGAGAAGGGGGGGCAGCGGGGGCACCCCGACACACTTTGAAAAGTGGGGGGCACAACCATGTTTGTGCCCCCCCCCCCTCCACTTTTCAATCAGAAACTTTTATAATGCATTAACATTGTTTAAAATAGCAACATTTTGTACCATAAATCTACAATTTTTCGGTCAATTTTCAAAAATTTTATTTGCCTCGCTACCGCTCGCCAGTTCTTGATAGACTTTCTGAATTTAGCTATTATGATTCATCCTTTATACATATTACTTTATCAATGTACCTGAAGACATTTAACTCAAACTATAAAGAGTATTATTACATGTACTTGTTAATGATAGAGGGTATAGAAAATATTTTTTGATAAGTCAATAATTTGCTAAAAAAAAATTCCTGACATTTATTCATGTATTTAAAATTTATAATTTGCTTGTTAGGAATTTTGGGATGTTGTGCCCCTCCACTTTATCAGGCAGATCTACGCCGTTGAATCCCTTGTCAGCTATTGCAAGTATACAGACTAGATTGAATGTAGTTCTCAATCCGGAAAAGAAATGCTTGTTTTTGAAGGAGAATAATAATTCTTACATTTATTACATTATTGAATGTATGGCAGCTTAATATAAAACTCAGAATAAAAGGGTTTTTTTTAGATTTCATGTCATTTTAATGCCTTTAATAACGAGAAATCGCGGAGTCTACATGGCAGATCCAATGGTGCTTCGACATCGATTAAATGCAATATAGGTGATGTTATTGATAAAAATATAAGTAAATATTATAGATTGTATAAATATACATTTTACATCTTAGAATATCTTTAGTAACCCTTGAGAGAATATTGCAATGATCCTTTGCTCAATCTCTCTTATTCCTTGAAAAAAAATATTATAAGCCTGAATCGATGGCAGTTCATCCAGATTTTCCGAGTTCCCCGACTCAAAACAGACATCACACAATCACTCTTTAATTTCAAGTGGTGCTTCAATAATTACGTAATAAAAAATATACAATTTGCATTTGTGTCGATTAATGAGCTATCGAAAAGGAATAGTTATGCACACATAATCCGATATCCACATTCATTTGCTATTATCATTATGTACATTTGAGACCTAATCTTACCTCGAGCTATTGTAAACAGTTGAATATTTCAATGTACATCATGTCCAGACTATAAGTAAACAAATCAAGATTATTTACTGTGACTGAAGCACGTGAAAGTTCAATCACGCGTGAATGGAGAGCGACAAACGTAAAATATTTTGAGTGGATATGGTATATTTATGCTCAATTCACAGGAAAAACAATTTTTAATCCCATAAGACTGGATTCTTTGCAAGTAAACAGTACTAATGTTAAACTCTTAAAATTCAATAGCATCGTTTAAAACCTGATAAATTTACAGCATGGACCAGACATGCACGTTTCGGGTACTAAACCCTCGTCAGTGATCCTTAGTCTAAACAATGTAATATGGCCAAAAAGTATGAAAATTATTATGTCCAAAAATGTACCAAAAGACGTAGCAGAATGGGTGGGGCATGATGCTACAGGACCCACGTTTTCGAAATTTCAAGAAATTTTGTAACATAAAATTTCAAATGCGTTGAAGAACAGACGACCAACCAAAGTTGATTGAACTTGGCTACATGTGCCCTCGGGGACTCTTGGTCCACCAGCAGTGACACTCACCAAGGAGTTCAAATGTTAAACGTCTTTAAATTCATAGCATCATTTAAAGCCTGATAAATTTGCAGCATGAACCAGACATGCACGTTTCGGGTACTAAACCCTCGTCAGTGATCCTTAGTCTAAACAATGTAATATGGCCAAAAAGTATGAAAATTATTATGTCCAAAAATGTACCAAAAGACGTAGCAGAATGGGTGGTAAGCACATATTAAAACATCGAATGTGATTCTTGAAAAATATATGTTCGTTATCAGCCTTGTTTCATTTGTAGGTTCCGTTATCATTCAGACTAGATCAAGGTCACAAGGTTACGCCTCAGTATATTTATAAAGGTTGAACATAATAAGATATGGACGCTTTCTACAGTGTGTAGTTTTCTTGGCTTAATGTGGGTCCCTACTCGTGGATTTTACGGAAAAAAAACTTTGTATTTCAAGAGTAATTATGTGTTCATTAAAGATACACCACATTACAGAAAGATAAACACACCGTCTGCTACTGACGTGGCAGATGGCCGTCCTAAGTCGGCACCGATTGCCCATTGGTGTCTTTGGTTTATGTCTAGACATTCATTTGTGTTTGATGTTTCTCTGTGATTTGGCGTTCCTTGTGTCATTTGCGTCTCTTTCGGTGCGTGTCTGCTTTGTGTTTTTACAGTGGTTGTTTTAGGGGTTTTGCTGTTGGTGCTGCAACTAGGTTTTGTTTGAGATCTCCTCCTTTCTATTATAGAAAAGTATACCTTTTATTTGAACATTAAGATTTAGGAATTATCAAATATCTATTATATGCATTTAAACCTTCCAAGTTCAGTAATAATATTCTCATGCTGAATTGTTTTGTTTTGATTTATTTTGATAAGTAATATAGAAGAAATATAGCACATAAAACGATTTTCGAAGATGTAAATAATAATGATAATAAAATTATACATGTATTGCGAAATACAAGGATGCCCTCTATAATTTCATTGCATTTTCGACTAAGAAAATATACCCTATCCAACGTTATGCTAAAATAACAGATAGAATTTCTTCACTTTGCATTATTTCACAAAGTAATGTACAGTATATAGTTATGGGAAACACATGTACAGGTATACAGTTTTGTTAAGGGCCAAGATAATGCTTGAAAGATAAGGGTACTCCCAAAATGTCTCATTAATTTCCATATAATATTTCTATAAGCAACGACAAACAACTAACAAGAATTAATCGTTCAAAATCAATGCTTTTGACATTCTTTCACTAGATCGAGGTGTTACCTGTTGAAAATGACCATATATTAATGTTACATCTTCCTTATGAAAAATAGTTGGGGTATTAGATAAGAGCAACTCCGAAGAAGTTTGATATACAATTTTACCAAAAAAAAAAACACTTTAAAAACATTCTTCGATAAACAAAATTGTCGGGTAAAACAACACATATCTGTCAGTAGTGAATGATTATTGAAAAACCACAAAATAAGGAATGGCAGAGTTCGACCCTCGTCATGCAGCGCATGCTCAATCATTTCGATCAAACCAACTCTGTAAAAATCTGATTGGTTCTCTCCAAACAAGGGAGAAACTTGATAACTGGAACTGAAACTCTCCTCTGGAATGGAGTTCTCGGTAAAAGGCACATTGTGTTTGTTCCATCTTTATGTAATAATTGTATGTTTGTGTTTTGGTACTTTACGGTTGACGCTACAAAAGGGTTTTGTTTGGAATAACTCATCAGTAGGACTGTAACGATACGCTTACCTCACGATGAGATACGTATCGCGGTTTAAGGCCTCAGTTTCGTTTACTTTCGATACGATACGCATCAAATAAAGAAAACAAAAATGCTTTTTTACCTTCATTGACTTCTTTTTTTAATGATAAAATATGATGATGATGCCTTGTGACATGATATGCTTCATGCCTTGAATAAAGCTATGATATTTGATGGTGTCCTTGAACATTGATTAACGCTTGACACTTTGGAGGAGGAGATAGACTTCTTTCAACACGTTTGTTTTTAACGTCAAATGATGCGTAACATCACTAAACCTGCAACTTACGATCATAGTCTGAAACCCCACCACAAGGCGTAATTCTTACTCGTTTTCACCTTGTCGGGTCGCCTATTGATATTATTTCCTGTTTCATGGCTTATTTCAGTGAAGCATAATTTAAATAGGTCGCGTTCTTGATATTACTCTCGCAGAATCAAAAACGTTTCCTTATGGGAAACGAAAAGATATGGGGGCATCCTTAGTAACTTTTAAACTCGTCCGCCATATTCCGTTTACCCAAGTAACATTTGAAACGATCGATATGATTGGTCAATGAAACAATTGGGGAGCGATTTAAGTGCTAAAGTAAAAAGGAAATCTAAACCTAATCGAACCGCAAAATACGAACACACCGCAATTCACCGCATCGAAAGGTTTTATCTCGGTGCACCGCGGTGAATCGTTACACCCCTACTCATCAGAGCTAAACCTCTTAAAACATCAACAACAATTTAACATAAAATCAGGAAAGAATTAAGTGCCATATGCGTATTATGACTAAATGATATTCTTCTTCACGGGAAAATATGATAATGAAGCCGATGTTGAAAGACGGAAATAAAATTATGCAGGTTATATAGATATCCAGGTAATATTTATAAAAATATAAAGCAATTTTCTATACCGATTGTTGCATAATAAAGAAAACTTTTGTTGATCAAAATGATTTTTTCTTATGCAATAGAGATTTCCAATTACAATTACAAGAGCGATAACTCCGAAATTGAACACAATGTATTGAAAAGAAGTGATTTAAATTTGTCATAATTACGTTCTGATATAACACACAATTATATCAAATCTGATGATATATAGCATGAGCCTTATTCTGAGCACCTAAAAAAACACACACACACAGATATCACTACGTATCTTCGGATCTGAAAAATTTAATACACATACTAGAGAATGAAGGGCCACCTCGGAAGATAAAGTCTGAAATCCAATAAGGCATTAGCGACAGAGGCCAAAATACTGCAACTGCACCAGGTCCGACCCAATACTTCGTTTTGGGAAACTTTGAGAATAGAGCATGCGTCATTTTATTTGTTACTTTTGATATGTCACTATCGAGTAAAATTTCCCGAAGCTTGTAGGCTTTCATCACTGAAAAAGAAACGTAATATTTAGTTTGATATATATTCCGACGATAGTTCTAATATTTGAAACACTTTTAAAGGAGGTTTTAAACGGAAAGAAACGAGCAAAGAAATCTGATAACAAGGAAGAATGATAGGAAAAACAAAGGTAACGTTAAAAAAAAACTTACAATCTTCAAATGTAGATTTGTAAAATTCCTTTTGTTCAGAGCTGAGAATAGTATTGTATGTGTCCTTGGTATGATCAAGAACGCTATTTGGACATATATTTGTCCGAAATCCCGTCGGGAGTATTGTGTGGACGCTCACCCCAAAGCTGTACATGTCCCTTCTATACAGAAAGACAAAAGTATATACTGAGATTGGAGTTAGAACGAGAACGTGGTTGTTTTTACCACTTTGTGCTTTATTTCGGTTGGAGTAAGATATATATTTTCCTTTCTTTTTAATTTGAAAGTCAAATTGTGTAGATATAAAGAAAAACATCGAAGTATACTGAGAATTACAACCGTAAATCTAACAGCAAACAGAAAAGTTTTTCTTAATGGTAGAAGGTAATATAGATAGAATACAATTATGACTGTATAAGGTAGTCGTAGTAACTGTATTTTAGAAATAATTGACGATTAAGAAATTGACAGCAAATTTGATAGTAACACAAAATTGCAATATATTACACTATGAAACGATCGACCGAAGTTGATCGAACTTGGCTACATGTGCCCTCGGGGACTCCTGGTCCACCAGCAGTGACACTCACCAAGAGGTACAAATGTTGAACGTCTTCAGATTCAATAGCATCATTTAAAAACTGATAAATTTGCAGCATGGACCAGACATGCACGTTTCGGGTACTTAACCCTCGTCAGTGATCCTCAATCTAAACTTTGTAATATGGTCAAAAAGTGTGATAGTAATTATGTCCAAAAATGTACCAAAAAGCGTAGCAGAATGGGCTGGATATGATCCTACAGGACCCACGTTTTAGAAATTTCAAGAAATTTTGATAACAGAAATTTCGAATGCGTTTAAGAAACGATCGACTGAAGTGGATCGAACTTGGCTACAAGTGCCCTCGGGGACTCCTGGTCCACCAGAAGTGACACTCACCAAGTGGTACAAATGTTTAACGTCTTCAAATTCAAAAGAAGCCATATCTCAATCTGATTCATGTCTCCTGTTTGTTGATGTTGTTCTATCTGATGTTCGGCGTTTTTTGTATCCTGTGTGTGTGTTCCGCTGTAGCCGTGGAAACGACCAACGACACTCGGATATTTGGTTGGTAGGGGTGTATTGTCCGCGGGAATCTACATTGAACAAATCCGGGACCCAAATTCAAAATATGGCTGGCACGAATCGACAAATTTTCAAGGGGATTATTGACTATGTCTCACTCGAATAAAATAGAACTAAACGATCGGAAATCATATTTTACTTTGTTAAGCTTTAATATCAATGAAACGACCGAATTCAAGCGCCATATTTTAAGTTAAAACTCATGCGTCAGGCCAAACATATGACACCGCGAGGTTGTTTCCATAACAACGTTCATACATACGGATCGAGGTGTCACGTGATTGACCTGACGCATGAGTGTAAACTTACAACATAGCGCTTGAATTCGAAGAGACGAAGCAGAGGCAAGTAGAATCCCGGCCGTATCATTGATATTAAAGCTTAGCAAGGTAAAATATGATTGCCGATCCTTTAGTTTTATTTCATTCCAGTGAGACACAGTCAATAATCCCCTTGAAATTTGCCGATTCGTGCCGGCCATATCCTGAATTTCGATCCCGGATTTGTTCAGTGTAGATTCCCGCGGCCAACACACCCCTACCAACCAAATATCCAAGTGTCGTTGGCCGTTTCCGCGGCTAGTTCCGCTCCAGTACAGGGTAGTCTTGCTGATGATCTCTTTCATATTCTTGTATGCTATACTTTACCTTAGTACATCAGAGAAGGCGTCCAAACCAGCCTTACTGACAGTATAAGCCGCCAAATTAGGCATTGGGATTAAGCTTACTATGGACCCCATATTAATGATACGCCCCCTTGACTTCCTGAGCAGGGGCAGAAATTTCGTGGCAACCATAATAGAGCCCAGTAGGTTCACACTGAGCGTTTTTTCATAGTCACTTTTCTGATACCATTCTGTCGGTGCAAGCGTTGTTATGATGCCGGCATTATTAATTACGCTCCAAAGATCTGAAAAACAGAATATCAGTTAGAATGGATTATTTCATTTTTTAAACTTATTTAGGATACGCTGTCAAAGATGTGTTAGTGCGTAATATCAGAAATATCAATTACACAACCTTGCCTTTTGTTAAATCGATGGCTTTTAATTTCTTAAAGAATTCAAAAATAAAAGTACACAGCAAATTGTGACTCATATAAAATTCATAGGAAATGAGCATCATTTTAATTTCAAATGAAAGTTCTCGTAAAACGTTTGTGCTCGTTTCACATAAATTTCATGTGAACTTTTATGTAAAGTTCATGTAAATTTCACATGAATTTCATATGAGGCACAATTAGCTGTGTATAGGATGTTACCAACATAAATGGCTGACATCTTTTTTTTTGAAGTACCAATGATGAGGATTCAATATCCGAAAGACTTGTAAATGTGTCTTGTGCATTAGAAACTGTTTGATGTTTAGTTCAGAATGTATCAAGTCGGAATACTTAAATTGTCATATTTCCACACCGTGTTTACATCTTGTACGCAAGAACAGAAGCTATGAAAATTCTGCAAAGCATTTTTGTCTTCATCTTTCCTCTTCTACGCAGACATTAGTCTACGAAGTTATTTATGTTACCACTAGGGCGACTTAATCAAGGAAATAACCTTTTAAAGATATATTTAAATCATTTAATTTCCATTGTTATTTTATTGAAACGAAAATTCTGATTGGCTGAGAAATTGTGTTGATACATCGATCAACAAGGTTTTTCTTGAAGTAGTGCAGGGAATATATTGTTATCGGATTCAAGAAACAGTCCGATTTCCATAAGCCGGAGATATAAAATGATATGAAATGAATCTTATATTGTTCTGTTAAAAATTACGATTTATGTCTTTAGTAATTTGAAATATATTTTCGAGTCTTTCAAAAAATTCTACTTTTTTATCCTTTTAGACCTGTTCATAGTAACTGCGTTCCATATGTTTTGACTGCAAAATAAGTACCTTTTAGCATAATTACGTTAAGAACAATCGACATAACGTCCACAAAAGGTTAGTCAGTCATTCAATTATTGTTAAAAGACTAATCTTCATTTTCTTTCCTTTAAATACATGTACAACATACTCTCTCCTGGGCCTAGGTTCTTCTCCACGAACTTAACAGCATTCTCTATATCTTCATCATCAGTAACATTAAGTTTCAGAACTTTTAGATTTGACGAACACTGTTCCTGTAAATCTTTTATTCCTTGGTCTGTGAGACATGCAGCGAAAACTGGTACGCCCATTTTGTCAAGTTTTCGCGCCAAAAGGTTTCCGAATCCACAATCACATCCTGTGATCAGAACGTACTTCGATTTTATGTTTTCAACCCAAAATGATCTCACATAGTGCTCCAAAAATTTGGCAAAGCACAAAAGAAGGATAAGAGCGAATGCTACAAAGATGAATAGGATAGAAGCAGAAATCATTTTTAATAAAACGTGCTTCCTTCGGTACTATTTATAAAGAATATGACATCAGATGAACCCCGATCACAAATATCAGGGTTCAATCACTTACTTTGTACATAGTTTCTGACATCTGAAATAAAGTTATCGGTTAATATGTGTTTAACTTAATAATATGACATACATTGAGGCAATAACAGATGTCTGATATCTGGAACACATTTCAACACAAAGATACAATATTTCTCTTTTCTACTCTTACATGTAGCCTATCAACTAATATAAAATCTACATTTAAATAGTTTCTTATGTAACATGAATTTGAAGACGTCAAAGATGTGAAAGGTTCGAAAGATTGATAATTTTATATGGTATTCGGCATCTTCAAAGTCCATGCAGATGACAAAAAATGTACAATGACCATATCCCGATACACAGTACAAAATCGATAATTCCTGAAAATCATAAACCCAAGGCATACAAAATCAGGATAAAACAGGAACCAAAGCAAACGAACAAAACCTTCCACCACATGAAAAGAAACGAACTCCCAATATGGGAGTGAGACCAGGTACTCAGGAAGAGTAAGCATCTCCTGCTTGCATGCAACACCCGTCGCTTCAATTCAGCAGAAATATCACATCCGGTTACGTCCCATTTTGGACGGTACCTGATGTAGACATTGTCAATTATATGAAATTATTGGAAACGACAGTAACAAATCGACGTCATCACACCCATTTACGTCAAATGATACCGTCTCAAATGAGAATAACTCCGTATTCAATATACTCAGTTTACTAAAAATGTGTTCCTTCAATCATTTTGCGTCATAAACGACATGAAACCTGTCTGTCTAATATTCTCTTAAATTGGTAAAAAATCGAATTTAAAGTATACAGTTATTTCATGACTAATTGGTGAACAGTCAAACTATTATCTCCAGGTAGTGAAAGGATACCTGGTAAACTCGGAAAAATAGTTGACTTCTCCCCAAGTAACCATGTAATAACTGTTTTATTACCCAATAAATAACGTCAATTTCGCGCGTGATGACGTCTACGCTACAGAGGACAATCACGTGAACGAGCAATAGTTTGAACTGTTGCTCGATAAAAGGAATTGTTATACCCTTAGATATTTTCCCCTTAATAGTCTATACAAGAAATCAGTCCAACATAATGACTGTTAGAAACAGCCGATCCAAACGAACTGTTAAAATCGACTGTAGGACCGGTCACGTGACGAACTGTTGACCGGCAAGATATTTTAGTGTTGTTATGACAACAAGCTTCTTGTTTGTTTCGGTTATTTATTTATTTCCTCAGTTAAAGACGCCGAATAATGTGAATTTGATCATTTTCGGTAATTAGTTGTATTTGAAAAAAAAGAACGTTCCCCATGCGGGGCCCCTTGAAAGGATCAAATATAAGAGTTATCTTCCCTAATCAGCTGTTTATATCGCGCATCGTTTCAAAATGGCAGCGAGTTGCTCCTGTGAGAGTGACGGAGGAAGATATAACAAAAATATTGGAGGACAGAGATGGTAAAAACATTAAGAATGCAATACGAACTTCACAGAATATTCTAGTAGAATATTAATGCTCCATTAATCTCAATCTGTCGCTGATCGCTGATTATACACAGCCGAGAAACATGACAGAAGTTGTAGAACGGAGTCTCAATATTATTTTTCAGATCGAAAAAGGTATAACAAAACAGTTGTTGACAGGGGTCTCGGTCAGCAGCTAATTTGTTGGACCCTTGGATGAACTGTTAACCTCGGCCTACGGCCTCGGTCAACAGTTCATCCTCGGGTCCAACGACTGTATACTGTTACCCTCTTGCACTGACTTATCTGAAATCACCGTGAAACTGTCATAAATACGTAATACATATTCATATAGTAGATGGGGTAATAATAGAAATTATAGACTGTACAGGATGCATTGATACGGTTGTATTTATTACGGAATACATTCTCTGGATTAATTCTATATAGTCAGAATATAATAAGGCAGATTTCTTATCGTTATTTTTTATCCCACGGATATAGAACGATGTCCTATTCATATTGGGGGGGGGGGTAGGTAAATTCAGCGCGTTCATTGAGTAGCGCCACCAAAATTCAATTCTTGTTATGTCATGTTAGATAGTATTTAGATTCGTTTTGTTATGATGCTATTTTAAATATTCTCTACGTCAGTACGTCCACTTTTCTCTTCTATTTGCGCTGTCTTCACTGTTGGGATCTCCTTCTAATCCTTTTTTTTTATATATTTCAAGCCATTGTATGGCAATCGATTGTAGGTTTTGGATTCTGAAATAGGGTGTTGTGTCTGACTTTAAAGGCCGATGTTGGCAACCACCCGGTCATTAATATGCATCTTTGAGTGGTGTAATCTTGGTAGGCGTGGTAAACCGTCTTTGAAGAAAACGCCGTATGCGAGCGGCGTGTTGCACCAAAGACATATCGACAGGTAACGCTTTATTCTGTTAATGAGATACCTGAGTCTCGTCTGTTTTATCTGTCAAAAATTTATAGGAGAAGAAGGATTAATAGGAACCAATCAGATACTAATTAGAGATGTTCACCCTGTAGATATTCATCTGTGTTGCTTGGGCCCCTGCGTTTTGCGGTCTTGTTTGTGTGTGGTCATCTGACAGTGAGGAGGTTGTTTTACACCATAATTGTACGTTCTTCGAGACCTCTGGGTAATCGGAATAGTGGGAGGGTTGTGCGCACGTAATCCAGGATAACCACACCGTCTGCTACTGACGAGGCAGATGGCCGTCCTAAGTCGGCACCGTTTACCCATTGGTCTTGTTGGTTTATGTGTAGTCATTTGTGTTTTATGTTTTTCTGTGATTTGACGTTCAATGTACTACTGCGTCTCTTTCTGTGCGTGTCATTTTTGTGTTTTACACTGGGTGTTTTGGGAGGTTGCTGTTGATGCTGCAACTAGGTGTTGTTGGAGATCCCCTCCTTTCTTTTCTTGTCTGTGAGGAAGTGACAGAAAATTTACCGGTCTCGTTATATAGTCCCTCGTCAGCCTTTAAATCATCGATTTATCTTGATATCGTCGTTTTCCTGGTTTCGCTGTATTTTTGGGTTGACTTCTTTCTATTTAGATATAACATCCGACAGTGCATGAATTTTATGTATTGTTTTCATTTTCGCGCTTATACATCGACGGCGGATGCGGCTAGCCAACAGGGGATGGTTACTCCGCCCGGGCACCTGGTCCCACCTCTAGCTTGCTAGGTGTCCATCGAGGCTTAATTTTGTGCTCTATTGTGGGTGCTGTTGAAATTATCGTCAGGATTTTCTTTAACTCATTGAAAATATATTAAGGAATTCTACATATTACATAAATTTGAAAAATATTCTTAAACTAAGGGGTACATGTTTCTCCCTCAATAACTGTGCCCTTTGCCAGTTCTTTTTCATTTTATGTCATGTTTAGAAACCCCCCCCCCCTTTAATGCAATCATATTTTTACTTTATTTCGGCATTCAACACCACTATTTGCTGTTTTTGTGGAAACAATATTGCTATGAACTAAATTTATAACAATAAAAGATAAATTATATTTCATTCAAAAAAAAAAGATACACAAAGTTGAATTAGTCTGTCCGCTCTATCACATTTGATAACTTTCATCATAATGGGTTTTGGTTAATGGAAACAGACTAGGTACTTTGTCATCAATTATTTATCACAGAGCAAAACATTTGGTCAAATGTGAGTTAATCCCACATGTTTTCTGTCCAGGATGAAGTTTAGAAAGTTAAACTGATACTGAGTAAGGGGCGAGTTAACGGTATAATAAGAGAGTTTTTTTCCTCAATGCATAGTTCTTACTTTAGACAGCACTTTGGCAATTTAGGTTATTACTTTATTACTTTGATTTCTTCTTATCCGTACTCGAGCGTCCTGATGAGACGTTTGTCGTTGCTGAAATAAATATACAAAGTAGACTGAAGTTATAAGTATGAAACATGTTTTTTTTAATACAATTGTTGACATATACAATCATAGATTATTGTGTCTACCCTATGAAATTAGTAACTTAATTTTATATTATGATAGATTTGGTTTTTGGCAAAATTGTTGTTTGTCTTCATTTTTTACAAATGGAGGAAGTTAGTACTTGGTGTCAAATAGTTGGTTAATATATGCATCGATATTGATAAGATAACCCCATGTTTTCCGTTCAGGATAAAATTGATAGAGTAAGATATGCTTTCAATTTAGAGTTTATATCTCAATGTATAGCTCTGATTATAGCCGGCTACACGGAATTTCAGTAATACGGAAGTGTTTCAACTATTAACCTTCTTGAAGAAAATTTCAAACCAATTTAAATGCACCAGACACGTGTATAGTAATATCCCCATCAGTGATGCTTCCAGCCAAAATGATTTTCAGACACAGCCAAAAAAAATCCGTAGCGCCTTTTGGTTTTTTTTTTATTTAAATTCAAAGTGCAATTACTTTGCAGAGAATGCGCTGCTCCAAATTTCCTGTTAAGGTCATATCTGATATCCCTGATGAGACTTTTTTTATATCAAAATAAACCCTGTGTTTTAATATTGATATTATAAACAATATGAAACTTTTCCGTAAGTAATTATTTCCATTATGATTTTCTGTTCAGAATACAGTTGAGACGGTTAAATGATAACAGTAATGTAACAACATGTCAACTCTTAAAAGAGTTTCTCCCTTACTACTCTATCCTTAGTCGGCTCATTGGCATTTTAGGTCATGATAAAAATTTTATTGCTTCCTCTTATTTGGACTCGAGCGTCCCGATGATACTTTTTGTTGATGAAATAAACATGTAAGAAAGGTGGGAATCTCGAACAACAATCAGTTGCAGCACCCACAGCAAAACCCCAAAACACCCAATGCAAAAACACAGAGCAAACACGCACAGAAAGACGCATAAGGTAAAGGAATAACAAATCACATTGAAACTTCAAACACTACTGACTAGACATAAACCAATGAGACTAATGGGCAATCGGTGCCGACTTGAGACGGCCATCTACCACACCAGTAGCAGACGGTGTCGATATCCGGATTACGTGCGCACAACCCTCCCACTTTTTCGATTATTCAGAGGTCTCGAAGCACAATATTGACAATTTCAAGTCGATTACCGGCACACTTTGAAACAAGGAGAACGATATCCCTTGGGACCAACAGTCCACCAGCAGGGATACCAACCTTATTGATGTTTTGTGCAAGGGACATTAGTATTTGATTTTATTCTGTCATCTAATCTTTCCTTGATTCCTTCTCGATATTTCGTCAATAATAAAATTCTACGTATTTGTCACTGAGAGCAAACAGGGACAATGGTATTAATCGTGGTCAATCAGATATGTATATCACCGTTATCAATGTTGTTTGTTTGCCGTTAGTCTAGACCATAGATAAAATCTAGATTTGTTCTACTTATTTCTAAATTGAGATCGTAAGTTGTTTACCAATCAGAATCCTTGTTACATTGAAAATTAAAAGTTTCGAGTATATTGTTGTTATTAATTTTTTTTTTAATTTTGAAATCCGATTTTTTTCAACTACCTTTATGAAAGGATATTATGCCGATTATTTTATGTTTGTTTGTAAGAAATAAAACATATTTAACTCATATGTTGGTCCTTATTTACTATGTATAAAAATTTCAATATCTAGGTATAGAGAAATTAATAAAGTCATTCTTTATACTCAGTGCGTAGTGTTGTTAAAAACGTAAATCGTATATTCGATTTTCTTCTTAAACCTTTCATTTTCAAAGTTTAATTTCACAACGAACAATTCTTCCAAAATTACGCCCCTCCTTCCATGATGTAAAACAATATGTTTGGTTCATTGAAGCATTGGACCATTTAAACACTTTCAAAACTTACTTAACCCCTATTTTGAACCTTAACATTTTCCGCCGAACTGAAACCAAGGATGCCGTTTCTAATTGTGCATCAAATTTCGTAGAGCACCTGATTCATGTGGTTCTCCTGAATGTGTTCTTGTGGTAGACAAATCTGTGTTTTTCTTACGAATACATTCTCTACCCAGGGTTCAGCGTCAATGGATGCTTGAAAAGCTTTACAAAGCTCAGGGTCTGTGCTACTTGTCACATAGAATTGCGCTGATAGAAAATTTGTGATTAAGGAACGATAACTCTATGTAAGGGATTTTTTTTATACGTATCATTTTCTAATCTCCGGGGGAGGAGGGGGGTATTTTCATCGTTTGGCTTGATTCCTAAATAGATATGGTTTTTGTCATTATACATCATTTTGATTTTGCAGGCTATTTCTTTCAGCCATCTCCCTTTTTCGCAAAATTTTACAATGACTGTGTGTGACTAAAGGTAAATAGAACTGAGAGATCTATTTCTTCGTTTGTGTTAACAAATATAGTAACAAGTATGAACCTTTACAAAGCTGATACATTTGAATATTTTCATTAACCCTTCGACACGAAGAATTGATTAAATTTTGTAGAATAAATGAACCGTGGTGTTTTGAAAAGTATCTCCGATAGTAAAAACTTCATTTCGAACAAATATATTTGTACGAGGTTGTATCATAGCAGAATGCAAATTCTCTGTAATGCATACGAATATCTTATTGAATTTTCTTTGTTAAAATCTAATAATATTTCAATAAACGTGTAGGGTCTATTATTTATTTGAACGTTTATTTTTCTTGATCTTTGGACAAATGTTAATTTTTCGTCCTTTTCATTTCTTACCTAATAATATACATAGAGGAGGAACTCTCAAATATTGTCACAAATCCAAAGGTCATTGCAGTTCTTCGCCATGTTCAGTTATTTTTAAATCTAATTTCTTTTTTTTTTTTTTTCTTCTTTTTTTTTCTTCTTTTTTCCGTTTTTATCAGATTAATTGTCAAGTATTTTACGTTGAATTCAAAGTTGCATTGACCTGCAAGTATAGAAAAAAACAAATTCATTTTGAAAATATGCACATGTATAATGTTAATAACAACCTGTAATAGAAACGTTCATTTATCAAATGTGAAATCTAATGCCGAAAACGAGTAAAATTATGTTTAATGGTAAAACGCATGTGAAGACGATCCATATGAATTTACACATGACTGTACTAATGACTCTTTATACGGGAATTATTTTGTTAGTTCCAAGAGAGATCTTCTTAGTTGTGAGAGAGGTTGTCAGTATGCACAGGGATAATCTTAACTTATGTTTCTGTGCAATTATTCCCTTTTTTTTCTTATTCTTTCTTTGAATCATCAGCCCTATCCGTCTGCTCTGTGATTTGCTCCGAGTTCTTCGCTCGTCTCCTGAACCATCGTCGCCGACCTTCGAGCTATTGTTCTGTGTTGTTCCCAAGCGACTCTTATAATTTACTGAAAACCAGTACATGTTGAACCTTCAGTATTATCAAAACTTATTTTAGGGGACAAAACAAGCAAAATATACATGTAACGTACAGATACTTTGATGACGGAAAATGCACTCGACAATTACTTAGATCACGCCCGATACTTAAAATTTTAAAAGCTGTTACATGGGTGGATCTAAAATTTTTCCAGGGACGTCCAGCCCATTTTCGGGGGGGGATATCCAGCCTATGTTTTTGAAAAGAAATTTACTAAACAGGATCGGGGGAAATAAGGGATTTCTTTTGGTAATCATGGGGGGGGGAGGGGGAGGGGGAGGGGTTGCCGTAAACCCCCTCTAAATCTGCGCTTGTTCTTTATATATATATATATATATATATATATAAAAGCACAAAAACGTGGTTGTTTTCACCTCTTTTGTGCTATCTATATATATATTATATATATATAAATGTTAAATCACTTGTATCGTTAAAATGATAACTTCAGCAATTCATACTTGCAAGGACCAGATGGCTTTTTCTGTGCACGGTCCCCCTCGGGCTTTCGTTTTATGTGTATATCTGCAGATCTAGATGGGGAAGAGATATTGGTCTGGTTGCCTGAGTACACCAGCTTTATGTAAGGATTCATCCATTGATTTTGTCCTTATTTGACTTTCAAATCACGCCCCTCGTGAGACACTTTAATGATGCAGAGAACTTCATAAAGCTTCGTTTTGGCAATTGTCAGATAATTTGACTAGAGTGATAAACAGTTATTTGGAACCAACCCTAAATCAACCGACGCCTTATGTTGACAGATATGCTGGATAAATAGGCTTCTTCGAGATTTGATGTAAATAATTCACAGAATATCCTTAGAATCTAAACATTTCATCTGCAAAAACTCTTTGGCGGGAACTTGAACTTATCGTCTGCGGAGAAGATGAAAATGAAGGAAGACGTTTCGAGTTTAATCTATGTCTGTATTCTGATTCTTCATTGTGTCGCCAAAACTTGGGCTGGTTCTGGTAAGAAACTTTTTTAAAGTCTTTTAAAAATATCTCTTTTTTTTTCCCTTCTTTTTCTTTCTTCTTTTTTTTTTTTTAGTCATTTATAAGTGGTAAATAAGTTCCAAAATGTTAAGTGTTTGACAGTGTATTCATTTTCTTGGTTTTTTTTTTCACTTTTCTATCAAAATAATATCTCATTTATTGATTTTTTTAATTCTCTTATTCATTGTCTTTTTTTCATACAAACATAACTGATTGATAATAAGTCTAAAAAATAAAATAAGTTAAACGTAAAAAAAATTATCTAATGAATTTGACTTTTGGCATGGTTGCATTTTCTGAAATATTTATAAGAATATTAACAATTTTATGAAGTTGGAATTAATGTTGTTGTTGTTGTCATCGCTAACACAAATAAAAAGTACAGTTTTCTGTTTAGAACTTTCATCTTTACAAAGCTAAGAAATACTCATTGCAATATCCACCAAAAATAATATAATATCAAATCAACAGAAAATAAAATTCAGCAACGCAATCTACTTCAAATACTGAAATCGTATCTATATTTCATCGGATTCCAAAATTTCTGGAAACAAAAAAATCTTTATTTTGAATCAGTGGCGCTATCTACAATTGCCTTGGTTTGTATCAATCTCAAAGACAGAGTTATCGCTCTTTACAGAAATGTGCTTGTTCTTATGCATGCTGTGTATGTTCATTCAATGTGTTTGTTGCGCATAAGTGTTGAGTAGTCTCCTTGGAGACTTTTATTTCAAAATAAGGGAGGGGATCTCTAACCAGACCCGATTGCAGTACCAAAGGCAAACACCGAAAGACAACATGCAAAACATAGAGGAGACGAGCACAGCAAGAGACGAAAAGGAGACATACTACATAGAAACATTAAACACAAAAGACTACACATAAACCAACGCGACCAATGGGCAACCGGTGCCAACTTAGGACGGCAGTCTGCTATTCAAGTGACAAATGACGCGGTTTTCCGGATTACGTGCGCACAACCCTCCCACTTTTCCGATTACCAAAATGTCTTGAAGAACACACAATATTGTAGTGTAAAATAACATCCACATCTGTTAGATGACCACACAAACAAGACAGTAAAGCGCAGGGGCCGATGCAACACAGATGAATATGCAAATGGATATAAAAAGAGGGCGTACGTAATACAGTCCGTGCTCTGCCGGCCATAGCAAACTCATGTATTACTGTACAAATGTATCACCCGAGGAGTCCGACTGACATTCAGAGAGGACAGGTGGTCGGGGTCCTGTCTTCTCTGAAAAGGTTTGAGCATCGCTCGTCATGGAGTTCCGTCGTCACAATCAGCAAGGGTGTACGTCTTTAAGAATGCGCTGGTACAAGACTGTAGATTGGTCAAGTACCAACCAAGTGTCTTTCTACTTTTATTCATCATATCACCATAAAAGGCAGATTGTGTTTTAACCAAAGTAATGTACTCTGTTGCTTATATAGATCCGATTTTTAAAAGAAGCTGACTGTAATTTTTGTAATAGGTAGCATTTTGGGAAAATATTGCCTTGTCAATGATAAGCTGTACTTACTTATGTTTCTTTACATCTGTAACCATATGGCCTCTCCCCCACAATAATTATGCTTATTAATTATTCATATTAATTAGTTACATGTATTTGGAAATTGCTAACTTGAGTTTACTATAGTAAATTCCTTGACTATAAGTTCAAACTTCATATTGAGACAATTAATTCTAGTTTGTAAAGTCTGATATCTGTTTAATTTGATTCCCACGATGCTGAGAACACTGCAGTAATTTGCACACCTGCAAGTACCTTAGTCTTTGTTTTCCGTACGAGTTAATTGAAAGCTAATTGGAAATCTCCTCGTAAAAGCCGTTAAGGTTCTATATTTGGAAGAATCTAATTTCCAAAATGTCTTTTTAATCAAAAACCAATTACTTATTATTTTGTGCAGGTGTTAGCAATTTCCAATCGTCCACATATATACACGGCGCATCGTTTTGCCGACCAGTTAAGTTTCGGTTAAGTTAGACTCCAGTTTCAGTAGTGTTTAAGTTTAGGCTCCGCTCTCGTACTGTCAACATGTAACGTTTTTAAATAAACTTAGAACTTTTATTCGGACTTCTGTTTATAGTTTTCAAAATGACTGATTGATACACAACGCGAACTACACAAATAACTTGTAGGCCATAGGCTTACAAGGTGTAATTTGATGCCGTGAACTAAACGAGGGAAAATATGATTAATGCCGTGTCCTAAACGAACCAGTGAAAATTGCCGTAAATGCAGACGATGCACGCCGCGGAACCAGCATTTCTAATCGACAAAACGATGAACTCTGCGCGATCGTAAAAGGTATGACACATTTACTTTCTCGACGTACTTTCAGATTAATTGACCATCTATTTTTGTAAATGTTTTTTTTTTTTAATTTTTGAAAGTTTTAAGCGAAAAAGTTTTCAAGAAATTGAATAATTTTTTTCTCTGATTTTCATGAAGAAATGACGGACATAGACAACGAAGCGTTTCGGATTTTTGGAATCGGTCGTGATTCACGTAGTTTTGGGTTGATTAAAGATTTAGGCTTCGGTCGTTTTGAGAATTTTGGTTTTTCTCCGCTGCTGAGTAAGGGTCTAGATCAGGGTCCCGTCATGTCGCTAGAACGCCGGGGTATAGGCGTGGGACCGTTGTAAGAGACGGGGGAGTATCAGTCTCTGTAAGGTTTTTCAAGATGATAGAACATTACAGTTAAGAGGATACTTCGATGGAACCCATATATTCCAGTTTGTTAGGTGATGAGCTGTTGAATTTGCTCGGTATATGGCGATGAAACGCCGAAAAATGGCACCAGTAGAAATTTCTGGGAACGTAGAAAGTTCGTTCGGGTTTGTTGTGTATACAACCCTGTCATTTCTAATTTGTGCTATGTGAGAGCACGTTTTTTTCGGATTATATGACACCATCGTAGTATTCATCATCTTATGTATGTTTTGTGCTGTCATTTTGGAGGTCTTGATTTTTTTTTCAAGAAAGGGAGGAAATGGTAAATATCTTAGATTAAAAAAAAAATCGGTAAATTTCATGTCAAAGTTAATCTGGAGTCTATCGCGATCGCGATGTATATAGTAGCAACAGTATACCCTTAGTTTGCATGTTTTTGTGTTTGATTATTCATTTAACCTCAATAGTACTCTGCTTTTTGCACTTTGTAGTTTTAATTGACCTTCATTTTGGGTATTCATGTTACAGTTCTCACTCATCATTCAATGAGCGCTAATAAGTTTGACCTTTGTTGCCCCTTTTCCCTGTGTTGGAATTTCATTGACGGTCTTTAGTTTCTTATCGGCTGCAGATGTGTAGTATCAACGAGAAATCACTGCGCCGAGCCATTAACGTTTGACAAGCGACATACATTTCAGAAAGTTTTTCAGAATTTATAATAAAAAGTTTTAATCGCTACAGATATTTGTTCTTTATTTAATAAGAGTTTTGTATTCGTCTAAAATAGATACAGAAGACCTGTTTTTCGTATAAAGTCAGTGAATATACAAAGTTCTCAAAATTAACATTATCCAAGTATTGATAAAAAAAATCTAATTTTGGAAATCTTTCACTTAGTTTTGGTACAGGCATCTAAATTAGTTTTGTAAATTCAAAATTGTGGTCAATTAGAGGTACAGAGAAAATCCGGTGTCATAAACTACCTGTAACCAGAGACAATGATGTGAAACTTATCAGTGTAATAATGATGCAGACTTTATACTTTTATCGCTGGGAGAAGACGACGATGAGATAAGCAGTTAAGTTCCAGATGTGCAGTCTTATTTAGCTCCTTGGTTATTGGAATCGCCTGTTGTGATACGTGAGACAAATTAGCGTACAGGTTTATCACCAAGGCATTAAATCAAATCAGACGGTAGCAGAAAAGAAGTCTGAAGCAGTGACGTCAGGTATCTCTGTGCACGATGTTATCCGTGTGGCCGGATGTCAAACCAGCCCGTCACTATTAACAATATTTCGCAGAGTATATGACAGGGTGAAATCTGTCATAGCGAAATTGATGACAGCAGAACCAGATTGGACATTTTGCACTTAATGACCTGCTTGATCGACGCTTTGAATGAGAGCATTGAATACCCCGTCGCTTTTCTGGGTGCATGGCGTCATCCAGATTACGGGAAGATCTTGGTAACGTCACTAATACCAAGATGCGTCAAAGCAGGGTCCGGATGGAAGATAAACTCCAAATTCTGGGTAGAGGAGGAAGACGAAACAGATGACGATTCGATGATTATTGGTTTACCAAACCAAGTAGACGACAAAGAGGTCCGAATCATTCGTTATTCTCCACGGAGGTTACAAAGTTCACGAAGAGGGACCGTAGACAGAATCTAACTAAGACGTACGGAACTGAACCAAACACGGCCGTAAGAAGAGAAGATAAAGAAGAGAATTAAACCGGTGTTGTGTTTAAGTGAGAAAAAGCAGAGTAAATGTATATACATATGTATTATGCATCTTATTCATGTTTAATATTGATATTTGCTTTTGTATATTGCTTGCTATATAATCGAATTTTAGGATACGTATTGGCCTTTGGGTAAAGGTATTTCTTTTGTAGGTCATTGACAGTGAGCATTGATAATTAGATTTTAAAAAATCTCTTAAAAGAACATTGAAAAAAGAACTCGACATGAAAATGACTATAACTTCATGTGCTTTAATTTATCGAATTAATCTTAATTGCAGTATTCAGATGGAACCTGACGATATTTCATTGAGTTATGCATTATTGTGGTGTCAAGGCCATGCGTTTAGAAAATAACCAAGTATTATAACAGATTCACAAAGTTTTGGATGATAATCGAAAGTTACCTTACAGTTCATAATTGGTTGAAACAAAATAATTTGAATCTTGGTTATTTTCTTAAGTGGGGGAGTATTGTAACCATATGGTCTCTCCCCCACAATAATTATGCTTATTAATTATTCATATTAATTAGTTACATGTATTTGGAAATTGCTAACTTGAGTTTACTATAGTAAATTCCTTGACTATAAGTTCAAACTTCATATTGAGACAATTAATTCTAGTTTGTAAAGTCTGATATCTGTTTAATTTGATTCCCACGATGCTAAGAACACTGCAGTAATTTGCACACCTGCAAGTACTTTAGTCTTTGTTTTCCGTACGAGTTAATTGAAAGCTAATTGGAAATCTCCTCGTAAAAGCCATTATTGCTCTATATTTGGAAGAATCTAATTTCCAAAATGTCTTTTTAATCAAAAACCAATTACTTATTATTTTGTGCAGGTGTTAGCAATTTCCAATCGTCCACATATATACTCGGCGCATCGTTTTGCCGACCAGTTAAGTTTCGGTTAAGTTAGACTCCAGTTTCAGTAGTGTTTAAGTTTAGGGACTCCGCTCTCCTACTGTCAAGATGTTACGATTTAAATAAACTTAGAACTTTTATTCGGACTTCTGTTTATAGTTTTCAAAATGACTGATTAATACACAACGCGAACTACACACCCATAACCTGTAGGCCATGGGCTTACACATCGTTTCTGCATCAAAGTCAAAAGAATACCTGAGGATGGGGGATTTTTTTTAATTGATGATTAAAGCAGATGAAATTTAGAAATGCTTCCTGTATTTCATTTTCGTTCCAATTTGAGTTGCAATGATCCAACATTGGTGGTGGCACGGGATTAAAAAAACATATTTTTTATCCAACGAATATGGCGCTGTAAAACAACTCGATTTGCTTGTAGAAGCATTAGCTTTTCAATGCAGTATATTTTGAATTACACCTCGCACTAAAATTTTTAATCTATGTTTGCATCCTTCCTCTTTACTGTTGGAGTTGTCAACATGACAATTAAAGGAAATATGGCAAAAATACATTTTTGCTTTCAGTCAAGATCGAATGAGTAATATATGCAATACCACATTATTACCCTTTATAAAATGAATTTAAAGAATGAAACAGGATTTAAGATACATAAAACATTTATAGAGTGGTGTACGTGCACTTCCGACTTACCCCGAAGGTGGCCATCGTCCCAAAACCAGACTAGATTATCATGTTTGACAATCAACATTTGGTACAAAATGTACGTAACGCCTTGTCGTGTGTGTTACCTTCTGGTCATTGTATGTCACCGGTCACGGTTCACACCGATTTTTGAGTATCCAAAATTTTATCGTACCTTTCTGCTTAAATGATTTTGATATTTCATTTATGGTCAATGAGCCTATTATGGACATTATGAACATACATTATGCCAAACGAGGTCCTAAGGATTATGTATGATAGGGGTCTATTTTGGCCCCTTAATGTTAAACGTCTCTACCATCTCCTCAAGTTTTGTCTACGATTTTTTAATAGAAGAACCTTCAGCCTAATCAGCAACTTGCAAACAAGTTTGCAATAGTAAATTTCAAAGTTTAGAAAAGCGTAAGTGAAATCGGACGCATGCGTAGGAGATTGCCTATTTAGGTCTACTTCAACTTAGATATATCGTCATAAAAAACGACTACTTATGTGATAGTATGTCCTTATTAAGTGATAGCAGAGAAAGTAATAGTATGTTATAATTAGGTGTTAGTGCATCACATGATAAATCCTTGGAATTCCATTAGTTCAGCACGCGGGGACTATTGCTTTTTGCTTAACATAGTTACGTCGCTTGGAGAGTAATGCGCTATAAATAGGTGTAATGCGCTATAAATAGGTGTCTCCACTTCCTTGCAAATAATCTGACTTGCTAAGTCTATACTTTTAAAATGCTATCGAGGTCATGTGATGCACTAAACCTAATAATGCCCGTTTGTGTGGGTACTATTCTCTCATAGTGTTGATTTTGAAATGAATAGTGCCCGAGCGTCAGCGAGGGCACTATTAACCTTCCAAAAGCAACACTATGAGAGAATAGTACCCACACAAACGCGCATTAATAGGTAAATAGTATATATCATATAATTAGATGATAGTATATCCTAATATCGTAATTGCAAAATCCTAATTAGGTGATAGCTAAGTCCTAATTAGGTGATAGCTAGCTCCTAATTTCATGTAGGTGACAGCAAAATCCTAATTAGGAGATAGCTAATTTCTATTAAGGTGATAGCTTAGTCCTAATGTGATAGTCATGTCCTTATTATGTGATAGCAAAGTCCTTATTAGGTGATAGCTAAGTCCTCATTCGGAGATAGCTAAGTCCTTATTCGGAGATAGCCAAGTCCTTATTGGGTGATAACTAAGTCCTAATGAGGTGATAGCTAAGTCCTAATTAGGCTTATTTAAGACCTACTTAGGCGATACCTATGTCACAATAAGGTAATATCAGAGTCCCAATAAGGAGACAGCTTGGTCTTATATAAAAGAAAGCAAAGTCCTTATGAGGTATTATAAGAATCCTAATTAGGAGATAGCTAAGTCTAATTAGGAGATAGCTAAGTCCTTATTAGGTTATATCAGAGCCATAATTAGGAAATAACTTTATCCTAATTAGGTGATAATGAGGTGATAGCTAAGTTCCAATTAGGAGAAAGCAAAGTCTTTATTAGGTCTTAGCAAAGTCCTAATAAAGAGATAGCTAAGTCGTACTTAGTTGATAGCTTAGTCCTAATTAGGTGATAGCTAAGTCGTCATTAGGAGATAGCTAAGTCGTAATTAGAAGATAGCTAAGTCCTAATTATGTGATAGCTTAGTCCTAATTAGGTGATAGTTAAGTCATGATTAGGAGATAGCTAAGTCCTAATTAGATGATAGCGAAGTCCTAAATAGGCGGTAACTTAGTACTACTTAGGAGATAACTAAATTTTGATAAGGTGATAGCTTTGTCTTAATTAGATGAAAGCTTACTCCTAATTACATGATAGCTAAGTACTTATTTGGGGATAACCAAGTCCTAATTAAGTGATAGCTGTGTCCTAATTCGCTGATAGCTAAGTCCTAATTCGGTGATAGCTAAGTCCTAATTAGGTGAGATACCTATGTCATAATAAGGTGATATCAGAGTCCCAATTAGGAGATAGCTAAGTCTTAAATAATAAAAAGAAAAGTCCTTATGAGGTTATGTTAGAGTCCTAATTAGGAGATAGTCTAGTCTTATTAGGAGATAGCCTTATCATGTATTATGTATATTAGAGTCCTAATTAGGATATAACTTTGTCCTTATTAGGTGATGATTAGGTGATAGCTAAGTCCTAATTAGGAGAAAACACAGTCCTTATTAGGTTATACAATGTAGCAAAGTCCTAATAAGGAGATAATTAAGTCCTAATAAGTTGATAGCTAAGTCCTTATTAGCTGATAGCTAAGTCGTAATTACGAAATAGCTAAGTCTTTATTAGGTGATAGCTAAGTCGCAATTAGAAGATAGCTTAGTCCTGACTAGATGATAGCTAAGTCCTAATTAAGTGATAGCTTATTCCTAATTAGAGGGTAACTAAGTCCTTATTAGGTGATAGCTAAGTCCTAATAAGGTAAATCCTCATTATGAGATAGCTCAATCCTAATTATGTGATAGTTAAGTCCTTTTACGAGATCGCTAAGTCCTAATTAGGTGATAGCAAAGTCCTAATTAGGAGTGCTTATTAGGCGATGACTAGGTCCTAACTAGGTGATAATAGGTGATAAATAAGTCCTAATTAGGTGATTGCTAAGTCCTAATTAGGTGATTGCTAAGTCCTTTTTAGGTGATAGCTAAGTCCTAATTATGTGATAGCTAAGTCCTAATTAGATGATAACTCAGTCTTAATTAGGTGATAACTGAATCTTTATTAGGTGATAGTATCTCCTAATTAGGACATAAAAAGTAAGACTGCGGCACAAGGACGCATCTGTATTACATAAAATCAATGTAACATGAAATTATTCACATATATATAGGATCTCAAATGAATTTTCATTTCATATGATGTATCATAAAACGCACAACGAGTTTCATGATTCATCGTATGAAATGAAAATTCATTTGAGATTCTTTTTATCACATGACATTGCTTGAAAATGCGTATTTCTAGCTAACGTGAAATCAGCGTTCTGAGAACAAGAGGCGAACCACGCCGTGATCTAGAAGTCGTCTGCTACGCCATAAGAAGTAGTTCCCCATCTGTTAGATATTCTGTGCGTAAGAGAAAAATATTTCAATTTTAAATAGTGTTTTAATGCAAGAATTAATTCAACAACAACAATTTTAATCATTGATATTGACTACGGGTCTGAATTTAACAATTGACCGATATTTGAAAGGTCACATTTGTCAAGGTTTATGTGATTAGGTTCCAAACTTGACCAATCGCATTCAAGCAGAGGATGAGTAACGTGTTATCTTATCATATATTTATGAAATGGCTTTATAAAACTGCATAACGGGTGTATCAAATGATAAAAAGAAATATGTGTTCGAATTGAACTTAGCTGGGACGATTCGTTTTTCTTAGTAGAACCACGTCAAGCAAATACGACTGTCTTTTTTTCCGACTCCTTTGAAACTAGATCGTTGATGTAAGTTTTCCAATTTTTTGACACATTTTTGCTCGTAATTTTCTGTAAATCACGTACAGGCTGGAAACCCCTCCCCCTCAATTTTCATCTGCCTGTCTAGGCATAAAGAAATTATCTTCACTTCACCCTACCTACCTTTTTTTAAAAATGACAGTCATCCAAAACTGAGCACAGTGGATCGAAATTGTGAAAAATTACCTTCAACGACCCTCAATGAAAAAAAGAATAGTGACCTTATGACCTTCACGTTATCACGCCGATTCCGAAATCGCCCATTGACGATCAATGTGCTATAAAAACGAAAGAGAGGACGCACTTTTGGTGAATCTCCGCCTCTGTAGCGTCCGTGGTCTTTTTCAACAAAGTTTTTGCATTTTAACTTTACCTTTCATCTTTCTTTTTCAATCATTGATTATGACAAAAATTTGACGACATACTGATTCTAACTTGCCTACGAGGCCCCCAAACTTCTTTGAAAATGACAGAACTTTCTATATCCGGACTTGCACATCCCCGTGCACAGAATGAAAATGTAAGCATTTACCTCCAGTACTTACTCCTCCCGGGCACCTGGTCCCACTTCTAGCTTGCTAGGGGTCCGTCGATGCTCAATTTTGTGTTCTAGTGTCAGTGCTGTTGAGATTATCTTCTTTGACTCATTGGAGTACTCGCTTACTGCCGATATATAAAAAAGTCAATCTGTAAAAACAAAAACTTAATATATGCAAGCACTAAAGACATTAAAAAAGAGTATTCCGAGTAATGTCTTAGTGCTTGAATGTTTTACATCTTGCCTTTTTTTTAATATTGACATATTGGCTGAAGCGAGCTCGTGATCAATCACCCAAACGTCCTAACAACTCTCAGATTGGACAGAGGGACTGGTGATGAAATTTGGACAGTATTAGCCATGAAGTCCCATTGTCATGGTTGATCAGTGCGCAATATTGCAGAAGTTATTGACCGTACAAATTGAATTACGTCATAAAATGGTTAATCCAAAATTGATGAGATTGGTAAAATTACATAAATCAGCACAATCCAGCCCCATATTTATAAAGCCCTGCTATCTCTATTGACCTCCAAACACAAATGATATAAGTACTTTTTTTACATTCTAACATCCCTTACTTCATAAAACGTTTAAGAAGTTATGAAGAACAGACAGACAGAGACAGAGCGGGCAAAAATAATAATAGCTGCGGATCGCAACGCGGGGGCATGGAATATTTCCAATCCAGTCTCCAAAGGTACTTGGGACATGCTTATTTTCACGATATGAAGATATTTGGATGCAAATAATTTGAAATTTCGATATTTGATAAGTAGAATTTACTTTAAATATATTAAGTCAATTCAAATAATACTATCTCTATTTATCGGAGTAATGATCAGTTATTTCCAATGAAATTCAATCAAAATGTGGAAATGATGTACGTCTTAACGTCACATCAATGAAATTAACATTTAATAATTTCATAATTTACATCCATAAAAATAGATAGATGCAAACTTGGCCATGGAACTCTAGATCTCAGGTAGTAATCAATGATAATCTCGATACGGACACGGAATGAATAAATTCAGCATGGGCGGATCTAGATTTTTTCAAGGGGTGGGAGGTTTTCAGCCAATCTTTTTGAATAAAATCATGAATTTATAAGGAAAAAATGGGGAAAATTAGATTTTGTTCTTTTTGCAAATTTGATGGAGAACTTAACCCCCCCCCCCTCTATTTCGCCTAGATACGCACTTGTGAATATATTACATTGAGGTCAATCACTGGTATAACCCGACTATTTCTTTAACAGAGCTACAAAATTGTCATTTGTGAAGTCACAGCCTCCCCTCAACAAGTTACTTAAGCAGAAAATAACTTGTTTTCTTTTGCAATATTAACAATTGATATTGAAGAGGGCGGGCTGCACAACAACTCCGTCAACATAACTTTGCATTAGTGGGAGAGCGTAAAAGGTTATTGAAAGTGATCAGGTGCCAAATAAAATCAAGGTGTGCAGCATAGGTGACAATGCTACGTCGAACTGCATTTTATATATTGGCAGGAATATTGGCCGTTTATATCGTTGTTTGTCTATGCACTTTTGGTGTTGATGCAAGCGCAGGTAGTAAAATTTACTTTTATTTTATTACAAATCATCCATCTTTTTCATTTAAATTTTGTACGTCTGCCATTTATTTATTTACTTTTTTTTCAAATTTCGTTAATTCCGTTTGCTTTAATATAAGTGAAATAGTTACGTATTTTTGATCTATTGGAGTAGTAAACTTACTTGTAATAGGTGCAAGATTACAAAGAAGTTTCGATCATTCATCATGTTCATGATCAATGAAAACGTAGATTTTTTTAAAATTTGAAATAATGGCATTTAGGTAATATTCTCTAAATGTATTCTAAACGTTTAAAGTATTTTTATATATTTTCACCTCTAAATGAATATTGTTTGACTTAGAGCATTTAGGTATTAATTATTTCTTAAATTTTATAAATTATTAAATCAAATATTGGCTAATCAAAATGTATTGCCTATTAGTATTGCGCATGAAAATGTATCCTTTTTTAATGGAGAAAAAAAAAGAAGAGAAAAAATAAGGCATTGTGCATGACCTTAAAATTTGAAGAAAACCATTTTTTAAAATGTTACGAAGCAAGGTCAATGTTTAGAGTAAAACCCGACGAAGCAGGGTCAATAACGCATGTTTGAAAATTAAAAGATTTCCAAAATTAAGAAATCAAGCCCTAATGCATTTTCAATAATAAATGCCAGAGATAAGAATCTAAATCTCTTCAAAAAGAATGATATACATACTATTCTAGTTCAAATTAGGGATTACACTTCTCATACCATGATCTACTCTGTCACCCCGAAGGTTCCCGATTATGAAATAATCGGCATTTGTCGGGAAATAATGAAAATGTTTCCTTATTTTTTTACCGGAAGTACTCTATTAGGGTGCGGGATCCTTAAAAAAGATTTTCGAAAGTTATTTCTTGAATTGAAATTTTACTTCAGATTTCTGCATGCTCTCTTTATCAAAGAAAAATATTTGAAAATCAACACTTTAAGGTGTGAAGTCACTGGAAATTCAAATGAACACAATGTCATATTTTGCTCTGACATGAACATACTTAACTAAATTTCAATACAAATGCTTCTCAACTTTAATTTCATTTTTACAGTAAAATTACATCTTTCTCCTTTTGGTGTGATAGAAAGCTGGTCTCAATCTTCAATTTGTGTGCACTAACACGTTTCCTAAAGAATTCTCCTCTGTCTATTTATAAGTTTAATTAGATGTGTGATAGATATCCATGCAATTAACCTGATTTCAGAATGTCAATTTACCTATGACACTAATACTAGCTGCCATTCTATCATTATATACTGTACTCTTATGGAAATCTGTTTTGCTGTTTATTATAGACAAACTAGTACACTGCCATCCATAAATTATACACCATTTCTGTTCAAGTTGCGGCTAGAAATTGTACAGTTTCGAATCCATTGCTGTATTATTCTGAAGATTTGTATTTTTTGAATTTCTACTCTTTTTTATATAAAAATGACAACTATTGGAAAAAATGTGCTGATGAAAAAAGTTTCTATTTATAAATATGTATAGTTATTTATGGATGACAGTGTATATCTCCGATTGGAATAGTTGATAGAGACATCGCCGGCCTACTTTAACTGGTGACATGTCCTCTTTTCGAATTGAAAAAAAACCTATCAACCATTTCATTAGTTCCAAAGGGTGAAATCTACAATTTCAATTGGCAATATCTCCAGCTGAAATGAAGATACCCTCAATTCGAATTTTAGATATCTCCAATTCGAATATGTGTTACAGTAATCGTTCTATTTCTAACTCTCTTACTGCGCTTATTGACGCTCTGTTTTTGCATAGAGTGTTTTGCTGTGGGTGCTGCAACCGAGTGTTGTTGGCACAGGGGTGAGGTATCATAGTTTAGTCACTAATCGTTTCCTCAATACAAACCCTTTTTTCTTTAAGTCTATATCAAAAATACCAAGGGAGGACAGTTCCTATATAATAGCTATATAACTCTTTTGTACACTTTAGATCGTGGCTTCAGCTTCCCTCAATCTGAATTCGACCAATGCAACGTTTAGGTAGGAATTTATATTTGCCATGTGGATGTCTTTTATCATTCATCCTGAGATGGCCAAACCAAAAATCATATCAATTAGGCCAACGTATCGGCCTGTTGGAAGGAAAGTTAGAAAGCCACGATCGTGTACAAAGAGAGTGTTCACCCTTGTGGTTTTTAATAAGACTTGTAGAGGGAAGGGTTTCTGTCGAGGACAGGGTTTGTGACTAAAAGCTATGATACCTCACCCCTGTGGTTGTTGGGGATCCCTTCCTTTCTTCCATATGAATATATCTTCTGTCCGAATATTCGAATAGATGATATTTTCAGTTGACGATATACCCTTTTGAATAGGAGACATCACCAACTGGAATTGGATATATTACTTTTCATAATGAATATTCAAACAACTCCCCATAATTCATATGCCCAAATTGTGCTGAATCTGTTGTTTTGTGCCACTGTGTCGAATAAAGCACAATTTCCTATCTTTTGCTAATTCTCCTTTGATCTAGCACGGTGTATAGCTATAGGTCACGGGTACAAAAATGATGATAGAAAGTTTTCCAATTTTCCGTACAGGATTTTTATTTTTTCATAATTTCCAAACTTTGATTACGCCGCTCCTTTTGACCAGGATATGAAAATAACGGATTACATAATTATTACGTAACATGTTCATTTTAATGCAGAAAATATGCAAATTACGATAAGGATGTGGATTGAAAACAAGATAATAAAGATGCAGGTTTTCTATTAGTCTCATCCATTTTATTTAACTTTTATTTATATGAATCACATGTAATGATTTGCATATTGTACAGGTTCACTTGTACTCTATGAAAACCGAGGGTTTTTTTTAAATAATTATGATGTCAAAATTCGAATTCACGGTGGGTAATCTCGCAACGATGGTTTTTCTATATTTTTGTTCAATATAGATAATATATAATAAAATGGGGAATATGACGCAGCTTAAGAATGTCTCAGCTATGGGTTTCATAAAAAATAAGGCAAATAATAGGTTTTTATAACGCACAAACACGATCGGCTTCCTACTTACACTTTCATCTACACGAATCACGCCGATCGTTTTTCAGCTTTCTAAAATGATATTATTTCAATTCTTTTGGCTAAAGCACCCTTACACTGCATTACATTCCCCTTTTTGTGATAAAATATCTGTATTACAAGAAATTTGAGAAAAATCGAATGTTCTGCGTTGCGAGATTACCCACTGTGAAATTGGATTGTTTAAATCGAATCAAAATCAAATTTGAGACGAGAAAAAAAAAAACAAGAAAATTCAAACATTGCTAAAGCTTCTTGCTACAATCTTCCAAGTACTAGATCTAATACGCTAATTGTTCAATGACAACAGATGCCCCAAGTTTTGTGTTGAGAAGTGCTTGGTCAAGACCTTTTGGGAGAGAGAACGTAAAGCTGTATACATATAGTATATAGATAATTGTAACACAAAATTTGATTGGTTATAAGAATTCTTGTTATGCGATATCGATTTTGTTTCCTCTCATGACGTCGTTTCCATGTTTTCACTAATGACGTCATGATAGACAACGTATATAACGTAGCGCAGTGTAAACGGATGTGCCAATATTATTCTAGAAGTTTTCTTGTTTGAATTGAATTTAAAAGAAATTTCATTTTAAAAAAATTGTTTTCCATTCAACTTATCTTAATTGCTAAAATTTAGATCGATATACAGTTTTCAGTCATTCTTCGTGGTAATCCTCCAATTTTTTTAACGTGTGTATAGAAAATAGTTCCCTATCAGACATGTTTTCATTTTTACGTGTCGAATCTTTAATTTTCGGAATTGTCATCTATTTCATTGCACAATAAGAAGGATTAGAGAAAAAAGTACCTTAACGTAAAACTAGTGTTCGCCGGTCTGTTTTCATACGGAAGCGCTACAAACAAAAACATAAAAAGAAACCGTAAAAGCTCGCGTAATGATGCGTTTTCTATGCTTATGTGACATACATGAGTAGAAAATTGTCTGCTGAACATTAAAAGGTGTGAGCAAGGTCGCTTTAACGGCTTCAGATAGATACATTTTATGTAAGGGTAATAATATGGGTCCCGGGATGCATAAAATACGCATTCTGCTCGCCGGTTTTATGACCGCACCGTAAGCTAGGAGTTAAAGAGGGGGAACATTCCGAGTCCAAGGTGAAATTAAATTCCCAAACCAATTCATGATAACTCATTCCCGTTTTCTTTGATGTGGAAATAGATTTCATATTGATTCAAGTTGTAGGTATGTACGACTATATACTAAATACATAACGACGGTGTCTGCACATCGCATATATAATACAGATATGATTGTGTTTTGCATGCTGTAGAGGCATTGTTACATTACAAATGTATAAATAAACTGTAAATATGACGTTATCTCTGATGTAGTTGTATAGGTATGCAGTCATATAGTGTAGTAGACCGTATGAAATTTGTTTAATTCGTGAAAATTTGAATTGATGCCGTGTTTGGGTTTTCTATATTTGTTTGGGTTTTTTTTTTTCTTTGTTTTGTTTTGTTTTGTTTGTTTGTTTGTTTTTTGTTTTTGTTTTTTTTTTTTTTTCGTTTCAGTTTGATTTTAAATTTGGTTCTGCAATCTTTTCCCTTTTTTATTTTCTATGTCTCTTATTCTTTTTTTCCCCATATTTTTTGTTTAATAAATTCATTTATTTTGGGAAGGGGGGGGGGTAAATTATTTTACAAAATAGACCCGCGACAAGGAAATCAACAGATACTGTAAATATAGTTTTGAATCAGAAATTTATGAAAAAAAATTATGAAATTTGGGCAGGACATATACCAAATAAAACCAGTACATCAATGATGAAGGTAATTACAATAAGATCAAGTAAAAACATTAAGAAAAGGTTTGTTTTGACAATTTCAATCGAATACAACTCTTCTAATGAAAAAATCGAAATATAATTATTAGTTGGCAAGATCCATTTCATGTAATATTACTTAGTATTAGCTATATTTCTTCTTTTTTTTTTTTCAGGTAACACATGGAGTTATGAAGGGGCCTATGGTAAGCTTTGTTTCGTCATCTCTGTAGATATAGTATATTTTAAACCAGCCAAATGTCATTATATGATTATAACGAAATAAAAAGATGCCTTGTGCGACAAACAGCGCGTGGTTATCCGGATTGACCGGTAACTGGTAGATTCATAGAGTGATGCGGTCATATAATAATACAATATACAGATATATCATGTATATAAAAAGCTAGCGATGAATATAGATACCGTTTACAATCTATTAATTATCTCTGCTGAAGCGGACTTATAATGTAACTGGACAAATCTTTAAAAAAATCAAAGGATAACAAAGTTAAGGTACGCAAAAAAGGGACTCAGAATGCTCTACAGACAGACAGAAAACTCAATTAATTAATAACGTGTAGGCCTGCATACATAGGTATATGATTCTGACACCAAAATCACTCATTGTGCATTCTTCACTATCTATAAGGATTTTCGGTACAATTGCAATACTGACATCCAGTCTTCAAATGAAATCAAACGATAAGTATACAATAACTTGCATACGTTCGAATTTTCTACGTTCGATTGATGAAATAAATTGGTGCAAGCATCCTGGGTCAAAGAGTTACTTTCATTATCAATATTCGAAAATATTTTAAAATCAATTTGAAAAAAAAAGATCTTAGGCATAAATTAAATATTTTGAAGAACATTTTAAATATTTGATAAGGATGATTCTTCAAAAATTTACGTTTCTTAGGTCCAAACATGTGGTATGTAGATTTCCCGGTGTGCGCAGGCCGAATGCAGTCTCCGGTCAGTATAGACACGGCCAAGGTCATTCTGGACGAGGAACTGACCATGTTCAACCTCCGTGGGTATGATAACGTCAACCGGGTTAATATGACGCTACAGAACAACGGTCATACAGGTAAGGTTAAGACCAGGGACGGGTCGAAAAAATTTACTATCTTCGTCCATTATGCTGGCGTCACACTGTCCCGATTTAAGCAGCCGATGGCCACACGATAAAGGATTTTTTCAAATTCGGATGTGATCGTAATATCACCGGGCTATTCGTAAGGCCATCTTGAACCATCGTATGACCGCCGGCTTGATTTGTCAAATTTCGGGAACAACTTCGGGAGTGCTGTCAAAATCTTTGGCATGCCAAAAAATTCCCGATGGCACTCCCGAAGGACCATCTTCGAAACAGGTTCGTGTAATCATCTTGCCCTTCGTAAGACCATCGAGAAGGCATCTTGCGTATTCGTAACATCTTCGTTTCCCCTTCGAATTACCATCGGGATCATCGGGGAAATTTTGCCATACGAAGGCATTACGAACGTATCAAGAACCTCCCGATGGAGTTAGGAAGGCTATACGACTTCGTGACAACCTCGCAATTCCATCGAAATGACATCGTAGTGTCATCGTAATCTAGTACGATGACGTTAAGATGGGATCCCGATACTAAAGACGACAGACACAAATATTAGATAAAACTTTCAAAAAATTTCAATTTTTAAAATATTTTTCTAAGTTAATCCATATAATTAAAATAAAAACTTTTCTGACTTCTTCAAATTTGCAAGTTCAATTTGCAAGTTCACAATTAATGCAGTATAAAGTAAAATGACGTGCCTTGATAATGTTACGATAAGGAAAAAGAAGGCAGTAGCATTGCTTCTGTAAATGCATCTAAGAGAGCATGCACAGACTCAGTATTTTCTATAATTACTGGTAATACTAGTATCTTGTTGTGACATATATCCATTTTCATCTTTGTTACATTGAATCATCACGTCTTCCACTTGTTTCCACTAAATGAAATTCGTAATATTCTAAGACGATTTTGGTTGACAATAATACATGTCAACTGCTACGCAAAGGTCACTGATAAGTGAACACGTTGTCAATTTGTCCGTCTGGTAGTCACACTTTCACATAAAGAACTGTAATGATATGCCTTTCAAAGACGGTCGAGCAAGATAAGAATCAACATTCATATATCTGGGCTAATTATGCTACATAGACAGTGCGATTCAGATATTCAATATCGTATACTTTTGGGTATTTTTTGTATTTTTCTGAGACAGAAATAATAAAAGGCGGAGGAGGAAATCATTGATACTGTGCTACTGATTAAACAAGAATTTTTAAACATCCAAACGTGGTGCAATCCTGGTTATTATCCGATGCATCGCATTCTAGATACGACGTCGTGAAGCAATCTAATAGCCTTCGTTAATACATCGTAAGCCTTCGTATGACCTTCGGATATGTTTTAAGATAAAATTCGTCCCGTCGTGTTGTCATCGGGAGTGGTTCGGATACAATCGTGTGGTCATCTTTTAGCATCGTGTTATCATCTTTTAGCATCGTAAAAACATCGGTTGCTGAGCGGATCTTAACCATATTCGGGAGTAACTTCGCACGAAATTAAAAATTTCATATTCGTGTGTCCATCGGATATCATAATCGGGACAGTGTGATGCCTACATTAGAGAGTTCCAATAATTTACATCAAGAGCGATAACTCCAAAATAAAAACGAAAATGTTATGTATTTGAAAAATGAAAGGTGTAGAGAGCGACCTTAAAAGATCAATGGCTTAAATCTCTAGATCAATAATTATCATGATAATGAAAGGGAAAATAAAATTGGCGATTAATCTTCATATATCAAGGATTTCATCGAAATCTGCCAATCTGAACTAAAGAGAAGGAGATATTTTTTTTTTTTTTTTTTTTTTGGAGGGAGGATGGTCTTTGGTCTGCTGCGTCTTTCGTTAATTTTGAACACAATTTCTATGTCTTTGGCTATATTTCATTGTATGGATTGAGGATCACTGACGAAGGTTAAGTACCCGAAACGTGCATGTCTGGTCCATGCTGCAAATTTATCTGTTCTTAAATGATGCTATGAATTTGAAGACGTTTAACATTTGAACCACTTGGTGAGTGTCACTGCTGGTGGACCAGGAGTCCCCGAGGGCACATGTAGCGAAGTTCGATCAACTTCGGTTGGTCGTTTCTTCAAACGCATTTGAAAACTTCTCTTCTCAAAATGTTCTCGAAATTTCTGAAAAGTGGGTCCTTTAGCATTATATCTCACCCACCCTGCTACGTAATTAGTGAACATGTATCTTTCACAGTCTTTGGCCATATTGCATTGTTTAGGATTGAGGATCACTGACGAGGTTTAAGTACCCGAAACGTGCATGTCCGGTGGTCCATGCTGCAATTTTATCTGTTCTTAAATGATGATATGAATTTGAAGACGTGTAACCTCTGAAAGTCACGAGAATGAACGATTTAGGACCATCTGTGATATTGTTTACTCAAGATATCTTATCCCTAAGTCCGTCCTTATGCTATCTTTCGAAGCAATCTTAAAGAACATCAACGATATGCTTAAAACTCTGACTTTATATTTTTGTCTCTGTAAATAGTGTCATTCATTAAAGATAAAATTATGATGAGAAGATTATCGTGATATTTGTCAAGCGTAAATGCTCAAAAAGGGTAGTTTTGATCGCCATACCTTGGAATGTGGAAAGCTTTAATGCCAGAAGCTTCTGGATGTTATGATCCCCAAGTAAAACATTATCGCAAAAGTGTGGTCTTTTTATCAAATGTCAGATTTCATTTCACTTAGGTTTAATCTATCTTAATGGAAATTCAAATGTCTTCCAAACGAAATTTAAAACAACAATAAAACCCGATGTAACTTCATTATTCTATGAGATCTAGCTATGAATATGAATTATTATGGTAATATGCCTATATCATAATTCTTAAAACCCGATCTTATTCCTTTGGATCAACCAAACGCGATTCGGGAAAATGTGGGGGTGGTGGTTAGGGAGTCAGAACCTAGATCCGCCCATATCAATGGATAGAAAGAGTGATAATGTAATCATTTTTACTTGTTTTTCTTACAGTACAAGTAGACCTAATGGGTAACGACATGAATGTGAGTGGAGGGGGCGTAGGCGATACATTCCGGGCCAAACAGTTTCACTTTCATTGGGGGTCAGAGGACAGACGCGGCTCGGAGCACGACATCAACGGCGTCCATTATCCAATGGAGGTCAGATAATGGATAAAAAAAACTTATCCAATATACTAGTATTACGATGACTCTTCGTTTACACACTCGCATATTGGTTTGTCCGTAAAATATGAAATATATAAGTAGATAAAAGATGGAAAAATCCAACTTTTCTTTTAATATCAGTGGCGCCATCTTCATTCTCATGTGTCACTTTTTGCAATATTTCTTTTAATATCAGTGGCGCCACCTACATCATGATTTGACTTCGACTCTCCACATGTCAAGCCTCTTCTTTAATTGTATCTTCTGTGATCTTTATTTTCACGTACTTGCTGTTCATATGTGTTTCGCTAAAGTATTGCAACGTTGTCTTACAAGTAATGGTAATCAGATTAAATGAAAACAATAGAAATTTTGATTGTAGGTGTCGCCCCATGTAGGGAGTTTCAGTTTCATATATCAAAGATAAAATTAGTGGATGCATACAGTCTATAGTTTTACCTCATTATACGAAGGGAACACTGCATCCTCGGGAACCCACGCTCGATCGCACTCCGTTTTTAATTATGCTCAAGTGTAGCGCAATCCAGCATAGATTTCCGAGGATGGAAACTGCAATGTCGACAATACTTGTCAGATTGGGTTTAATTCTATATTTTTATGTCATGTTATATTACAGATGCACGTTGTTCATTACAATGCACGATATCAGACTTTCCAGAATGCAGTGAACAAGTCAGACGGTCTCCTCGTCCTAGGGTTTTTATTTGAGGTATAATTTTGTAGCTTGACTCCATGTACAAGTCAAAATTCATTCTGAAACTTCAAACTGCATCGTCATAAGAAAATAAGAAATCGATTTCTAAACAATGAAAGCTTCAAAGTAGTTTAGTGGGGCACTATAGACGGAGATTTGAATTTGGCGCGTGATGACGTCATCCAACTTTTGAACCAATCAGAGGACAGTATTGAAATTGTACTATTTTTAGAATTCTGAAATACCAGTGTCTAAAATGGAATCTATGATAGCGAATTTTGTTAAAAGTATCAGATTAAGTATAAGTATTTTACGTAGAACGCATATCAAGTAATTCATTTATGATAAATTTCAGGTTTCATTCCTACTACAAGTCATTTTAGTACATGGTACATTCTATAAATAAAACATCTTTTTACTTTCTTATTGACGGACTGAATAGATAATTTGATTATAAGATTTTCTACAAACAAATTTTCATTTGGTAACAAGATAGCATGACATATGAGAGATCAAATCTTAGAAAACAAACTTATAAAAGTTCACTTGATTTTAACTTAATTGCTCTCAAATAATGACGTATTAATTGAGATATAAAAACAGTACAAAAAGCCGATGTATGTGAATGTTGCATCTCTAAATGAAAATAATGTTTATGATACTGAAATTGAAATCATCATGTTACTGAAACTGTTCAGATTATTATATACCATCCAGATCACTTGTTTTTCCCTCATTATGACATCCTATGGTATGCTTCATCGTTGCAGATAAGGGATAATGAAAAAGTTTCATAAAGTCAAATTTAGTTGTTTATTGTTATTTGTAGCATTCCTGCTTCAATTCCCTTAAATTCTTTTCTTGGTGAATGAGATACTAGTATCTTTATTTTTTTTACTATAATTATCATTAAAACAGCGACAGGTAAAAGTATTTCATCACGGTATAACGACTGCCTTACCTGTATGTCTCTTAATTACAGGTTGGCAACCATAATCATCATTTTGACCAGATTATTCATCATTTTTACCAAATAGCTCACAAAGGTAAAAAAAAGTTATTTTCATGATTTTCTGTAACAGTTCTTTCTGACATTCCTGTCGTTTTTTCCTGGATATGAAAATACTTTCTATTTTTTTATAATTAAGCAAGACTACCTAAAGTATATATAAACCCCAGTTTTTCCTTTTAGCTCGCCGGGACGAAAAAGTCCGGAGAGCTAATGCCATACCCTCGGCGTCGTCGTCGTTGTAGATACCTTGTGACGAGACCTTTTATTTGAGACCATGACCTTTGACCTAGTGACCTTGACCTTGGACTTTTACCTACTTTTCAAAAACTTTAACCTGGTTTCTAACAAAAACCTGTATAGGCGAGCTATGTAATCTTTGATTACCCTATGTTTATTTTACAGATGATCACGTGAATCTTCCCACATTTCCTCTGCGGTCTTTATTTCCTGATGACATGTCGGTTTACTATCGGTATAGGGGAAGTCTGACAACTCCACCTTGTTTTGAAAGCGTTCTATGGACAATCTTCAAAACAACGATTAAAATTTCAGAGGATCAAGTTAGTAGAAATAAACAGAATTACTTTGTTATTGATATATATTTTTAGTATCTTATATAGTCAATCTTACTGGAAACACAAAAGTAAGAAAACTAAAATCGAGACACTTTAACAGATAAAATTATTTCTAGATCATTCATCATTCATTTGCATATTAATTACCTCCACAAAGTTAAACACTCATTCATAAAATTGTTGATTGAAGAATTTTTTTCATTGTAGTTGATGAAATTTCGCCATAATGTATACAGAAATTATGCCAACGAGACTATAGACAGAGATATTTCGGACGACTTCCGGCCTGCGCAGGCATTGAATGATCGATTCATTTACGCAAGTCACTCAAGCGCCATCTATAGATCTGCTTCCTGTAAAACGACACACAACGTTGTAGTTTTGACACTTGTTATCTATCTCACCTTATTGATAAATGTATTTCAATGAAAATTTAATGGTAGTGAATGAATAGATTAAACGAGAATCTCCCAATAATCAGGACAATCTTTTATACCATTTATGTCTAAAATCGCAGAAAGGTATCACATATTTGTTGAGGCGCGCCGCTGGTTTCTATTGATCAATAATGTTAAATTCGATTTAACAAGTCAAAGCATTCATTTTGCCATACACTTTCAAAAGTAACTTGTGGTTCTAGAATACTAGTATTTCTTCTTACGACATACCTTATAGTTAGAATATAACTGTTTTTTATGTGTCGCCTGCGAAGCATAGCAACACTTAGGGATCACTTTATCCATTGTCCGCCTGTCTGTCACACTTGGATGTCAAATCCTATATAAATAGTGATCCCTAAGTGTCGCTATGTTTCGCAGGCGACACATGCATTCCTTGGAATGATTTTTTCATACAAGTTAAGACATCATAAAAGGTTTTTATGCTTGTTGTCTAACAAGTTATGTTTATCTACATAAATGTGCTAGTATTCTTCTATTCTACTAATGTGATATTATTGTCGTATTTGATTTCTTCCTAATTATATTCCTTTACATTTTATTTATAATTATTTTGAAGAATATTCTTTTTATTGTTTGATATACTAGTAGATGGTCAAAATAATCAGCTGTGATTGTATTATTGTGGTAGATCTGTAAATGTTCCTTCTGTTTCAGGAAATGAATATCAAATGTCTTTTTTGCCTTGAATGAAAGATAAAGAATGAAATCTCTATCTTATGATCTCACTGAATTTAATTCCTAATCCACCTGATTTCACCTTATTAGATAACGTAAACATAATAAATAACTTTCGTTGCTAGCTTTCTTTTGATCTGGTATATCTGAATGTTTCTGAGATGGATTTATCTAACCCCAGGAAAATTTGAGAGTTCTCAGTAACAAATGGGGAAAAGTTGTTTATGCTATGATATGAAATAATGGTTCTGTTTTGTAGAAAATCTAGAACTTACCATCCCTTCTTTCAAAAACTCGTATTCTTAATATTAAATTATACGCAAGCGAGGTACATGTAGCACCCCTCATAACTGCATTTCTTCTATAATGTTCACAAGTTTCCCTTGCGTTTGTCCTTGAACATCAATTTGGTTCATTCTCTCCCTATGATTAACATTTGTAGAAGGTTTAAAAGAAAGGAGGGGATCTTCAGCAGTACTCGGTTACAACACCCACAGCAAATCATCAAAAGACTAGTACTCGGTTACAACACCCACAGCAAATCATCAAAAGGCTCTAACATTAGAACACAGATTAGACAAGAACAACAAGGGACACAATAGGAACAAGGAATAATTAAATTTCCATTGTTATCAATTCTGATTGGCCGAGAAATTTTGTTGGTACCTGTATCAACACAAAACGGAATTAGCAACGTTTTAAGCAACGTCGTTAGCAACACGATTTCAAAGCTGTAAATATACGTTGAAAAGCGACGAAATGAAACTATATGTAATCAATGTGATTTTTTTGGTTGATCGAGGTATCAACACCAAACATTGAAGGAAAACTTATGCATCGTGCGCGTATCTCGATCAACAAAAAGATATTACAATGATTCCTTAAAGACCATACGAAACAGGCGACATCAAAATACTAAACACAAAAAGCTAAACATGAACCAACACGACCAATTGGCAGTCGGTACCGACTTAGGGTGTCATCTGCCATGTAAGTAGCAGATGGTGTGGTTATTCGGATTACGTGCACACAACCCTTCCACTTGACCTGTTACACAGAGGTCTCAAAGACCACACAATTGTTGTGTATTATTGAGTCTTTGCGGAATACAGAGTTTTCCCCCTTACGGACGGTATCTGACGGAAAACCATTGTGACGTCATGAAAATGGTATGGTAACGTCGATTTTATACCGTCATTTCCCAGACTTTAAGGACTGTTTCCATAGAATTTGATGACGTCATAATCAGTCTACGTCAGATACCGTCTCAAATGGGAAGTAACTCCGGTTTTCGAAAATAACGAATAGTCTCCTTAATGTGAGATGATAACATTAACAAGACAGGTGAATGCAAGGACTAAAGTAACAAACAGATGAATAAACAGATTGATATCAACATCATACGGGGGAAAAGACAGTCTTCTGCCGGCTGGAGCGAGCTCATGAATGCAATCATCATAGGAATCAGACAAACTTTCAGAGAGGACAGGAAGTCAGGGTCCTGCCTTCTCTAAAAAGGTTTGGACAAGGCTCGATGTGGAGTCCCGTCGTCACAGTAAGTCAGAGAGTAACTCTTAAGAATATGTGCTTGTACAAAGTTGTTAATTGGTCACGTATCATGCAGAGTGGCCTTCTGACATCAGGGTCATATTCACCTAATATAAGGCGATTGGCGATTGTAACGTATTTCCGACGGAATAATTTCTAGAATGTCTTGACTAGCTTTTACTCCCCTATCGCGAGTTCGCTTCTTTTCATATGGTGGAGGTTTTTGTTTGTTTGCTTTGGTTCCTGTTTTGTCCTGATTTTGTATGCCTTCGGTTTCTGATTTTTGAATTATCGATTTTGTGCTGTATACAGGGATATGGTCATTATCCATATTTGTCATTTTTACCACTGTCCATGTGTCACTGCTGGTGGACAAATTGTCCCCGAGGGCACTTGTCGGGCAGTTTTTTGCTTCAATGGATAGTACACAAGAGACCTACAAAGTGGCTGGGGCGTCGCCCACTATAAAAAGGCCCCAACCTGTTGCGTCTACGGACACATACGCAACAGGTAACTTAGGTGTCCCTAGAATTAGTCTAAATGACATTAGAGACGAGACATTTGTAGTGAGTAGTAACCATGAGTTTTGGTACAAATATGCAGATGGGTATATTAAAATCAAGCCCTGTAAGATTGAAGTGGTCGATATTCTAAAAGAGCACCAATTTTCACCAAGCGATTGCTCAGTTTCTAAGTGCGGCACGAAGAACTGCAAAACTTGTAACATCCTAATAACAGACGCTTCATTCTCAAGTAATCTCACAAAACAAACATTTAACACGCATAGTTTTGAAAACCTTAACTGCATGCCATCTAATGTTGTGTACGGAATAGAGTGCTCACTTTGTGGATTGATTTATGTGGGTGAAACCAAAGGTAAGCTCCGAACCAGAATGTCAGGACACCGGTCAAAAATAAATAATAAAGGAAGTCAACTCCTTTACCGACATTTTGACCAGGCCAATCATTCGGTTTTATCTATGAGAGTCAGAATCCTGGAGAAAATATATCACCCCACAAACAATCCCAATTTGAGCACACCTTTCCGTCGCAACAGAGAAGAGTTCTGGATAAAAAATCTTTAACACTGCAGCGCCCTATGGGTGCAACGATAACATCAGCACTATAGGAAACTTAACAAGTCCCGGTTGTCAATCGGTAAATGTGACTAGCTTATTCAACAGACAACAAAGAAGACCTCGAAGTCATGGCATTCGAAAATACAATAGGCCTGAGATACATAGTTTCTCCTTCGATGACTTGGTTCCATTTTTGAATGAGCCTCTAGGCCTGCATTATATTCGTACCAAATTATACTCTGTTCCTTTACGGAAGTTGCACGAAATCTACGATCATACGAAGGACCTCACATATACCGATACACGTTCCCCAGAATACAGACTACAAGGAGTCATATTGGACATTTCTACTTTTCGTTTATTTCAAGCAGTGAGATCAGATAAATCAGAGGAGAAAACAAACCGCCCTTTCATTAAAGTAAGATTTGCAAACAAAGGTATTGATAACTTGAATCTTGGTCAAATTTTGAATCACAAAACTGTCACAGAAAAAATCCCACCATATTTCAAAAGAAAAGAAACTCCTTGTATTTCCTATAGCTACACACCAACAGTTGCATCTAAAATTTACAATTACAAACGATTCCTGCAGTTTATTGATTTAAGTAATCCCTCACTACATCCACTTCCCTGCGAATGTTCTTCATCGGATTTCAACTACTCTCCTTGTGGACACGTTATTACTGGTAACCTTAGTATAGTCAAGAACGACAAGTTGAGAGAATTGTTAAAAAAGGGTCCCAAATACAGAGAAAGTATGTCCTTTACATGGAACCAAAATGTCAAAATTATCATGGACTCTTGTGAGGAATATGCAAGCCGTTGGGCAAAGAAAGAGGATGTACAGCTCGACACCCTTTCCGAATGGATAAAATCAATCAGAGGGTTACTTTCATCTAGAATTCACCGATTAAAATCAACTGTGAACACCAGATTCGTGTCTATATTTAAAGACCCTAATGTTATCACAGAGCTCACCTACCTCCAAGAACATTATGTCATCACACCAGCGGACAAAGCCTCAAATAATTACACATTTACTTGCAAAAAGTACTATTTCGACAGTCTAGTTAAAGAGTTGGGTTTAAATTCGACACCTGGAAATCCCACTTACACCCCAACAAACCTTTCTGCCTCTGAAATAATAGATAACCACAAATCAGCTCTTACTTCCTTTGGCTTCGACACTACCAATTTAGATTTAGATTTACCATACTTGTACTGCATACCTAAAATGCATAAGAATCCGTACAAACAACGTTTCATCGCTGGTTCCTCAAAATGTTCTACCAAAACTGTATCGATCTTACTCACCAAAGTTTTATCTGAAATCAAATCTGGGCTTCAAAAATATTGTTCGACAGTGTATTCTCGCAGTGGTATCAACCAGATGTGGATTTTAAAGAATTCGAAGGAACTTTTAGAACATCTGAAATCCTCTCATTTTAGTAGAGTCCATTCGATCAAAGCCTTTGATTTTTAGACACTTTACACTACAATTCCACATTCTAAATTGAAAGAAAGACTCGCAAAAATTATAAGTAATGCGTTTACAAGTAAGAACGGTAATCGCAAATACAAATTTATTGTTGTTAACTATGACAAAACCTACTTTGTAAAAGAAAAGTCCGATTCTGAAAATAAGTACACTGAAACAGACATTATTCAGATGTTAAACTTTCTGATCGACAACATTTTTGTGGTGTTTGGAGGAAAGGTCTTCCAGCAAATTGTCGGAATTCCAATGGGGACCAATTGTGCCCCACTCCTTGTCGACATTTTCCTTTACTCGTACGAAGCTGAATTCATTCAATCTCTGGTCTCTGAAGGGAAAAGATACTTAGATTCTGACTTTAAGTGACTTTAACTTCACTTACAGATACATAGACGATGTGTTGTCCATCAATAATCCAAAATTCGCGGATTACCTGAGCAGTATCTATCCTTCGGAGCTTGAAGTCAAAGAAACCACAGAGACAAATAATTCAGCATCCTATTTGGACATAATGTTGTCCTACGACACTGATGGTCACATGAACACCTCACTCTATGACAAACGTGACGACTTCAATTTCAGCATTACAAACTTTCCTTTTCTGAGTAGCAACATCCCTTCATCGCCTGCTTATGGCGTGTTCATATCTCAGTTGATACGCTATGCCAGAGCAAGTACCAAATATACGGATTTTGTTCTGAGAGCTAGGCGTCTTTCAGATAAGCTTCTCAGTCAGGGATATGTTTGTGACCGACTAACATCGTCACTGAGGAAGTTCTACGGTCGATATGGGGAACTCGTCATACACTATGATGTTCCACTCTCAAGAATGGTGGATGATATTCTGTCATAGACCATTTGAACCATCCAACCAAAGATAGTACTCTATATCTTCCAAAATGGAAGTAACCGGATGTGACAGTTCTACCGAATTGAAGCGACGGGTGTTGCATGCAAGCAGGAGATGCTTACTCTTCCTGGGCACCTGGTCTCACTCCCATATCGGGAGTTCGCTTCTTTTCATATGGTGGAGGTTTTTGTTTGTTTGCTTTGGTTCCTGTTTTGTCCTGATTTTGTATGCCTTCGGTTTCTGATTTTTGAATTATCGATTTTGTGCTGTATACAGGGATATGGTCATTATTCATATTTGTCACTTGAAAGCGGAAAGCCTCGACATAGACGTCTTATGTTCTGAAAGGTGTATATTGTATATTCCTATTGTGAAAATCCAAACCATAAGTACATCAGTGAATTAAAGTCAAACACAAGACCGGAGACAATAATACATCAGCATAGAAACAAGAAGGATAAGACTATCTTTATGACCAATCTCCGCAGAGGGCGCTACTAAATGTACGCGCTGTATAATATAAGAAGCAGTTGGCCGTCGCACTATTGCCATGGGATAAAGTCTGCCAAAATATACTCTAAGTGTATTGGATTATTCTAGAGAATGTTTTCAAATGCATCCCACCTCTAGCTTGGTAGGGGTCCGTCGTTGCTCAATTTTGTGCTCTATCGTGAGTGCTGTTGAGATTGTCGTCAGGATTTACATGATTAAAACATGAAGGAACAACAAGTGATACTAAACTATTGCTCTTGTGATAGAGAACGATAGGCCATTTACTGAATTTATTGAACTTGTCACTTTTGTCAAATATGATCTGTTATAAAATTTCAATGTACCATATGCGCATTTTAACAAGTTATGTTTCATCAGTCATATGCTCGAGAACGAAAAAGAGGACATCAAAATAATATAAAATTATGAAGAGCAAAAGTCTAAACTTGACTTATTAAGCTATGTCATCAGCGGGATAGATTGTTTTGTAATTCACGTATAGGGTTTTTACTGACAAAAAATTGACTGTATATCTTTCAGCAGTAGAATATTCACATAATAATTTGCAAAGAAAGTTACGAGGAAAATGCAGTCCAGAACAAATGAATGTGGTGGAAGCATAACGCACGCTGAATAATAAACAGACAAACACCGTATCACGTTTTTATACTAATTACTTTTAACAGGAAAATTTCCACTTTTATTCCTTTTGCTTTGAGAAAGTTTTGGAAATTTAAAATGTGGCACAATGGTAAGTCAAATTCATTTTAGAAAACTGATATGCTAATTAGAATTTCGAATTATTAAAAAAAACATACGATTTTATGAACCGTTAGAAAGATCAATAGCATTATCTAAGCTAGTGTCATCATCAGATATGACAAAAAAGTAGATCTGCGTTTCTTATATCTTCAGGTGTCTTTTATGTCACACTTGTCAATGAAATGTCAAATTGTAGTATGATATGGTATCTAGATTTGTCAATTCTTACTTACCTATCATTCATTCATTCATTCATTTATTCATTCATTCACTTTTCCTACGTATCTGTATACCTCCATTTATTCATTTTTTTGTCATTCAAATATCAAAATTCATTCATTCATTCATTTCTTTATTTTTCCGTAATTCAAATATCCAATCATTTATTAATTCATTAATTAGTTCATGTATCCATTTATTAATTCATTAGAATTATTAACATCTGTTTGACGTTGCTTAGGAGGGTTATGAACACATCAATTATCTTTAATTAATCTGAGAAAAAATCCTAATAGATTCGTCTTAACACGTGGCAATGCACGTCAGCCCCATGTCATATGACCACTTCACTTATTGTTATGACAACATTAATTTTCCCCTGTCTGCCTTCATCATTACCTACAAACGACTATGTTATATGCTTCAAATGATATCATTATTAATTACACAAAAAGACATAAGAAATGGTTTTTAATGACTGGTTGACTCAAGTTTGTCTCAACACATGTAAAGGAAAGCAGGGGATATCCAACGACACTCGGTTACTGAACCAACAGCAAAACCCCAAAAAAACTCACTGCAAAAAACACAAAGGAGACACGCACAGAATGAGACGGAAATGGTACTTGTAAATGTAAAGAGGATGTAGAATGTAAATAAGAAGTTAAATTCCAAAAAAACGTTTTTGGGTTTTCTAGACTGGATATTTAAAAAAATATATGGATAAAGAATTCTTTCAATGCCCAGGTCTGTAAAGTTGACTGTTTGGGATATGTTTTTAAAAGGAGGGGATCTCCAACAACACTCGGTTGCAGAACCCACAGCAAACCCCCTAAACACCCCCATGCAAAACACAGAGCAGACACGAACAGAAAGAGACACAAAAAGGCAAGGAACACCAGCTCGCACCATAGAAACATGAAACACAAATGACACATAAACCAACGAGACCAATGGGCAATCGGTGCCGACTTATGACGGTCATCTGCCACATCAGTAGCAGACGGTGTGGTCTTGTAAGAATTTTGCTCTCCACATATTCACTTTTTGGATTTTGAAAACATCACTGATGAGACACTGTGTGTTGCACTGAAATCTAAACATGGAACATATATGTATATTTTTAAAATTTTTAAGTGGGTATAATAATGAACGAAGCTTTTTAAAAAATTAATTGGTAGTACTTACGAAGAATTTTCCGACATTTGAAGGGTTTTGAAATATACGGTACATCCTATTTCTTCGTTGAATTTACTCATAGTGACATCACTTACAATGATTTTTGATAATTTTCATGTCCTTTTTCTGACAACCCATAACCGGGGCCAGGTTGTTTTTAAATGATACAGAGATTGGAATTTTACTCAGCTTTAAGCTTTCTTTTCGATCCTACTTACTTAGAAACTATAAATTGCGTTATATATGTAACATGATTCAAGTGATATTTGAATATGTTAAATTGACACTCAACAATGCAAACGTTAAAAGCACAGAAATACCATTGTTTGACATAAATATCAACATTGTAGATGTAGAGATTCATACAAGTGTATATGACAAAAAAGATGATTTAGGATTTATCATAGTAAATTTCCCCTGGCTTGACGGCGATGTACCAAGACTACCGTCATACGGCATTTACATATTACAGCTCATCTGGTACGCGCGATAGCATTTACTAATATTTTTGATTTTCACAGCAGAGATTTACAAATTACCTACTTAGGCCAAGGTTTCCACTTTCATAAACTTATAAAAACATTCTGGGAATTTTACAAAAAATACAATCAGCTTCTTTTGAAATTCTGACCTATACAGGCAAAAGAACATATATTTCTTTTGGTATTTTACAATCTGCCTTTTATGGTGAAATAAGAAACAAAATTAGAAGAATCAAAGGTAGACAACATTACTATCGAAAATGCGTTAGACTCATCAAACGCCTTTTAGACCGTGGATATGATCCTCATGTCACTAGACGGACACTCGGCTTGGTACTTGACCAATCTACAGTCTTGTTCCGGCGCATTCTTAAGATTTCCACTCTGGCTGACTGTGACAACGTGACTCCTTGACGGGCCCTGTCCAAACCTCCTCAGTGAAGACAGGGCCCCGACCATCTGTCCTCTCTGAATGTCAGTCGGACTATTCGAGTGATAACATACATGAGCTCGCTGAGGCCGACAGAGCGTGGACAATATTGTGTAGGCCACCTTTTTATATACCCATTTACATATTCATCTGTGTTGCTTTGGCCCCTATGTTTTAATGTATAGTCCTGTATCAGTGAGTTGGTTATTGTACACTACAATTGCGCGTTCTTCAAGACCTTTGCAAGAATTTTGCTCACATAATCCGGATAACCATACCATTTGCTGCTTGCGTGGCAGATGGCCGTCCTAAATCGGCACCAATTGCCCATTGCTCTCGTTGATTTAAGTGTAGTCTTTTGTGTTTTATGTTTCTATTTTGTTTTTGGGGGGTTTTGCGTCTCTTGCTGTGCATGTCTTCTCTGTGCTTTCGCATCAGGTGTTTGGTGCTTTGCTGTTGGTACTTCGACCGAGTCTGGTTGGAGCTCCCCTCCTTTTTTGATAATGCGGTATTCAATAGTGTCACCTACAATTTATACCTTACTCGCACTTGGCTCTGAAGATTGTTCATGAGATTAAGTTGTCCTTGTTATTTTTATGAGAAAAAGTTCTAATTCATATTTCTTCAAGACTTGGTAAGCCTTTTGATGGTGATTCCTGCATTCTGATTTGTGTTGGATTTTCATTCACTGGTTAGGACTAGGATTAAGAAAGTAATAATCACCTTTTTCATCAAATGATACCTAATGAGTTTAAGAAGATCCTGACGATAATCTCAACAGCACTCACAATAGAGCACCAAATTGAGCATCGACAGACCCATAGCAAGTTAGATATAGGACCAGGTGCCCGGGAGGAGTAATCATATGACAGGAGTAAGCATATTTCTGGTTGGTCATGTGCAAATTCCATGAATCGAGAAGCAATTCTTGGAAAATTTGGATGTGTGCCAACAAAAACTATACACCCATGGAAACCGAAAGTAAGACAGTCATTACTAAGTTTTATATTTACATTCCCGCTGAATATTAGACACCCTATATTTGCACGAGCATCGCTTATACAGCGTGTTAAAGCATCAAAAGTATTCGAACGTTGATAAGTGCTCCCTACGTTCAAAACTAAGACATGACGTCACAATAGGCAACCCGATTTATCAGAATATAATTTTAGTTGCTTACTTTGCTTTCAACATTAGAAATCTACTAGAAATGTAAATATATTAAAATGAATAATGATCACAACTCGACTATTGTTGTTCATTAACACTGTATCATATAACATGACTTTTATGAATCTTCGATTTCTTTGACCTTGTTGCAGGGATGTTAACCTGTTTTGTCATATCAATAATGGCAAATATGGACAATGACCTTATCCCTATATACCATACAAAATCGATAATTCAGAAAATCATAACCGAAGCATCCAAAATCAGGATAAAACAGGAACCAAAGCAAACAAACAAAAACCTCTACCACATGAAAAGAAGCGAACTCCAAATATTGGACTGAGACCAAGTGCCCAGGAAGAGTCAGCATCTCCTGCTTACATGCAACACCCGTCGCTTTAATTCGGCAGAAATATCACATCCGGTTACTTCAATTTCTTGTAAGTTAATGCATTGTTTGTTTATTTTTGTACGCTATTTGGCATTTTCCGACATTGTTACCCCCTATCGCTTCAAATTGTAATTATAAATCTTGCGACTCATCTTTTTAAACAAAACACCTATAAGGAATCTTCAAGTACATTTTATTTTTATCCTAACAATCTTCTGCCTTCAAAGTTAGGACACAGCATTATGATTGAGGGATTAATCAGGCCCTTATTCTTACAGCTCCTTTATATCCCCTCCTTATCTTATTTTGAGGGAGAATTGTAAGAATTCTCCCAATCCGTTCTGATACTTCATTTCCAACTAAATCTCCCCATTTGCCTAACATTTATACTTATCTATCAAAGTATTTGATAAGTGTGGGTTTCTGGGTACTCGGAAAATTGAAGGGTTGTGCGCACGTAGCCCGGAAAACCACACCGTCTGCTATTTGCGTGACAGATGGCCGCCCTAAGTCGGCAGCGGTTGTCCATTAGTCTCGTTGGTCTATGTGTGGTCTTTTGTGTTTCATGTTTCTATGGTGTGAGTTGGTGTTTCCTGGCCCTTTTATGTGAGTGTCTGCTCTGTGTTCTTCCATTGGGTGTTTTCGAGGTTTACTGAAGATGCTGCAACTGAGTGTTGTTGGAGATCCCCTCTTTTTCATGTCGTAAAGTCCCACGTGCTTGATATATATTTGTTTCAATGTGGATATTGCAATGCAGTCTTGTTTGAGAAATTGTATAGCACTCTGAAGGCAGCAAAACATTGACTGATGTCCTTAAACTAATTTTTTTTGTGCTAAGTGATTGTTTTGTGATTACTAAAATTTTCTGATGAAATTCAAGGGAAAGAGGTTAATTAAAATAAGATTTTACGAGTTCAAAGAATAAAGGATTTGTTGTCTGTTATCAGTCGCGTTTTCCACCATTATATCAATATTAACCTTTTTTTTTTAATTTAATTCCTTTTCATATCGAAAAAGGTATATACCTTAAGATAAAAACACAAACACTTATTTACGCAAATGTTTGGTCCCTTGGTCTTTATCAGGTGCAAAATTAGCAATGAACACTAGAAAAGCAAAAGATGGAACTTACTTAACTGTCAAATACATGGTTCGTTTTATGCACTTGATAAAGGCCAAAGGGCCGAACGATTGTGCAACTGAGTGTTTGCTTGTATTGTATTCTTCCCTCTGGAGGAAATATGTCTTTCTGCTATATACCTTCATTTATTATTTGATAAAATTTTAATTTTCGCTTTCAGTTATGCCTTTTCTCGTTGTGACATTGACAACAATATCCGGGCAGCTGATGCCTGGATCAGTCCCTCAGTTACCAAATCCAGCCTTGAAGGTCTGTCTCAATGAAGTAGGGTATGACAACGTGACGTCAGAATATAACAATCGGTTTGCCAACGCAGTCAATAGATGGTGCAAGTAAGATCTTCGGTTATCTTTTTCCTGAGATATTGACATGAATAACAAACTTAAAATATTTATAATTCATAACATTGATGAGAAACAAAACCTATTTGACAATGAACCTTTAAAACGCATGTAAATGTCATTTTCCAAAAAAAGCTTCGAAGAAAGTAAAAGATACCTTATGAAGAGACACATGAGCAAAAAGATATAAATTACAACCATTACTTAAACATATTGAAAAGCCGAAATCCATAGGGGGAACAATAAGAACCAAAGTAAGCTAAGAATGGTTATTTGAAACCTGCATTGCACATGTTTTCACTCGGATCTTCCGTATAAATAAAATTCAAAATTTGAGTAAGGATCAACTGTTTTGTTTTCATGAATGTAAGTCTATTGAAGTCAATAACTCAGGAAATAGAAGACTTTTAATCATCCATTCCCCTGATATCTTCATAGAAAGAAAGAAAAATAAACTAAACATACGTTCCTGATTTCTTTATAGCTGCAATTAAATATGTGTTAAAAATTCATTTTGCTTATTGACCCTCCCACAAAAACCAAGAAATGCAACATTATTAAAATCTAAAATTCAGTACTGTAAAACTCTTAGCGTGACGCTAAAAGTAAAACTCGTGATCACAAGACATCATTTGTTGGAGTCTGTGGAAGGTTGAATTGAATTATATAACAAAATCCTTCAAAAATATTGAATCCTTAGTTTTAAATGATTGAAAGGAAAGAAATGTGAAAAGCACACACCATTTATGTTAAAGAGTATATGACCGTGCCCTACCCTGCGTGGATCAACTGTTAGAGGATACAGAAACAGAAGAAACGGTCAGAGGCCCTGCGGACTGGTACTTCAGCATGGTATTTGACAAGTCAAAGGCAAACAAGACCACAAGAACAATGTGCAAAAGCCTACCAAGTAACTTCCATTATGATTTCTGATTTCATTATGTACTTGCCCTGCATCAATTATCAAATGAATGTATAATTATATATGTTATTTACATACAGGAGAATGAACCTTAATGACCATATTCACTATTTTCGAAACCAGAGCTACTTCCCATTTGAGACGGTATCTGACATAGACTGATTATTGCGTCATCAAATTTTATGGAAATAGTCCTAAAAGTCTAGGAAATGTCGGTATAAAATCAACGTTACCATACCATTTTCATGACGTCATAATGGTTTTACGTCAGATACCGTCTGTAAGGGGAAAAACTCTGTATTTCGCAAAGACTCAATAAAAGACGTAAGACAATGATAGAACTGTTCGAAGAGAACACAAAAATAAGGGGGAAAGCGAATAATCAAAAGCTATCTTGCTACATTAAACGTTCAACCGGTACAACCTGCTTCGCCGATTTTCGTACATATGTATTGATAAAATGAATATTGTTACTTTTTCTTGTTGTAGTTGTTGGGAACAAGCTGCCATGTATGCGATCTAATGTTAGGAGGGCTTTGACGTGCGTTTTGAAAATGACGAAGACCGTGAAGCAAGTGCTTCTAAGACTTTATATGAATAATGATACCACAGCAGCCGTCGCTGGAAAAGGGGCTTGCCTGTAAGTTGTCTTTGATTATTTATCAAAATAAACTTGCCATGGAATAATTCTGAAATTAAATGTTTAACATCTTCAAATTCATTAGCATCATTTCAGAGCAGATAAATTTACAGCATGGACCAGATATGCACGTTTCGGGTATTTAACTATTTCATGTTTGAGTACAGCGCCTATTGTTAATATACTCGTCGAAAATTTATAGATAATTACCATTCTACGAGTATGAATTTTCGTTATCGTGGAATTTTATAGATATTTAAAATAAATGTTTATGGGTTAATACAGTTTAAATCGAGAAGACTGAAGTTGAAACGCAAACAGACCGTGGTGAAAATTTGAATCTTAACATTTTTCTGGAATTTCGCATATTTTGTCGATAAATTACAACCAAATACCACTTAAAGAATTGTCCGTACTATGTACCCTATCAAGCAATCGAGAATACAAAATTGAACGAAATAAAAGTAATGCGTTTTGCGGAATGTCTACATCTTTTGATGAAGTAGAACAATAAAGGATGCAGTCCTGTTATTCAAGCAAAGGTTTTTTGGCAATCTGGATATTTAGGATATTATAGTTTATTCTTAAGTCGCTCACATTAAATATCATAATAAGTCACTCTCTTCTTTCAGAATGGCCGCCGCCACAGCTGAATGTTTCCGGGCGACAATGCTGAAATGTTCGAAACCGGTTCGAAATTTTATCGCTGCATATCATATAATTCTTGGCGGGAAGTGTTTGAAATCCTCTACTCCCGTGGATGAAAGTGATGAAAAAGATGAGAAAGAAACAGTTTCGAAATTAGAAGAAGAGGAGAACAGATGGATTTCTACAGTAAAACCTGACCTTGAATCCAAAATTAAGGTCACAATTGATCCGCTAATAAAAACGGACGAAAAGACTTCATTCTTCAGGGTAGTAACAGAAAAGCAGGTGATAAAGACTGTTCTGTCTTCACCAACCCTGGACGAAGAAGAAGAAGTCTATGGGAAAGTCATTGAGGATCCGGAAGACTCGACGCTAACCTCTGTCGTGCAAGTTACTGACTCTAGTTCAACTGAGAAAACATCTAACGAAGTAAAAGAACCAAATCGACAAAAAGATCCAAAAGGCCAAAAAGGTCCCACAGATGTTGCTCCAAAACTGACATTGGCACATAGCATTGTTTTCGTGTGTCTCCTCACATCTAAACTGTTCATTATTTGAATCGAAGGACTTTCTTAGGTTGTTCATACTTGTGATTTTATCATAACCCATATAGGTCAACACATTATGTAAGTGTTTATTGGCAAATCAACTCATACCACACCCTAGACTGGTACTCGTTCTTGGCTCTTTCTGCTACTATAACGCTGATCAGACGTCTTCGTACGGTGATGATAACGAACAGAGAAATCAAAGAACGGTTGCCAGTTTTACCATATGCTGTCTTCATTATATTTATCACAAATCATCCAAGAAGAGTTCGATAACCAGCAATACAGTGTGGGACGTGATGGATGAATGTGTTAACCAATGAGCCATAAGGATGGAAAAGTTGGATGACATGTATTCTCATCTATTTTGCTGAAAGATAAACATTTTTTTAGATATTATTCTTAGTTTACTGTGCATGAATTCGCATCAAACAAGAAAGACCTTAAACCGAATACCCAATCTACTTAGGAAGGCCCTGCTAGTATCACATTCTATTTTCGAAAACCAGAGTTATTTCCCATTTGAGATGGTATCTGACGTAGACTGATTATGACGTCATCAATTTCTATGGAAACAGTACTAAAAGTATGGAAAGCGATGGTATAAAATCGACGTTACCATACCATTTTCATGACGTCACAATGGTTCTACGTCAGATACCGTCTGTAAGGGGGAAAAACTCTGTATTCCGCAAAGACTCAATACATTTACCAAGAAATCTTTGTTAATTTGCTTTTTTTTTCAAATGTTACGTACACGTCTTCAAAGTTAGGAATTCAATCTAAATGAAAGTAAGACAAAGGGGATAGAAATTGATCACAAACACTTTAAAAAGTTAGTTATCCAACATTCATTCAGACTTTGAAACTCGTTCAATCTTTATGGAGTAGGCTTTCTAACATAAACTCGATGCAGTGATTCAATGTGTTTATTTCTTTGATTGAACATGGAATATTTTTTCATATTGTATACGTGTACTGTTGTTGTAGAAACGTAAATTGAAGTGTAGTTTTTCAATTTATGTATAATTATCTATCATATCTTTTTTTCGTTATACTATGTCGTTTTCATTCATCAGATTCATAATCAATCCCGAAGCTTAATGATCAAATACATATCAAATACTGATATTTGTTCAATCGATACTTTTCATTTGAAAATCATATACTCTGCATGACTTTATGTTTCCATATTATTTTTAAAAGAGCATCACGATCCTCAATCCGTAGTGAACCTTCACCCATAAAATAAGAATTCAATTTGAAACGGCCGACATTTGAAAGATAATGTTTAGAATATGATAATTTCAACTTGAAATATATATATGCACATAATCTTTCGTTTACATTCTATTACCTTGCTTCCCATAGAAATTGTCTTACTCTATGAAGAATGAAAAAATATGTAGCCCGTATACACTGATGGTGAAATTAAGTATTCAAATGAAAGATGACGATGGAGAGATGTAAAATAGTAAACATGGTATATGACATGATCTTAGAAATCAGTACGTCTGCACTCAGCGGTCCTCTTAAAGTCGGTACATGCATGACATAGACAATTCCTCTTTTTATTTTCAAGACTGACGGTATCTGACTAAAATCATTGTGACGTCATTAAATTGCTTTTAAAACGTCTTATTTGTAGCACTGTTTCTCGATCTTAATTACGCTTGTTGGTATATTATTTACCTATTAATGCCCGTTAGTGTGGGGTTCTTTTCTCTCATAGTGTTGCTTTTGGCAGGAATAGTGCTGCCCGAGCGTCAGCAGACTAAAACTAACTAAAAGCAACACTATGATAGAATATTACCCACACAAACGGGCATAAATTGGTTTAGTGCATCACATGACTATAGCTTTTATTATTCAATGGATTGATTTATTGTAATTTAATTGGGATATCAAAGAAGTGTCCCTATTTTCCCCACTTCGCTTACATGCATTGTTTATTACGTCATAATACTTGCTGAGGGACGTAACTCTGTTAAGCAAAAAGGAATAGTGCCCGGGCGCCGGGCACTATTCTCTCATAGTACCCGCGTGCTTAACCAATGAAATTCCGATTTATCATGTGATGCAATTATTAACTATGCTATTGAATCGACCTTACAGGAAACTTGGAATAGCGCACTCTTTGCAAGAGAAACAAATTGAAATTCAGAAAATAAAACTAGATGGCGCTACTAACACGTGTCTGGTGCATGTAAATTGGTTTGGAATTTTCTTCAAGAAGGTAGGGAGTTGGAACCCCTCGACATTATTAATATAGACACTTATTTCACGTTGCAGTGTGGAGCAGTTAAAATCGTTCCCCGTGGCCTGATGTTTGTCAAGTGTATTAATTACTTCTTTCCAGCTCTGTCACCTGAAAGAAGCTTTGTTTTGGCCTTATATCAATGTGACATCATATATATTTTTTGGCTATTTCAGAAACTAGCCATTTTTACCGATAAATATCATCGAAATTAAAGGAGTTTAACATCTTAGCACCATCCCTCCAATGCTATTTTGAACTTTGATTTTATTTGGATATGCTACTGAATCGACCTACAGGAAATTTGAAGCCGCGTGCTCTCTGTTATGTCAATGTAAAAATCTAACTTCAAAAATTAAAGAGGGCGCTACTGAAATTATTTTTGGTGGCTCCGCTGAAAGCATCACTGATGAGAATTTAATATTCAAAACAAGTGTCTGGTGCATGTAAATTGGTTTGGAATTTTCTTCAAGAAAGTAGAGAGTTGGAACCCCTCGACATTATTAAAATACATTTGGCTGTTTCTAAAAATCTAATTTGACATTTTCATGTTCGCCGATCGCACTTTGGACTTAGCACTTCGAATAAACATCAAAGAAGTACCTTACAGTTATTCAGTCTCAAAGTCGAGAAGGCAAGGCAAAATTGTGAGAATTCCTATCGGAACGGTTGCGAACCCCGGAATGAAGAACATTCTGAAGTGAGATCAGGTGACTTTGCCACTAAAGCAAAATTTTACTTTTATTCCAATATACTTATGATACTTTTTGTGAAGAATTTATTACTTTCATGTGTTAAAATGCATACTTAACATGTTTGAAGTTCTCCAGTGTCATTTGGTCTGTTGTGTGTTTAGACTTTACTTTTCTAATCGCACCTGATTTATTTTAAATCATCCCTTCAGTGCGAAGACCGGAGTTCGAAGTCCGAAGTACGCCAACTTCACTAGTGAGTATTAAGTACCACTGATGAGGATTTACATTTGTCTAACATATACTCACTTGTGCGCTCGTAATCCGGATTACTACACCATTTGCTACTTTCATAGCAGATGGTTGTCCTAAGTCGGCACCGTTTTTCCATTGGTCTCGTTGGTTTATGTGTAGTCTTTTGTGTTTAAAGTTTCTATGTCGAATGTTTCTTTTTCGTCTCTTGCTAGACGTAAAAAATGTTAGTCCTTTGTGTTTGATGTTTCTGTGTTGTGCGTTGACGTTCCTTGTCGCTTATGCGTCTCTTTCTTTGCTTGTCTGCTTTGTGTTTTTACATTGGGTGTTTTGGGGTTTTGCTGTTGGTGCTGCAACCTGGTGTTGTTGGAGATCCCTTCCTTTGTTTCCTGTGCTCGTCTTCGCTGTGTTTTCGCATCAGGTGTTTTGGTATTTTTGTTGTTGTTACTGCAAGTGGGTCTGGTTGGAGATCCCCTCCCTTCTTTCAGAATGTAATAATACGTTACTTCCTCCCATTCTGATAGCCCTTTGACAGATTACATGCAAAATAATGAGTTTATTCTATGATTTAAGCATCAAGTGGTTCTACACGAGTGATAAACTGGTGAGATAAAGCAAAGGAGGGGACCTCCAACAACACCAGGTTGTGACAAAAGAGACCTCGTTGCATAATATTCACGCAAATTCATTTCCTTTTGAATTTTTCCAAGATTTCCAGAAAAATAACTGCATAAAGTTGTCTATCTGATTCAACGATGATGTCACAACCTCATTATGAATGTTACTCATGAACAGGTAAGTCACGTTTTCTTACCTGACTCCCTCTGTTAATTAGAGACAGTATCCTTTATTCTACGTTATAATCCTGTAGCTAAACAAATTAGTCCAGACCAAAATGACAGGTATGTTGATTTTTATATTTATGAAAATAGCTTAAATAAGATTTTAATTTTTTCTATTATTATTTTTACTTTGCAATGAGAGATTTGAAATGTTTAAAGCTTCGAATGATTGGACAAAATATAGTTATGTTGCAAACTTTAATCTTCCTTTAATAAAGATATCATTATAATTTTAGTAAACTTAATTTTGAATAAGTTTTAATCGAAAAAGTGATGAGTATTCAACTTAGGACCAGAATTTCGATGGTATCCTTTTGCACTTTTACTTGACCATTCTTATCTTAAATTCGCACTCTTTGGCCAAATTACATTGTTTAGATTGAGGATCACTGACGAGGGTTAAGTACCCGAAACGTGCATGTCTGGTCCATGCTGCAAATTTATCTGCTCTTAAAAGACATTTTTCAAGTTGACGTACTTCGGACTTCGCACTCCGGACTTCGCACTTAAGGCACCATAAAAAAGAAATCACCGATTAGAAAAGTAAAATCTGAACACACAATGGACACTGGACAGCTTTAAATATACAATGTATATTTCACAAATGAAAATAAATCAAAACAAATAAATTCTGTAAACAAATTATTTTAAGTTCATTGGAATAGAATCAACATTTTGCTTTTGTGACACAGTCCCTTCGAAGGGCGATGACCGTAGTGCGAAGACCGTGAACATGAAAAATGTCCGAATGATGCTATTGACCCTTGAATTTGAAGACGTTTATCATTATCACAAGAGAAAAAATTAGTAAGCTGCATTTAAATATTGATAAATGTTCAAGTTGGAGCTTATAATTTGGATCTTATACATTGTCAGATGAAGCATATAATATGTAACAAATTACAATGGGAATCATTAACGTAAATGCAGAGATTTGATTTTGAAGAATTCTGACAAAAAATCACTGCCAATGAAGCTCCAAACGGACCCTTTCTTCCTTTAGAATTTCATAAATGTGCTGCACTACTAAGCAGGCAATGCTGTCTTCTACATTACCAGTGCACGTGCTTTCGCCATAGTTCACTTATTTTATTTCGTTTATTATTATCATTTTCTTTTTGCATGAGTAAATAATTACGTCGTTTTCCTGTATTAAGAACTTCTTTTCAGCCCTCTCGCCTGAAAGAAACTTTGTTTTGACCCTTTATCAATTTGACGTCATATATGAATTTGCTATTTCGGTGGCTTGTATTTCGTCCAAAAATATATTAATCGAAATTAAAGGAACATCGTAGCACTATCCCTCCTAAGATATTTTGGTAATTCAAGAATAAAGATATTGAGATTTTACTCGAGTGTGCTACTGAACCCAACCAACAGGATATTTGGAGAGCCCGCATTCTTTGCTAACACTGGGATTTATCACGCTTCCCGGTTGCTCAATTTACTATTAGCACATAGTAGACAGAGCAACCGGGAATACCTCTGTTTTCTAAGATAATACACAAAAACATAACTTTTAACTAGAGGACGCTACTAAATTGGCTGTATTCGAGAATCACATTGGAATTAAGTATCACCGATGAAGATTTACTATCAGACGAAGGCGGGGATCTCCAACAACACTAGGTTGCAGCACCCACAGCAAAACCCAAAAACACACAATGTTAAAACACACGTGTGTTTGGTGTTTTTAGAATTTGTTTGAAATTTCCTTAATGAAGGTTACGCGTTGGATCACTTCCATCGTACTATTCTCTATTTTTCACTTTTTCTGAGTTAAGGATCTCGCATCCTTATAGCGCACTTCCGGTTAAAATTTATGCACATTTTCATAATTTCCCGACAAATGCCGATGATTTCATGATCGGGAATCTTCGGGATGACAGAGTAGATCATTGTTTGAGAATTGTAATCCCTAATTTAAGGTAGAAAAGTATGTATAGCATCCTTTTCAAGAGATTGAAAATTCTTATTTCTGGTATTTATTATTAGAAATGCATTAGGGGTTGAATACCTTAAATTTCCTTATTAATTTCGTAATTTTTGGTAAAGGGTTTACTGTGTTGCAATTATTCATTCTATTTTATTCATTGAATATAAAATTGGGTCTGTACGCTTTTTTCTTATCTAATCGACGATAATGATAATGATGGACAGTCAGGAAAATTGCCGATTTCAGGGTATCCAAAGGGCTTAAAGCTAGTGATAAATGCATTTGTTACAAAATCTCAACACATAATTTGGTAAAGAACTTTACAAAGTTTCAAATAACTAAAATATTCAATCAATTAAAACGTTAAGAAACAAGGCCGATTTAGGGGCTTCGTGGCCCTACCCTTTTGAGCTTATTTCTGATAATAAAAATAATAAATTGAATCATTTTATATATAAAAAAAAGTTGTATTTCAATCTCAGGAGAAGGTTTGGTTCATTTTCGTCCATTCTTAATTATCACTTTGCATTCCACATAGAATTTCATTTTTGTCATATGTCATGATCCGTTGTAAACAACAGTGAAATGAATGAGTCATATGAGAAGAAAGGGTGCCCTCCTAATGCATTCTTTGTCCTGCAATTACTGACTTCGTAATTTAAATGCGCAGACCTAGAATTTTTTCAGGGTGGGGTTCGAGCGGTCAGTGGAGTTCAGCCTATGGCTGTGACAATGATTATGCATAAAAATTGAAAAAAACAGATTTTTAGCAAATTTCAGGGGGTCCTGACCCTATTACCCCCTCTTGAGCTGCGCTTGGTTACTACGAATGACAAATAACTTCAATGTAAATTATCTTTCATGCTTATGTAAATTTGTAAGATGTAGTTTATTTTTTTACATTTTCTACATTTTTTACATGCGATACAAGATCATCATCAAAAGATAAGAACCTGAAATTAAGTTTCGTGACTTTTTTTCATATAGATTTACAATTGCGATGTAATGTTGCAATTACGTCGAATTTCAATGGTTGTTTACTGTTTAGTTACGGTCAATAAACGAGAACATACTTACTTTTGATATGTTTACGTCATATGGTCATTTAACAAATTCGCGAAAATAATTATTGCAGCAGACCTATCAAAACATGTAGAATGCAATTATACAGAAGTGTTCCAACTCTATACCTTCTTGAAGAAAATTTCAAACCAATTTTCCTGCACCAGACACGTGTTCTCGTATTAGATCCTCATCAGTGATGTTTCCAGCCAGCGTGATATTCATAAGCCGCCAAAAATAATTTCACTAGCGCCCTCTTGTTTTACTTTGTTTACTCTGCAGAGAGTGCGCGGCTCCAAATTTCCTGTAGGGTCGATTTAGTAGCATATCCAAACAAAATCTATGCCCAAAATAGCATAGGAGGGATGCATGGTGCTAAGAAGCTAATCTCCTTTAATTACGATATTTTTTATGAAATAGAAAGTTTCCGAAACGGAATATATATTATGTCAAATTGATAAAGGGCAAATATAAAGCTTCTCTCAGGTGACAGAGCTGGAAAGAAGTAATTAATACACTTCCAAAAATCAAGTCACGGGGAACGATTTTAACTGCTCCACACTGCTATAAGAAGTTAGTAAGTAAGTAAGTAAGTAAATAAATAAGTAAGTTGCTCATGCGTTGCCAAAAAACATGGTTCTTGACCATAAAATCAGCATTAACAGTCCGCAAACATAACGTTAAGCGCTGGTTATTCCCTCTCGAATCGTCAAATGATGCGCTTGCAAAATAACATACAAACAATAGTGCCTTCTTCTATACCGCTGGATAACATGACAAATTTGATAGTCGTGGTGTATATTTTGTTTGGAAAACAACACCATTTACTACTTACGATGAGATAAAGAAGATCCTGACGACAATCTCAACAGCACTCACATTAGAGCACTTAACTGAGCATCGACGGACCCTTAGCAAGCGAGAGGTGGGACCAGGTATCCGGGAGGAGTAAGCATCACCAACGATGTCTTGTTGGTTTATGTGTAGTCTTTTGTGTTTTGCCGACGTCTTTGTTATTTTATCTTCCCAGTGCCTATGACGTCTCTTGTTGTTCTTGTGTTCTTGTCTACAATATCAGTAGGGCGGCCAAGAGCAATTTGCACGTGCGGCAACCGTTGCTAAGGCTCGCGCATGAATATGCGTTCGAGCTAGCGTCGCCGTTACTAGGCACTTTTTGTCCGAAAGTTAGTCGCATGAAAAAGCTGATTTCAACGATATCGTGCGATGACATAATTGATATGTACCGTGGTTATTTTCTATAAGATTAAAAATTTCTTGAACAGATAAAAAGTACATCATTGGTATCGTCTATTTGGTGAAATCTGACTGACGAACTTACGATCTCTCCACGGCCATAAGATTTTTCAGACACCTGTCATGAAAAGATGTCATGATTACAGAAAAAATCGGAAAAACACATTTTTAATTTTTTCATATGTTGTAGAGAAATTATTCATAAACAACATACTCAAATTTCGTGAAATTCTATGAGGGACCATTTTTTTGTACCTAATTCTTCTAAACTGACCCCTCTCTCTTTTATCGTCAAAGTTTCGATACCGACGATCAGCTGATCGCCTCAATAATTGATTTCGTTTTCTAAGGGAATTTCCTGTGAATTCTACATATAAGCTGGATGGTTTCAATCAGTATATGCTCATTTGAACTGTTGATTTGAAAAATAATGACTGCTTTCCTTTACATTCCACATCTTCGATAGCGTAATTTTCGAATTTCCTCTGATCACAAAAGAAGCTCCATTTTGCACTTGTAGCTCTACAGTACAAAACTTTGCAAAGAATTTCTTCCACGTTTTGGATAATTTTCAACCATTCATTAGAAAATACGAATCATAATTACATTTTGTATGTCTAAACATGTAATAAGCACAAAAAAACTTTTTATCTTTATTTAGATATCATTTTTATTTTCTTTAGCATAAATTTTCCACTTATCTGATTTTTTTTACATATATTTGATTCAGAAATGAAAAAGAATAGGAAACTGGACATTTACATTGTTCCTACTGATCATGTTTAATATGTATTTGAATTGACAGTTCACTATTTATCACTAAATTTGTTGTCTCCTACCCCCAGCCCAATGAAAGGAATGAATTTTCACTGCAAAATCTGTTTTTTCTCGATTCAGGCTGCAGATGATGATGCATTCAAATGAAAGTCAAAATTCTGGAAACTGTAGTGTAATGTTAATCCAACACTTTGAAATAAATACACTTTTTTGTTACACATAAATGCACTTTTCTTTCACATGACTGAATATAATCCAGTATATGACGACCATGGCATGAACCTGAAAACAAAATAAAAAGAATTGTTTAATATTGAAAAAGATAATTATATACAATGAATGAATGAATGAATGAATGAATGAATTTTAAAATTTTAAAGAAAATTAATTCCAATATATTTTTAAACTAAATCAATACATACTGCATCTAAATGGATGAATTCAAATGAATGGATGCTTTAATTTCAAAATCAACGAATCCATCAATGCATTGTAATGTTAATATTTGAAGCTTCATTCATTAATATAATTTCTTTCAATTTGAAGAAGAACATAGATCTATATTTAATGATTTAACTTTTCAATAAATGAAAATCTCAAAATTGATTAATTGACATATATTATCAATTTCCAAAAAATGAGGGATTTTTGTGTATCCGAAACATTTTCTTTGACAATGTTGTCATAATTGCATAATTTCACTTATGTTTAATTGTTACAGTGCGTTACTGTACCATAAACAGATAAATAATTTTACAGACATGTGCATTTTCTGTACAGTACTGTACACATTCAATGTACATAATAAGAATGTAAATGCTACAGTTGATACCTAAGGCTAATATTAAGCTATATGTAGTATTGTACATTATACTTACGAAGAAGGAGGCGATTCTGGACTGGAATCATGAAAATAAATCCTTTGGCTTTGTTGTGTACTGCCTCTAAGTACTATGTACAGGGTAGATGAATTAAAGCTGTGAAAATAAATCAAAGGAACGGATAACAAAAACTGTACATCGATATTTTAAAGATATTATTAATCGGCAATGAATACAAATATAATTACAGACCAACGGAGAGAGAGAGAGAGAGAAAATAAAGAGAGAGTCAGAGAGAGAGAGAGAGAGAGAGAGAGAGAGAGAGAGAGACGCACCTGTATTTGAACAAGCTACATGTGTACAATACTGGCTATTGCTGAATTCTGTCGTTATCTGATGAAATTTGTTGAATGATCAATGACTGAATATGAGATTTCCTTTAATTTCACATTACAAAGTGAAACTCCCGATACTGAACAGTGCAGAGGTGTCAACAAACATTCCATGATGTAATGCACACAAGTGCGTCACGGCGATACCTTATGACATCAGTGTTATCACAGCACAGCTACACATCGTTGAATAAAATATATGTTAGAAATCCTTTTCAAATCGTATATTTGATATTCTTCTATGAATACTTATTCTCTTTGTAAATTTATCACACTTTTTTCTTACAGTAATATTGCTTTTATCCATGTAATGAAGAAAAACATCCACACGTAAACAACACGTGCCTTGACATGTGTACATGATTTATGCTAGTATGCGCATGTCGGGCAGGGTGCGAGATCAGCTGTTTTCGGAGGTCGATTTCTTCAAAATATGGAAAAACACATTTTTAATTTTTTGATATGTCAAAGATGCCGATGTGAATTTCACTTTTTAAAAAAATCATCCGAATCTGTGAGGGACCATTTTTTTGTACCTAATTCGTAGTTTCCAGAAATTTGATCATTTTTTCCCGGGAAAAGCGAGCCAAGTTTAATGATGGTTTTCTCCATGAAAAATTCAATTATCTCTCATCAACACTAATTTATCTTATAAATTTAATCTTTTTCATCAAAGAAATTGATATATTGTCGTGTGAAAATCTAAACATTACGAGAAATGACTATTTCAAAGTGATGAAAATCCGGAAATATTTTTTTTCGTTCGACGAGAAAGAGTGCGTCGCCGGTTTGCGGACTCACATTTTCCTGTTTACGCCGCACGTGCAAATCGCTCTTGGCCGCCCTACTGTATGTTTTCGTGTTTGGGTGTTTCGGTGTTTCCCTGTGGATGCTGCAACCGAGTCCTGTCGGAGATTGGTCTCGTTGGTTTGTTTGTGGACTTTTGTGTTTCAAGTATCTATAGTGCGAGTTGATGTTCCTTTCCCTTTTATGTCTCTTTCTGTGGAAGTCTGCTCTGTGTTTGGTATTGGGTGTTTTGGAATTTTGCTGTGGGTTCTGAAGCCGAGTCCCGTCGGAGAATCCCTACTTTCTTGCAAACTTACCTGGCCACAAAAGGTAATGATCCGGATTAGAATAGAGCGATTCATATCTGCTCCTATGACCAAGTGATAGACAAGGAGCATTGCCTCCACCGAACGTTTATTAACCCATGCGTACTAGATCCCAATACGCGGCACACTATTGTTACTATTGATGTATTTCCCTTTGTTGCTTTTATCCTGATGAATTGAAATAATTTGAAATATCTTTCACATTGCCATGTTGAACAAGGGGACTTAAAGACAAAGTATGCCCAAATCGCCCGGAGGGATTTGCATGGTTACCTTTTCCTTTATTCTAATGCAGTCCACCTATACCTTCCTTTTCTAAAATAGAAATCATGTTCCCTCTTGTATTCGTTGTTAATCTTCAATTTTACTTCAACACTCCCATGGTATACCGGAACCAAATAACATCGCGCACGGTAGTCATACTTCAATGAACAGCTTAAATATCATCTTCAGTGCCATATGGCAAAATAGCGCTCAATTTCCTAATTTGCATAGCGGCCATATTGGATTCCGTAGGCTTCATATTCTTACTATAGGAGTCTATGGGGAGCAAATAATAAATTGAGAATACTCACGATTTCAAGACACCAATCAAATTTGTCCACATATAGGAAGAAACTCTATAACAATCTGAATTTATAAATCCACATCTTTGATAAATTAACGAATTTTTACTTCTGTCACTTTTGAGGTGAAAATTCGAGGCGATACTGCCCATACCCCAAATGTTAAAAAAGTCCAAAACTTGTCACTAGCCGCACTTTAACTTTGTTTATCAGTAGGAAATCTTAGGAGCTGTGTATTTGTCCACATGGTTTCGGATAGATCGCGATATCAAATTCCGGATTTTGTCAACATGAGAATCATAAAATGAAATTAAGTTCTGTCACTTTTGGGTTGAAAAATCGATATTTTGAGAAATAGGCCTGTCATATTGATGGATTCACTTTATCGGCTTTGACAGGATAAAGATAATCTTGTGTTCATACGTAGAGTGGGTAAATTTTTTGGTAATAAATAAGCTTAATAGATTAGAAACAGTTGTACTTTGCCATGCGCGCATTCTGCTCTTTGCATTTATTTGATCTGATGTATTTAAAATGTATTGTTTTTCCTGGCATGTCGGGTCATTCTTGTTTGAGATTTGGCGCGTTTCAAACATAGGTATATGACGTAATATAATCGTCATATGAATACATTTGCATATATGAATAAATTGAGCGCTATTTTGCCATATGCAGTCATGTTTCGGCAAAAGCTTTATAGGATTTGGATAAATTATTTAATTAATCAAAGAAAAAAATGTCTCCAATGGGAGCCTAATACAATCATTATCCACATCAAATCACGTGGTCATCCAAACTGTGAAAACACGTGGACAAGAAAGATCACACACTGAGCATCAATCACGACATCAAAACACGTCACACAAAAGACTACACATACATGTAAATCGACGAGACCAGTTGGCAACGTTTTTGACTCAGTTTCCTGATCGTTATCTTATTGAAAAAAAAAATCCACTTAAATTACTATGTACTTTATGTTTAAATTTGTCTTCAGTTTTTTTATCAAGTCTGACTGACGAGTGTAAATTGTTGTCGTCAATCATGTCCATACATGATCTATATATATATATCGTATCAACGCAAATTCCAATTCCCTTTTTAGTCCCCTACCGGCAACGCCGAAGGGGACTCTTAGTTTCCTCTCGGTCTGTCTGTCCTAGTCTGTCTGTCCCTCCGTCTGTCCGAAAATCAGTTTTCCGAACTTTGTTCTGCAACGGATAGAGATATTAAGATGAAATTTGATACACAGCTTGGTCTTGGATAGTTACAGAGCAAGTTCGACTTTCGTCACGCTTGTCCTATTTTTCGAGGAGTTATGCCCCTCTGTGACTTGGAAACTTCAGTTTTTGTCAGTTTTCCGGACTATTTTCTGCAACGGATTGAGATATTCAGATGAAATTTGATACACAGCTTGGTCTTGGATAGTTACAGAGCAAGTTTGACTCTCGTCACGCTTGACCTAATTTTTCGAGGAGTTATGCCCCTCTGTGACTTGGAAAATTCAGTTTTTGTCAGTTTTCCGGACTATTTTCTGCAATGGATGAAGATATTCAGATGAAATTTGATACACAGCTTGGTCTTGGATAGTTACAGAGCAAGTTCGACTTTTGTCACGCTTGACTTCTTTTTCGAGGAGTTATGCCCCTTTATGACTTGGAAAATTCAGGTTTTGTCAGTTCTCCGGACTTTTTTTCTGCAACAAATAGAGATATTCAGGTGAAATTTGATACTCAGCTTAGTCTTGGATAGTTACAGAGCAAGTTCAACTTTCGTCACGCTTGACCTCTTTTTCGAATCGATAAAGCAGATAAAACCTCAGAACTGAGCTGCACAGACAGTAAGTTTAATTTAAACTCATATACGTTTAAGTGAAGAGTAACTCATAGGTAGAGTTGCAGGACATAAATATATGCCGCCGGTAGGGGACTATATCGCTCGGCGATCATAACATTTTTGAAATAATTCTCTTATTCATTCAATTCAACTATATTTCGAAAGCTTCAGTCAGAGTATAATCTTAACCCTTGTTTCATCTTCCGGCAGTGTTATGGTTGCTGATTTCATTGACCACCATGGTCCTTATCAATGGTCAGATAATGCCGGGTACATCACCCTCCTCCCCCAGTATGACTGTCTATAAATGTCTCACAGAAGCCTCCAGCGCAATGAACTTCACCAGCAAATACCCCAAATTCACATACTCACACGACATTGACAAATGGTGCTCGTAAGTATCAGAGTCATTTTCTATAATTTCAAAGCATGCAAGTAAACTAACACGCATTCAATGATAAATAGTTATTCGAACACTTTATTCTAACTTTTACAAAATCATTGATCTGAGCATAACTTATTTTCTTAAAGTAAACTAATTTTTGTGTCTTTTGTTCATTTTGAGACTGAAATCAAATTACTGGACGTTGTCAAAACTGCAAATTTTGGTATTGCCTATACTCCTTGTAAGATTTTTTCAAGTATATATAAACTGAATATTATGTTTAAATGTTTTCAGCATGGTTAAACAAATTTGAGTAAAACTTTATTCAGGAATTTTTTATATAGTAAACGTGGTTATTTTCGCCGGGGGAAAATTTCGCGATTATAAAATCAAGACTTTTCGTGTGGGGGAAATATTCGCGATGAAAATGTCTTTCAGATTGTAAGAATGCAGCGTGGTTATTTTCGCGTGGAAGGGGGGGGGGATTTTTCAAGAAATTCTTCAATTCGCGAAAACGCGAAAATTATTCCCACGTGAAATTTTCTACGTTTACTTTTCTTCTTATTCCTTTCAGGGCATATGACGAGGCCTTGGAATGCATAAACACAACTCTGCCAGAGAAGAGGAAGGATACTGACGGAGATTGGTTCCTCAGCCTCATTTTTGACCATGATTTAGCCAAGCAAACTTCTGACAGAGTGTGTGCAGCATTTACTGGTATGAAGTTCTTCTGGAATACAGTCTATTGCGAATGTCTTATGTTTTAATGAATGTGTTCCTAAGAGCCGACGTGATCATATTAATTTTCACAAATGCTTAAACATTAAAGAAAATGTTAAGCCGAAAAAAGCTGTTTGACTGCAAAGAGCAGTAGAGTTGAAAATTAACATTAATACAAAGTCACGACCTTGTAACGTCATCTTGATTTTTATTTACAAGAGGAAAAATAGAGAAGTGCATCCTTTTTAGAATTACCTCTATACCTTGTGGCTTCCAATCAAAACAAAGGAGGGGATCTCCAACAATACCAGGTTGCAGCACCCACAGCAAAACCCCAAAACACCCAATGCAAAAACACAAAGCAGACAAGCACAGAAAGAGACGCATAAGGGACAAGGAACTGTCAACGCACAACACAGAAACATCAAACACAAAGGACTACACATAAACCAACGTTACCAATGGGCAACCGGTGCCGACTTAGGACGGCCATCTGTCCACGGAAATAGCAGAAGGTGTGGTTATCCTGGATTACGTGCGCACAACCCTCCCAGTTTTCCGATTACCCAGAGGTCTCGAAGAATGTACAATTGTGGTGTAAACAACCTCCTCACTGTCAGATGACCACATACAAACACGACCGCAAAACGCAGGGGCCAGAGCAACACAGATGAATATGTAAATGGATATCAAAAGAGGGCGTACGTAATACAGTCCGTGCTGAATAATAACAGTCCGTCCGTAATACAGTCCGTACAAAACGTACTGAAGAGATATCGATCACTCATGGTTTTAGAATTAAATAGCAAGTAGTCAAAGAATTAAAGGAATGGATTTCCAATAACACTCAGCTTCCACAGCAAATACCGAAATACTCCATTTGAAATCACAGAGTAGATATTCACTGCAAAAGACGCAATACGGAGCTGCTGATTCCCGTTTTACCCATCTGATTTGGCCCTCCTTACTAACGTCAATGTATTGTTTTTCAGCGGAATCTACCAACGTGAGCTGCCTGAATACGAGGATGGCCAATATCACTTTCTACATAGATATACTTGTCAACAGAAGGATCAGTCAAATTCCTCCACTCAGTATGATTCTATATGGACTATACAGGGCAAAACTGTACGACGACAAAAATGCCTGACAATACCGCTTGTCTGTACGTATATTATTTGTATTATTTGAAATACTTCAAGATATGTCAAGAAAGATTTAGATTTGCAGTTATCGGTACTGAACATATATTTGATCGTAGTATCTTAGTGCACCATATGAGCATTTCAGCAAATAGTGAGTCATCAGTGATGCATGGGTGCAGAAAGAGAGGAAATCCATATAGTGAATACTTGTAACGTGGCTATTATCGCTGGGTGAAAATTTCGCGATTATCACATCAAGACGTTACGCGTGAGGGAAATATTCGCGATAAAAACGTATCTTCCGTGGTTAGAATGCAGCGGGGATATTTTCGCGTGGGGGGAATTTTCGCGATGTTCGTTGATTAGCAAAAAATGCAAAAAATACATTTGCCCCCACTCGAAAATTTCCTTTATTATAGTATGTGAGGAACAAACGAAATTCTGAAAATGACCTTTAATGTTAACGAGAAAGCCATGCAGCTCAATCCCGTGTTATGCAATCAGGGAAATACCCTTGAGTTTTAAAACACTTTATAAAATTTAGTGTCTAAAAATTTATGTAAGATCATGTCCGGATCAAACTCAAAATTTTTCTTGAGAAGAATCAAGAATGAAAAAAAGAACAAATTTTCAAAATGTTACAATAAAAATATGGTAGTGTTCCAAATCTTTACCTTTCCGAAGAAAATTTCAAACCTGAATTCATCATGCACCAGACACTGTGTTTCGGCTATTACATGTAAATCTTCATCAGTGATGCTTCCATCCAATTTAACAGTGATTTTTAGACACAGCCAAAATTCATTTTAGTAGCGCCCTCTGGTTATGTTTTTTTTTTTAATTAAGCTCATCGACAGATACTTCATGTGAATTCCATAATCATGTTATTTTGGTAATGTTACGTAATGTGACGTAATGTTGGTAACGTTACTCTTAACAGCAATAGGCTAGTTCCTTTTTAAAGGCCAAATAGAGAATATCATCGAAATTCAAGGAGCACCATCTTTCCCATGCTATGTTTGTCATAGATTTTGATTTATCTACGCTACTGAATCGACGCCCGCTTTTTGCTAAGTAGATAAACAAAAGTCGAAAAATTAAATAAGAGGGTGCTACTAGATAAACTTGGCTGCGTCTGATAATCACTTCGAAATGAAGTACCACTGGTGAGGATTAACTAACCGAAACGCGTGTCTTCTGCTTTAAAATTGGTTTGAAATTTTCCTCAAGAAGGTAACGAGTCTGAACACCTCCATCTTTGTATCAATCACTGAAACATGAAAACCGTGGAATTCCTTCTTATGAAATAGATGAAAGAAACGAGCATATTCATTTTTTCTACGAGGTTTTCATCGAAAAAGTCTTTCATAATTTAGCTGTCTTTTTCATCCTTGAGTTGAAAACTTGGAATTAGAACATACGAGGGTTAAGTGTTAAACGTCTTCAAATTCAATAGCATCATTTAAGAACATATGAATTTACAACAGGGACCAGACATGCAAGTAACCCGAAACGGTTTTTAAATTATGCTATCGAATTTCAAGACATTTAACATTTAAAAGGGTTACTTACTCAAAAAAGGTTTCAATTTGAATTTAACTTGAATATAATAAAGTAATAGATCAATCTGATTTTTTTTATCTCTTTAGGGCTGCCACTCATACCGCTCGTGTATTCCATGAAAATGCTCTCCGGGCGTGCAGTTCTAGAATTACCCATATTATCACCGAATATTACATGATCCTAAATGGGAAATGCGATACAGTATTGAATCAGAAGGTGGAGAGAGCACCGGCCCCTACAGAAGCAACGATATCTTTGGAAGGAAATGTTACCGATACAGCTTCAGCAGCGGACGGAAATCAGACATTCACGGAACTTGACGTGTTTTCGGCAGTTGACATGGCAACAAAATTAAAACGGAAGTCCTTGCGATTCAAGAAAATTGTGAACGCCATAGAAAATCATCGTTTCATGAAATATTTAGAATCAATTAATCAAGATGGGGCACTGAAGAAAAGACTGAAGGCAGTCAAATTCTTGGTAAATTATTGACTTTATATGTCATGAAACAATCATTACTAAAATAGACATTTTTCAAGTTGATGTACTAGTACTTCGGACTTCTCACTCCGGACTTCCCACTTTAGGGGTTATATATAAAAGTAATCAGGTGCGACTAGAAAGGTAAAATCGAACATAAAGTGAACGAAAAGTCACTGGAAAGCTTTAAATATGTATTTTTACACATGAAAACAAACAAATTCTTTACATAAAGTATTCGTAATTCATTGAAATAAAATCAACATTTTCTTTAGTGACATAGTCCCATCGAAGTGCGAAGTCCGAGGTGAAAAGTCGGCGAACATGAAAAATGTCCATTAATGATTATGTTCTCCCTTTTGTATTTAAGATACCTTGTCGGTGTGTTTTGATTTTTTTTTTCTTTCTTTTTTTTTTTTCTTTTTTTTTTTTTTTGTTTTGAATTAATTATATCAACGAATTAAGTATTACAAGTGATAGTTTGGAAAAATTTGAAGAAGTCTATTATCATTTTTTTAGAAACACTCATATCTTCTCCGTATTTTGTAGAAAAATCCTGGCCTCGCGATACGACTATTGCGAATGATAACAAGAATGCACAAGAGACATCTACGACGCATGCGTAAGAAGAGAATGGAGACGGCACTTATCGAAGGTCTGTTGATGGCGGCGGATAACTCCACAACAAATGACACGTATGTTGGCACAGAAAACGCCCCTGCGGAGCAGGTGATCAACATATCAGCCAATCAGGAAGCTACTAATGCGGCAGAATCCGGGAACACGGTTGAAGCTCCTTCGCCGCCTATTGTTGAAAGCAAGGATCCAAAGTCAACGACGAAAGTTGCGTAGCTACAGAGTCAAACAACTTTCTACTGAAAATTTTACTTGAATACATCTTAATATCCTTAAATGCCCCCTTATCGAAGATCGATAGGCATGCTGTTTTGTGATGCCGGTCAGTTTATTAAATTGCATGTCTGTCCGAAACCTGAACTTCTATAATTTTGAAATATGTATACTGTACACGTAGTTATTTCGCCGGATGAAATTTCCGCGGAATAAGCATTGCAACGTACAGCATTCGTGGATGTATTTTTGGCGAAATCGAGAATATTCCCTTTAGACTTAAAATTATACTGGTTGTATTTTTTTACGCGGGGGTTTTATCCGCGAAAACAATACAATCGCAAAAAAAGCGCGAAAAAATATTCCACGCAAAAAATTGCGCGTTAACAGTAAGAAGATCTTTCTTTTGATATCAATGTTTATCCTTGTGACCTCTATATTTCCTGTACTGAATCCATAAGCAAAGCATAGCTGTCGGCATAGTGTGTATCAGAAGCATCTGTTTCTTTATTTATTTTCTTCATTTGCTCTCGTTTTGCTTGTTTATTTGTTTTTGTTTTTTTTTTATATTTAGTAATCACTCATGTCAACTATGTACAGACATTCACATTTCTTAATTTCATTCATAAATACACGTAACTCTCAAATATCGAGACGTTGAATTATAACTATAACGCAATTTCAAAGTTCTCTTGTCGCATCTTTAAAAAGCTTGGCATATCTCCTTCTTACTTTCCTATGGACATATTTTCGTTTTCGTTCCCTTGCTTTTAGGTTCGCTGACATTTTAAAGCGATTTTAAAGTATCAAAGTAAAAGAATAAAAAAGACTTTTAAATTTCTTGTAGATGGTGTTCCAAATGTATTCATATGACCGAATTGAAGGGACGGGTGTCGCATGGAAGCAGGAGATACCGACTCTTCCTGGACACCTGGTCTCACTCTTGAACATATTAAGGGTTCGCTTCTTTTCATGTGGTGGAGGTATTTGTTTTGTTTCCTTTGGTTCCTGTTTTATCTTAATTTTGTATGCCTTCAGTTTGTGATTTTCTGAATTATCGAATTTGTGGTGTATATTGGGATTTGGTCATTATCCATATTTGTCATTGCCTAATAGTAACTGGACAAAATTGATAATGGCAAACATTTTGGCAAATCTATTCATAGATAAACACCATACAAATTGGTCATCATTGAGAATAGTACAATGGACAGAACATATTAAGTATTTTCTGTTTGAAAACAACTGCTTATCAGGGAAAGTTTCCTCTGTATTTATATTGTAATCAAAAGTAGTATCCCATTACTCCCAATAAGGACATTGTACTTTTCAAAGGTCTATTCTGGCAAGCATGCCTATTTTTGAAGCAGTTGATTTCAACGTACTGTCGATGCGTGGGCTTCCTAGTTCGAAATCTTACTTGAAAGAAGAGAGGGGATCTCCAAAGACACCTAGTTGCAGCACCAATAGCAAATCACAAAAACACTAACTGTAAAAACACAAAGAAGACACGCACAGAAAGAGACGCAATGGTACAAGGATTACGCAAAGTCACAGAGAAACATCAAACATAAAGGACTACACATAAACCAACGAGACCAATTGGCAATCGGTGCCGACTTAGGACGGCCATCTGCCACGTCTGTAGCAGACGATGTGATTATCCTGGATAACGTGCGCACAACCCTCCCACTCTTCCGACTACCCAGAGGTCTCGAGGAACGCACAATTGTGGTGTAAAATAACCTCCCCACTGTAAGATGAAGATACAAACAGACACCATGACGTAGGGGCCCAAGAAACACAGATGGATATGTAAATGGATATAAAAAATCTGCTTGTTTGTTTGTTTGTTTTATCTAGTAATCAGATGAACACATACGAAATACAGTCCGTGCTCTGCCGGACTCCTCGGGTGATTACATGCATAAGGCCGCTCTTTTAAAATCAGACAGAGCACGGACTGTGTTACATATGCCTTTTGTTTTATGTCCATTAACATATTCGTCTCTGAGTTACTTGGGCTTCTGTGTTTTGCTGTCTTGTTTGTGTGATAATCTAACAGTGAGGAGGATACTGTACACAACAATTGTGTCTTCTTCGAGATCTCTATGTAAATGGAAAAAGAGGCAAGGATATCATTTGCTTCTAACGTAGCAGATAGCCGTCCGTAGAAGTCGACGTCGTTTACCCTTTGGACTCGTTGGTTTTATTTTATGTGTGGTATTTTGTGTTTGGTGAATTGATATTGAGTACACACAGTAACATACATTGCAAGAGCCACAATTCTAAGGCACAATTCTAGCAACAAGATTTAACACATATTGCAAGAGCCGCAAATCTAGGGCACAATTCTAGCAACAAGAGTAAACATACATTGCAGGAACCACAATTCTAGGACGCAATCCTAGCAACAAGAGTAAACATACATTGCAAGAGCCACAATTCAAGGGCACAGTTCTAGCAACAAGAGTAAACATACATTGCAAGAGCCACAATTCTAGCAACAAGAGTAGACATACATTGCAAGAGCCGCAAAAGGGGCAAGGAACACCAAATACGACATCAAAATACCAATTACAAAGGACCTAACATAAACCAATGAGACCATTTGGCACTCGATGCCGACTTAAGACAGCTATCTGTTACAGTTATAGCAAATGGTGTAGTTATCCGGATTCCATGGACTCGAACCCTCCCACATGTCCGTTCTCCCAGATGACAACACATACAAGACCGCAAAAACATAGGGACTTAAGCAACACACGGACGAATATGTAAATGGACATAGAAAAATAAAGGGAGCATTAAGAAGGAAGGAGGGATCTCCAACAAGATCCAGTTGCAGCACTACATGTAACAGCATAATCATCAAAACACCCCAAGTGAAAATACAGAGACGACATATACACTGTAAGAGACACAAAAGGGACAAGGAACAGCAAACACGTACGACAACAAAACATAAAATAGCACACACAATGGGCAATTGGGATTTTTTCAACCCACATATACTGTAACCTTTATATTTGACCTCTGGCCTTAAGCGAAGGACATGACCTTGATTCCTGTGCAACAATTTTGGAATAACATTATAGTCCGGACAAGAGTTTTCAACCCACATGTACTGTGGCCTTCACTTATGACTTTGAATCAAGATCATATACATATCCTTGGTTGTTGTACAACAATTCTGTGAAATGTAATACAGGTCCATACAGGAACTGAAAAATTATGGTCTTGACAAGATTTGTTCGATCCACATGTACCTAAACCTTGAAATCAAGGTCATGATACATCATAAGGTAAACGTCCTCAAATTGAATAGCATCATTTAAGAACAGATAAATTGGCAACGTGGACCAGACATGCACGTTTCGGGTACTTAACCCTCATCGGTGATCCTAAATCTAAACAATGTAATATGCCAAAAATGTATGAAAGTTACTATGTCGAAGAAGTTTACCGAAAGACGTAGCAGGATGGGTGGGGTATGATGCTACAGGACCCACTTTTTAGAAATTTCAAGAAATTTTGATAACAGAAATTTAGAATGCGTTGAAGAAACGATCAACCGAAATTGATCGAACTTGGTTACATGTGCCCTCGGGGACTCCTGGTCCACCAGCAGTGACACTCACAAAGTGGTATAAATGTAAACGTCCTCAAATTGAATAGCATCATCAGTGGTGGATCTAGGATTTCAGAAAAGGGGGGCCCAAAGTTTCAGCTCGAAGAAAATTGTTCAAAGAAAAACTGACAAGCAAAAAAAAAAAGGTTGAAGACGAAAAAAAAAAGACATCCAAAACCTGAAGCTCAAGACTGGTTATTTTAATTAATATGTGGGGGGGGGGGGGTCATTCCAACTGCATGTTGCATTTAGAAGATAGAGTTTCTTGATACGTTTACTTGAGTTTATAGGTATATAAAATTTTAAGATTTGAAGTTTTCTTTTTTTTTTGTTTTGGTTCAGTCATCCCATATGGCAAAATAGCGCTCAATTTCCTAATTTGCATAGCGGCCATATTGGATTCCGTAGGCTTCATATTCTTACTATAGGAGTCTATGGGGAGCAAATAATAAATTGAGAATACTCACGATTTCAAGACACCAATCAAATTTGTCCACATATAGGAAGAAACTCTATAACAATCTGAATTTATAAATCCACATCTTTGATAAATTAACGAATTTTTAATTCTGTCACTTTTGAGGTGAAAATTCGAGGCGATACTGCCCATACCCCAATGTTAAAAAAGTCCAAAACTTGTCACTAGCCGCACTTTAACTTTGTTTATCAGTAGGAAATCTTAGGAGCTGTGTATTTGTCCACATTGTTTCGGATAGATCGCGATATCAAATTCCGGATTTTGTCAACATGAGAATCATAAAATGAAATTAAGTTCTGTCACTTTTGGGTTGAAAAATCGATATTTTGAGAAATAGGCCTGTCATATTGATGGATTCACTTTATCGGCTTTGACAGGATAAAGATAATCTTGTGTTCATACGTAGAGTGGGTAAATTTTTTGGTAATAAATAAACTTGAATAGATTAGAAACAGTTGTATTTTGCCATGGGCGCATTCTGCTCTTTGCATTTATTTGATCTGATGTATTTAAAATGTATTGTTTTTCCTGGCATGTCGGGTCATTCTTGTTTGAGATTTGGCGCGTTTCAAACATAGATATATGACGTAATATAATCGTCATATGAATACATTTGCATATATGAATAAATTGAGCGCTATTTTGCCATATGATACATGTATATATACATACATGTATCTATATTATTCTAAATTTGCGAGCGGAGCGAGCCGGGAAATTTTTGGAATAGATGGTTACATTTTGTCATAAGATTACAATATCTCTCTCATTTTCCATCCTCTATTTTTGTTTGAACCAATTGGGGAAGGTTGGGAATATTAGGGCATTGCAACCCCACTATCCACCTGTCTAAACTGGTTAGATCGGCCCATGAAAATGAAGCATTTGGTAATTATTCAAGTGTTCATTTAATTTTTAATTTTGTATATGTTTATGACATATGAATCCGTTCAAACACGATGACAAAGAAAGTTCAAGACAAAGTGAAGACGAAAAAATAGACAGCTAATGAAAAATTAAGTGTGGCGAGCGAAGCGAGCCGAAAATTTCCCAAAAAGTAAAGAGATTAAGCATAAAAAGAGTATTCTGAATCAATAACTTTGGGTGAAAAAGGGGGGGGGCCGGGCCCCCTGGCCCCCCCTCTAAATCCGCCACTGATCATTTAAGAACAGACAAATTGGCAACGTGGACCAGACATGCACGTTTCGGATAACTTAATCCTCATCAGTGATCCTAAATCTAAACAATGTAATATGCCATAAAAGTATGAAAGTTACTATGTCGAAGAAGTTTACCGAAAGACGTAGCAGGATGGGTGGGATATGATGCTACAGGACCCACTTTTTAGAAATTTCAAGAAATTTTGATAACAGAAATTTAGAATGCGTTGAAGAAACGATCAACCGATATTGATCGAACTTGGTTACATGTGCCCTCGGGGACTCCTGGTCCACCAGCAGTGACACTCACCAAGTGGTATAAATGTAAACGTCCTCAAATTGAATAGCATCATTTAAGAACAGATAAATTGGCAACGTGGACCAGACATGCACGTTTCGGATAACTTAATCCTCATCAGTGATCCTAAATCTAAACAATGTAATATAAAGGTACTTTGCAAAAAACCTGTGAATATTTTTCAGATCCACGAAAGTAGTGGTATATTTCAATCCACATGTACTGTGACCTTCATCTATGCCCTTTGATACAGATAATGGTACATCCTTCGGTCCTGCACAATTCTGCGAGATATTTTGAAAAAATAGGTCCAGACAATTTTTTCAACCCAAGTGTACTGTGACATTCATCTTTGAACTAAGTCCTCTTAGCATGGTTAACTATGTTCTCGAATCAAAATCATGACACATCCTTAAATTGGGTCCTGCACAATTCTGCAGTATACTTTGAAAAAAAATATGGTCCGGGCAATATTTTTCAACCCACGTGTACTGTGATATTCACCTTTGAACTACGACCACTTAGTATGGTCACCTATGTTCTCGAATCAAAATCATGTCACATCCTTGGGTCCTGCACAATTCTGCAGAATACTTTGAAAAAATATGGTCCAGACAATATTTTTCAACCCACGAGTACTGTGACATTTACCTTTGAACTACGTCCTCTGAACATTGTAACCTATGTTCTCGGATCAAAATCATGACACATCCTTGGTTCCTGCGCAATACAGTAAAATACGAGTGATGGAAGATTTATGGTCTAGACAATATTTCTCAACCCACTTGTATCGTGACATTGCCGTAGTACTTTCTATATAGACATAACCCCGGACAGTGCATATTCTGTAGATTTTTTATCATTTTCGTGCGTAAACATCGACGGCGGGTGCAGCTAACCAAACAGGGAATGCTTAATCCTTCCAGACACCCTGTCCAGCCTCTAGCTTGCTAGGGGTCCGTCGATGCTCAATTTGGTGCTATATGTGAGTGCTGTTGAGACTGTAGTCAGGATCTTCTTCATCTCATTTATGTCATACCATTGGCCTTGTGAAGTTCGTAAAAAAAGTTCCCTGCGAGGGGTTGACAGTAAGTGTTTTGAATGTTTTCCCCGACATGGTCGCCATAGTACTCTCTATATAGACATAACCTCAGACAGTGCATTTCTGGTTGATGTTTTCATTTTTGTGCTTAAACTTCGACGGCGGGCGCGGCTAGCCAAACAGGGGATGCTTACTCCTCCCAGGCACCTGGTCCCATCTCTGTCTGTCGATGCTCAATTTGGTTGTCTATTGTGACTGAGCACTGTTGAGGTTGTTGTCAGGATCTTCATGTCAATTGTATTATTACCTCTGATCATTGTCACGACACATACTTGGATCCTATGGAACAGTTATGTGAAACATCGAACAGATCCATGAAGGCATGTGAAAAGTATGGTTCGGACAAGATTTTTCAAGTCACATGCACTGTGACCTTGACCTATAACCTTCAATCATGATCATGACACATAAACAATTCTTTGAAATATTATTCAGATCCATACAGGAAGTGAAAAATTATAGTCTGAACGAGGACTTCTTTACCCACATCTGCTGGGATTTTAATTTTGACCTCATCTGTGACCTGTGACCTTTGATCAAGGTCATGAGAGTTCCTACGGTCCTTGGCAACAATTCTGTTAAATATTATTGGTCATGTACTGCATACATGGAAAAGTCATGGTCCAGACAAAATTTTTCACCAATCATATGGTTCTGTGATCTTGGATAAATCTCACCAACCGAAATTGATCGAACTTGGCTACATGTGCCATCGGAGACATCTGGTCTATCAGCAGTGACATTCACCAGGTGTCTCAAACTAATCAGCATCATTTAAGAGCCGATAAATTAATCAGCATCATTTAAGAGCAGATAAATTAACAGCATGGACCAGACATGCACGTTTCGGATATTTAACCGTCGTCAGTGATCCTAAATCCAAAAAATGAAAAATGGCCAAAATCTTTAAAAATTGAGTCCAAAACATACCGAAAGAGCTAGAGAGATAGGGCGTCTGGCCAGCGATCGAATGGTGGCTGGTTCAAGTCTCACTAGGAGCATGTGTCAGTCAACATAATCTCATCTATGTTCTGTGTTTATATACAAGTAAAATGTCCTTATCTGCGTACTGTACCTTTAATACTATAGCCAAAGTACCAAACTCTGGTGTCAGTGTATATATACATGTATGCTGCACAAGTTTCATTCTTCTTCATAAACATTTATCCAAGAAGGAATACATGAATCACTTGTGTAAATGTACTTTTAAAAACATTTATTTTAATCATTCTTAAAATCATAACGTCTTCAAGAATTATCACAATTACAAGCTTGGACATTTCAAATCAGTAAAATTTGCAAATCAAGAGATAATTATTCAATGACTTTTCATTTGCATTTCCATGGTTGACAATACCATATTACTGCAAACAGTTTTAAAGTTTGAGAAAATTAACATTTCTATTCCAATAGAAAAAAAACGTGTTTGTGAAACACGAATGCCCCTGTCGGCATCTTCATCAGTATAAATTGTAAAATTATCAAACTCCAAGGTCAAGGGCAAAAGGTAAAAAATTTTGGTATCCATGTTAAGGTCTTGTCACAATGAATACTCATATGAAATATCAAAGCCCTATCCCTTACCATTCAAAAGTTATGGCCAAGGTTAAAGTTTTTGCGGACAAACAAAAAGACAAACGGACAGGACCAAAACTATATGCCCCCTAATCTTCGATTATGGGGGCATAAAAATCTACGCAGAGGGGATCAACTCTGCCATACAATGAGCAATGACTGTTACAGATATGAAGGAGATACAATCTAATTAAAATTCAGCGTTTCTGATCCGATTACTCTACTCAGATCAGAAACGTCACATTTTAATTAGATATGAAGGTGATAAAATTTTCACTGAGGTAATGTTTATGTAACAGGGAAAAAGAGATCCTCCAATGAGGTCAAACATATTATAAATATATCACATAAGTAACAGTAAACCTAACGGGGTGCATTGAGGATCAAATTGCTAAATCCATTGATTTCAGCAATGCCAACTGCCGTAAAACAATGATTTGGAGGGCAAATTGGCACAATATTCCACAATAAAGATGTAATATACAAGTCTGCCCGCAGGTGCAATGTCAGAATTTTGATGAACAAGCTATGATGTCAATAACAACTTCTTTTGATATTTACCTTGTGTATGTATAAATTGTATCAATTTTAAGTGCTCTTTAATAAGATCAAACAATACTTGTTTAAGAATGTTACATTTAATTAAGATTTATGAAAAATGAGAAGTTTGTTAAAAACAATATTACTTCATCATTATTTTTTATTTTCACAGAACAAGTGAATTATCAGTCCATATAAAATGGAAATAGAACTGCTCAAGAACAGGTGTGATCGTCTATCGCATGTTTGACCTTATGTTATCTTGACCTGGCAGGTGACCTTGACCTTGACCTCACTGTGTGTTAATTTTCATCATGCTTTACCATCAATGCAAACTTCATAGAAGTCCATGATTAATGAATATTAATCAAGTTACCAACATTTGTGACTACAACAAAGATGGACGACGGACAGACACCGAACAGAGTAAGAGTGACCTTGCATTTAAGGCAACCTCAAATCAAGCCTCAGGTAAGAGAGAAACATACATGTACATCAGTGTCCTTGTGTACATAATCATATTTAAGAATAACAACTACCTTACTGTGGTCTATTGTCCAGTTGTTCCTTGAGTCCCATGAACCAATCAAATTATCACAGAGTTGTGAAGCGGCTTGGTGAAAATTTGATTGGTTTATGCGACGAAGCCATGATTCATGCCATAAAGCGGGTTGGTGATAATTTGATTGGTTCATGCAACGAGGGGAATTACTGGACAATAAACCACGGCTAGCTAGTTGTTGTTTCTACTCTAATATTGTTCTGCAGAGGACAATGGGCAGAGTTTAGTGGAATGGAAGTTTATTGGAGATTTTACACCAGGCAAGTTCTACATTACATATAGGGAGAAAATCTTAAGTGATAATAGAGTATCACATATACCCTCAGTGAACTGTAACGTTTACCATTGATAGCTTACACAGTGTCAAATAATAAACCACAGTCATAAGATCAGCAGCCTGTTTCACAAAAATTCTTACGAATAATTTCAGGAATCTTCGTAACTTTGATCGCTTATTACTTCATATAAACTGAAAACTGCGCTGTTTTGTTTCTGAATTTATATTTAGTATGCAGAAATGACAATAAAAATCTAAATTGAAAAACATTTTAATCTTTTATTGATGACGAAAGTTATGAAAATTCCTGAATTTTTTCGTAAGAATTTTTGTGTAACTGGGCATGCACTGATTCTCATAAGAGCATTTACACAGTCAATATTAAAACTGCAGATATTAAGAACAATCGACATTATTTATAAATAAAATATGACAGTCACTCTTGAGTCTTGATCATGTAAAAAAAACCCTCTAAGACATATAAATTGTGGCTCACAAACATTCGATACCTGTATGAATCTATCACTTTCAAAACTTTGTGTATTTTTATAATTGGCCAAAAATGTTAACAATTAGTACATTCTCTGAATTCTAAAATTATATAAACATACATATCCCAGAAGGCTCTCTCAGTCTCCAGCATACTAATTATAAATTCTCAAAGTAACTTAAATTAAAAGATTTGCATTTTATAAGCATTATATAAGTTAAAATCCATAGCTTTGTCCAACTTCAAGGTCAAAAGAATTAAATGATAAGGCCATGTAAAATAAATTCTATGTTTCTCAGATAATTGGGTCTTAAAAAGTGGCAAGGTAGGTAGGGTTTTTATTTTTTGTTTTTTTTTTTCATCAAGAGTGCTCTTATTATTCATGTAAGGCAAACAAGTCGTCTATCCTGCCCCCCCCCCCCATTATTCATGTAAGGCAAAAAATCTTATGCTACCCCCCTCCCCCTTCCCGTTTTTCTTCACATCTTGTTTAAACCCACTTCAAACTAAATACGACCCCTCACTTCTTTCTCGGATGGATCCGTTCATATGGTAAACAAAAATTTGGCCGATAGCGTATATCTTCGGAGATCAAGTCTGGATGAAACAGAATCTTTAGAAATCGAATGAAGTGTTCAGCATTAACCAGCATTAACGTCTGATAAGATAATGTACACAGCCCGGGTACAATATACATTCTTTTATTCATAGATTTAAGGATTTAACAACGTTTCTCTTGCGTTCGTCGGCGGTCCTTGCTTATACTTTTTACAACGTGAATGTCATTAATAGAGTCGGAAGTAACAATGGACACTTGCTATTGTTCAGCATAGCTAGGTATTTACATATGCTGTGGAAATCAATAAAGAAAACTATACAAACGTTTTAATACATGTAATACTTGATGTATTAAACACGCGAATAGCCAGCCGTCCAAGTGTCCACGGCACGTTGTTAGTATATCGACGCGTGGATAAAGTCTTTACCCGTAACGTAAATACGGAACGCGCTGTGAATTATACGGGCTTTTAAAAGTATTTATTCATCGAGTACAGTTTTGAAGATTTTAAAGGACAATAAACATGTTCAATGAAATAAATGGATATTTCGTTTTTAATCGACGATCAAGGAAAGACACGGCGTATATTTTTTTCTGAAGTTGCAATAAAAACGTCTCGTCGGCGGCAAATTATAGCGCGCGGCGGTGTCTGAGAAACATAGATTTTATTTTACATGGCCTAATTATGTGTAATTTATGCCAACAGTAAAAGGTGTTTTGTTGTGATCTAAAAAATCAATAGAAACATTCTTTCCATAGAGTTGAAAAAAATAACAATTTCTCCAGATATTAATGTTTATGCCAAAAAAAAAGAGAGAGAAATTCAATGACTTCAATGCGACTAATGGAAAACTTTTCATATAGATACTGTATAAGTAGAATCATAAGCTGGTACTTCCTTTCACGGTTTTATAAATGTAAACCATTTCACACCGTCACTGATTCGCTGATCTGCCCTTGCTAGTATTGAGTTATGCAATTGGTACTCAAATTCACTGAGACAGACTTCGCAGTACTAATCTGACCATGAAAATAGCAAGGTCAATATATCACGAATGATTCTACGCATACAGTAAAACCCCTAGACTCATATTTCATCAAACTCTTGCTCTATCAGATTTTTCAACAGCTTCTTTCAAGTTCCCTGCAGCAGAATTTTTGAATGTCTCTGTTTTGGCTTTATTTTTCTCCTGTAGAGCTTTTTCTTCTTTATTGTTGTTATGCCATATCGTTGCCCCCAGAAAGGCCAGTAAAAAGAAAGTTATAGATGCTACATTCAAAAAATTGTAAGTGGTAGCTTGAACTTCTTGCAGTCTAAGCATTTCGTTACGTAAAATTTTGTTATTATGATACGCCTGCTTATTCCTAGCATCATTCTGACGAATCCTCGCCATTCTGTCAAGGTATCGGTGATCAAAGTCGCGTGCAATTTTACTCTTCTTCTTCTTTGCCAGGGGATGCACTTTTTTCTCAGTAAACTGGAAAGATGACCTCTGACCTTGGAATATTCATCTCACCCCCAGGTTTTAACATTCCCGCGTCATATAACTTTCGAGTCCTTTCGTTGCTCAGAATATTGTACGCGTCATTAAGATCCTGCCAAAGTTTCTTTGCGTCTTTAGAACTGTTGACATCTGGATGGTATAGTTTGGACAGGCGGTAAAAAGAACTTTTAATTTCTTCTTCTGTTGCCGTTCTTTGTACTTTAAGAATGTCGTACAGAGTTCCCTCCCCTGCTTGAGTAGTCTGACCTCTGCTCAATAGAGGGCATGCTGGTCGTACACAAAATGAACTACGTATAAGATGTGCACAGCCCCTAGGAAGAATTCTTTGTAGATCAGAGTATCTACTCATCTTTCTGGAGTTACAAGCTTAATTTCATTTCTAGTAATGGTTCCTTCCTGAAATTAAAAAAATATCGACAAAATCAGTAAAACTGATGGATGCTCCATGAACAAAATAATTTTGATAAGTCTGATTTTCTGAGTGTCTTTGACCTTTTAGAAATTATTATAATGACCTTGACCTTTAACCCTAATATGATCTTGAAGACCTTTTTATCCTGCACAGTTTGTGAAGTCAAACAAATTATCCAACAGAAGTTATGTCTTATGCATCCCCCCCCCATTTTAGGTGCACAAGTTCTCATCAATGCAATAAAAATCTGAAACCTGAAATTTTTCGGGGAGCATAAAAATTTAGTACATACATGTATGTTGAAATCTGTTTTAAACACTTTACTAATGATACTGTACTAGCCATAGTACAATGTTCATAATATACTTAAGATACTGTATACAAGTTTTTATTTCTTCAATTAACCATTTGAAAACTCAATTTCTGAAAGAGGGTTTGCCCATACCCTATGAGGTCCTGCAGAACACACACAATGACATTGTATCGCTTAATTTTAGTTGACAGCATGAACAGAATAAATTATGTAAAACAGTTAACTTTTAATATTACATGTTGTGTACAATGCATGCACACGCGGTTTCAAAAATATTTGTGACAGAAGGCATCACATAAAGGAGCTGGTAATTGTATTACATGTACGTCTATTACTTACGCTTCTAAGTTGCTTTGGAAATTCTGCTCATTTGTCAGCTATATTTTTATGAAGTCCTAATTCCAATGAGAGAAGAGGGCAGCTATACAGTTAAGGATGGACTGTCCGAGCAAAGGGATACTAGGGCCACTTCCTGCTGGCATATATAACACTGAAGTATTCCTGAAAGAGAAGAAGAATTAAACTGCATTTTGTTTCTCAGTTTAATTAGTGTTACAGTTGTACATCAGGACATTTTGGAATTGATAATGACAGAAGACTTTTGTCTACAATTGGTTCATTCGATCACTACTCGGAATCAATCTATTTTTAGATTTTCCATGCTTTTCAAAGAACCTGAAAAAAGGTTTCTTCTTAAATTTAGTTGTATAAAAACAATAGCTCACAAGCTTTTTTGGATTTTGTTAGAGATCAAATTGTACGTTCAAGCCAGTATCTTTCGGAGTAATTCTTTTTCATTGCAAATTTTCACTGTCAAAGACTCAATTCCACTCTGATATAACAATGAAAAAGAGTGCAAAAAGTGTCTGCCTAGGACATTTTTTATCATTTTTTTATCAATTGTACCGTAGAATTCGGCAAGTGGTGTATTGGCATCTATATTTAATACTATAGTTATTTTATGCTTCTCTCCGATTTCTTTGATCTTTAATGTCATATACCAGTACATGCTCCTTTCATAATTTAGCTAGTAACTAGAAACTTGCTGCAAAATCTTATGAGTGGTTCTTTAATAATTTGACATTATTTCAAGTAGTGATGAGACAATAGTCCCTGACTTTCAACAGTTGATCACAGAAACCCCTTCGATTTTTGATTATCGGTAGTAAAATTGCATATCTGGCTTGAACTAGAAAAGGAAGAGGAAGAAGGAGAGAACTCTGAAGTGGCTCAGATCAAATTTGTTACATGAAAAACACCCACAAAAATACGGACATGCATCATATAATATCATTGATTGTTTAACTCAAAAAATATGTGTTAAAAACTGCACACAAATTACATGTATTTCATTATCTTAAACCTAAGTAAGTCCCTTTAAAATGCAGTAGGGCGGTAACTGGTACTGAGCGGCCACTAGTCCTCGACTAGTACATGTACGACCGAAAATTCTTAGTGCCAAACACAGGAGTCTGACACAGGTTGCCAGCGGTTTTGGCCCTTTCTTTGTTCGGACCCGAGAGGTTTCGGCTTTTTCTTTTTCTGCCCCAACCTTTTTACATGTAATGCAGTTTTAAGTACCTTATCTGTTAGATATCAGCATCTTTTACATGTTAATACCAAACCATTATAATGAAAAAAAAAAGATAATTTATATTATTGAAAATTTACAACATGACAGGTGTGAAATCATATATGATTAATTACCCCTAGCTCAGCAAACATGACCAATGTTTTTTTAACCAATTTTCATACCAGAAATAGGCACAATTGAGACTGATGTGTTAATTAGCAGTCTCTTCTGCCGCTAAAAGAGACTGAATCCCACCACGTTTGTTAGAACGAAGGATACAAAATGTCACATGATCAACTTTCTTTATCCTTCATTCTGATTGGTCCATTCTCCGAACTTTTGCTTTGCCTGTTTAGTTTGGTAAAAATTGGCAAAAAATGCAATAACAAAGCAAGAAAAAAATGTGAGGTGTGTAGACATAGTTACATGTACATGTAGATAAATGTTTTCTTTAGTCCATTCAACAAGAAAATCAATATTTCATACCTTCAAAATGGAAAAATCGTTGGGCAACAGTTTCGTCCGACTACATGTACACATACGGCAAAGCGTTTTTTTACTGAGCCCACCTATCGCGGCTGGCTTATTTAAGGTGGAATTCCACCTCAGCATCGCCGCTGACCCCCGCAAATCACTTCATCGCGGTGCTAAGATCGCCGGGAGTTGCGGTGGCGTTGCGGTTGATTGCTGCGCTGACAATTACCTGTCCAGGTGTTACCTGACCAGGTGCTATTTCTTACGGATGAATAGAAACTTGTTTTTAAGCATGACATGTATAAATAAAATGATGATTTAAACATTAGGACATGAAACATAAGTACATTTTGTAAATTGAGCCTAAAAATGTTTCTGATAACCTGACTCGATGCCAACGATCCACAAGAATATCCGCCTCTACTTTCCTTATATATATAGACAATAGAGAGACGTGAAGGGGCGGGTGTCATTGAGGGTTGTTGGCATCGAGCTCCTGTGGATCTACCTTATTTTCATCCCGACTCTTTTTTTATATCGGATAAGCAGGTCAAAATAATGAAAATTTACATCTTCTGGCGTCAAGTCCAGATGAAGCGGAATCTATTCACATTAAAATTGAAGCATGATCAATTTATGTCTGTAGGCTCTTTACACGGGTACTTATAATAGGCATGTGAAAGATGCAATGAATCGTCGGTCCTTGTTCACTTCTTATTATTAGAAACATATTAAACTAGCGTTGATAAAATAAATGCTATATGAAAGATTACTCCAGCTGAAATGCAAAATCCCCAGTTGTGTATCACGTTAAGCATTACGCCGTCTGTAGTGAACAGACAATCAAATTTCCAAACAAATTAATTAGTGCTAATTATACAGGTGACAGGTATATTGCTGGACAAAAAAAGCTATTAGAGCGGCGATCTCTACACTGTCATGGGTACTCGTCTGACCCCGGGGACGTAATAGTGTGGATCCGCTCACCATAATGATTCTTTTCTATTATGATACAATATTGATTTTTCTCCGACATTCTTTTTTATCCTTGTTCTGCGCCTGAGATTTAAATGTCCAACGTCCACTTACGTATCTTATCTGCGTAAAGGTACTTGTGTATGCGTTCGTCCGTAAACTTATCATGTCATTTTATAATAAGTGGTCAGTCAATGGGTACAAGTTGAAGTAATCAAATTTGAAGAGTGAGTTGTGATATCGACATATAGATATGTACAAGGGAGCTCGACCGGGGAGTTTGGAATTATATAACCCTCCCTTTCCCCTGGCTTTTTACTGTAAAATTTTAGAAATAGCAAGAGGGAGCTACGTGAACATGCATTTGCGGCATCTAATATTTCTGCAATAACATATTTTCTTCAGTCGCTGCCTATTAAAATAAAATACAAAATTTTACGCCAGCACTTTGGGCTGGTAAGATTTATTTCTCGATATTGTCTTTTTTTTTTTTTTACAAAGTCACATTTCATTTTTTTTTTTTTACAAAGTCGCATTCCAACCCCCCAACACCCTTCAGATTTCCAGAACGGTAAATCAAACGGCGATTGAAGGTAGATGATATGCCGATAAGGTGTGAAAACACGTCAATTAGTAATCCCCACTGCCAGACCTGAACCAGATGAAAGACCCTACCTGTCAAATGTGATTGCATTAACGCGCCACTCCCCCTCCCCCCCCCCCCTTTTTTTAAATTCTCTTTTTTTTAAATCAATGGATGGGGTTTTTACCTTTTTTAATCGCTTTATAAGCATCCGTCTTTAAACGAGTATAGCTTTGAATTGTATGCCAACACGCGGATCTAGAGATAGGAGGTCAGGATCCAGTCCCCACCTCCTGGAATTTGCCATTATAGTAAAGCTGATTTTCATAGCCCCCCCCCCCCCCCCCCACCCTCCCTCGATTTAGATCTGCCCATTGATTGTAAAAGTATCGCTCCTTAGCAATAATTCAATTCACGATGATTGGACTTTCAGAGAAAACCAATTGAAGACCATACGATAATGCAATTTAAAAAAAAAAGGAAAGAAAAGAAAAGAAAAAAGTGCGTGCTCCTTGTTCTGGTCAAACAAGTCCGCAAAAAAAAAAAATCTATTGATGAAGGACGTGTATCCAGACAAAGATGAATCATGTAAACAAAGTAAAATAATAATAATAAAAAAAAAAGACCGGCATACAAAGAAAATCAAAAAAAAAAAAAAAAAAAAAAAAAAAAAAACGAGGATAGCCTAATAATAAAACAGATGTAATACAATAACCCCCCCCCCCTTTTTTTTCGCACTGAATTCCAAAAGTAAACCGGTGAACGCCAAACCAAAACTAAATCAACAAACGATGCCTCACAAGTTGTTCACACCTTTTCAATTACCCTGCGCTTCTACCTGTATAACAATCATCCCCTGTACGGGGAGAGGCGATGTCTTCACACCTTGTAAGACCAGACATATAACCCTTCCCTAATCAATATTGACAGCTACGTACACGCGACACGTCGTCACTCAAGCAGAACTAAGGAGTTTTTTTTTTGTGGTCACATGTACATGGAAATATCGACGTAAGCGACTTTTCCAGAATATATGCAATTTTATGATACTTATTTACTTCAAGTAAGAAAATAATAAGCAAACGTTACATTGTACCAACATGACTAAGCCGTAGATAATAAATAAATTTTAGATAGTATGTACCTGGATTTTTTTCCGAAGAATTGAATTTAAACTTTGCATGAATTTGAGATTTTTTTTAAAAATACATAAAATCAATGAAGTCCGAAGAAAATTAGGCATATTGTGACAGAAAGAAAATAAAATTACGCTCCAAGTTTAATAAGGTTTCCTGTATATAATGTTTACGTACGATATAATTTTTTTTTTCTTGAGAAAGAAATAAAAAAGTGCTTACATATATTTTTTACGGAAGTCGAAGAGACAGGAAGACACCCAGATTATTTCGATCCACACAAACATCGTCTCCTCCTGTATTAATCTAATGATCTAATTAGTAATTTTGGCTTCACGCCTTTTTGAATCGTGAAGGGGGGGGGGGGGGGTCGCGATTTCACACTTAGCATGGACAGAGAGGGGGGGGGTTGCATTACAGCGCAAAATGCTTTTAAAGATGAAAATAGTATGTATAAAGTCAATAAACGGACAGGCTAGAAAATTTGTTCTACCATTTTATAGGAAAATTACCCCCCCCCCCTTCTAACGGACGGCCGCAGGTGATTGATCTACCTCTGATCCTGCGTCCCTGGCGCATAAAAACGGAGCTTTTTTTCTATGAAAAGATATAATATGCATTGTGAAATGGGAGTTTAAATTCTAGATACATGTTATCTATAAAAAATCTTCTATAATTGTAAACTTTGCAGGACATTGTGAATTATCTATTCAACAACAACAAACAACAAAATTATTTATTCTCTTAAATACAACATGTGTATTGGAGAGATACATTGCAACTATATATATATTACTAAACTTATGTTTGCATGCAGTTAACTTGGAGGACATGCCCTCTCTCTTATGACTGATAAAAATTTACATAATCTTTTTAATACAATAATATTTTTGCTATTAAATAGTTTGTGGAACTTAAAGTTGTCTGGTCTTAATCTATAATATTCATCCAAGTTTTCTATTCTAGATTTCTTAATAAATTCATCATTACAATTAAAAAGATAATGGAATTCATCAGCTAAAGCATTGCAGTTACATAATGTACAAATTCTTTCATTTCTTGGAACATTGTTCCAACGTCCAGTTTCTATAGGTAATTTAAAATTTGACGCACGGAATCTACAAAGTAATTCTCTTTTACATTTTGGCAATTCATCCAAATAAAACTCAAAACTTAAATCATTCTTAATAATACCGTAATTAATAGCTTTAGACGAGTTACTTAAAAGGTCATTCCATTTTTGTAGATTTTGATCTTTCAAAGATTGTGAAACTTTTGCTTTCAACCATTCTTTGTTCAAGAACGCATTATTCTCAAAAATATATGACAATCCACATTCATTTAAAATATTTTTGACACACTTTATCCATGGATTTCTATCATTTTTACAAAGTAATGAATACAAAATTTTAGTAAGTTTGCTGTTTTCTGATGTAACAATTCTCGACCAAAAATTTATCATTCTTATCTTAATGTTTATCAACAAAGGATATCTACCAAGTTCACCGTATATAAAATAGTTTGGTGTGTTTTGATTCAACTTAAGAACATATTTGCAAAATCGTAAATGCAGCTTTTCTATCAGCGAGATATTTGAAAAATCCCCATATTTCACAGCCATGTAACAAGATTGGCTGCAAAATTCTGTCAAACAGGTCTAATTGACATTTTATTGATAAATTATTTCTTTTACACTTTTTCAAAACATCGAACATTGATCTAGTTGCTTTGTCATACTGATACTTAATATTGTTTGAAAATGATCCATTACCTTTGAAAAAGATGCCAAGATACTTAAATTCATCAACAATTTCAATATCATTATTATCGTATACAAATTTGTAACAAGATGTATTTCGTTTACCAAATACAATAATTTTCGTTTTGTCTACATTAACATTTAAACGCCATTTTTTACAATAATCATGGAAAATATTCAATTTAGTTTGCAGATCTTTTTCTGACTGTGATAAAATAATTGTATCGTCAGCATAAAGTAAGAGTAATAATTTTACATAAATTTGAACTTCATTTTCAAGCCTCTCTTCCACAAACGGAAGTCCAGAGGCGCCCTCTGTTAATATAAATTGCTCCAAATCGTTTAAATAAATTGAAAATAAAAAGGGGGATAAATTTTCCCCCTGACGGACCCCTAGTTGACAAGGAAATTCATCAGATAAAATACCGTTTAATCTTATTTTCGCTTTTATACCTTTATACATATCATTGATTATTCTAAAACACTTTCCATCAATGTTACTCATCAAAATTTCATTCCAAAGTCCAATCCGCCACACACTGTCAAAGGCTTTTTGGAAATCAATAAAAGCACAAAAAAGATTTCGTTTGGTACCTTTAAACAAATATTGTAGAGAATAAAGAGAAAAAATATGATCAAGTGTACAAAAATTCTTTCTAAAACCTGCCTGGTTACTCAAAATAAGTTCAACTTCATCAGCATAAGCATTTAATCTTTCATTGATAATAGAGGTAAACAATTTGCTAAGACATGATAAAAGTGTTATAGGTCTATAATTTGATGCTTCTGATTCGTTTCCTTTATTCTTGTATATAGGGATTATCTCCCCACACAGCCAGCTACTAGGGAAATTTCCAGAATCAAGTATAGTATTAAATAATCTTACATATAAAGGTAGCATAAAATCACTCGTTGATTTAATATATTCATTTACAATGTGATCATATCCAGCTGATTTGTTACGTTTCAATGATTTTATACACTGTAATATTTCGTCTTCTGTGATTGGTGAGTTAACAAATGTATTTGATTCAGCATGAGATAATACATTCAAATCATTTTCACAAAATAAAAAATCTGGTACATCTCTGTCTACTTCCTTATTCAGATCTTTAAAAAAGTTGAATAAATCATCTATGCCAATTTTATCAATATGCTTTTTAGGTTTTCCAGAATTCAATAATTTCCAGTATTCTTTAGGACGTGATGTTCTCAGATCACTAAGTCGCTTTTCTATATTATACTTATGTTTATTTACAGACTTTTTCAAAATTTTCTTATACTCTTTTTCTTTCTCGTAAAGATTTTCCTTAAATACATCGTTTCCATAAATTCTACTCAATCGCTTTGCTTTTCTAAAACAATGTCTTGCGTTCATACATTCACTAGTAAACCATGGTTTCTTAAATCTTTTTCTATGCGACTTTCTATTTCTACTTTCTTTAACTCCAAATGTATCTTTAGCACTGTCTAAAAACACTGTACATAGTTTATTTACAACATCATCAATAAAATCACCGTTTGCGTCAGACAACTGTGTTTGATCAAGCAATACACACATTTCATTTACTATATCGATTTTATCATATAAATTATCTCTAAATAAACTAACTTTCTCATCCTGCCATTTATTTGGTAAATCAGGACGTGGTTCACAATTTTCTACATCAATTTCTGATTCCTCAGAATGGTGACATTTAATATTCAGACAGACTGAAATTGGGTTGTGAATATCTGATAAAATATATGAAAAAGGTAGAACAGAAAAATCTTGTACAACAGATATAAAATCAAGGTTTCCTATACAATAATCTATTACACTTGTTCCCTTACAAGTCGTTTGACCGATAAATCTATCACTTCCAACTCGGCCATTAAGTATGTAAAGATTCATATGTTTACAAAAATCAATCAATAATCGACCAAAGTGATTAATCTCTTTATCCAATGAGACTCTATGTACATTTACATCACAAATATCAAGTAAAGATGGTTCATTGTCAGTTAATACTTCCAACATTTCATCAGTGACATTCATTATGTCTGAAGTATTAGCCGTTCGGCTATTAAAGTCGCCTATTAAGCAGGCGTAATCATGATCAGGTGTAAATTGATTTATATAAAATTCGATTTCATCAAACACCGTTGGTGTTACATATTTAGAGCTTTCTGGTGGGATGTAAGTTACACCAAGTAATAATTTCTCACTAGATCTATTGGATGGGTAGTGAAATAAAATGGATAACCAAAATACATAAGGTAAATCTGTGTTCAGAACTTTAATGCTTTCAACATTGCTCATACTCTTCTTGCAGTACACAACAATACCACCAGACTTAAAGCGAGATAACTCGTGCCTGTGTTTCGTGAAACAGTTAAACCCAGGAATTTCTAGAGAATCTGTACTATCAGTCTTTGATTCGACTAAAAAAACAATTTCATAGTTACAAATGAAGTCCATAAATTCAGGACAATGCAATTTTCCTTTCAAACCACATACATTTATGCATACAATATTCAAATTACAAGAGTTTGTAGATGCATTACAAATAGGAGAGGGTGGGTCAGTAGTATCTTCAGATGGTCCATGCGAGTGAAAACTAGGAACACTAGGAAGGGTGTCAGTTAATTCACATTCCGATCGTCCTCCGCGACAGTCCTATCGGCGCGTGCTCGTTCTACCGTTTCCGTTGGTGGAGCCGCGCGTACTTCCGGGGTTGGTACCAGTATCCATCGGATGATGGCTGCCTTGTTCGCGCGGATCAAAAAGTCTGTTATTAATGTATAAGCGATCGCCGCTCATCACAGCTTTCAGCCCCTGTTGTTTAGCTCGTTTGTAGTGAGGGTATAGTTCCTTGCGTCGATCGTTAATTTCGCGGGGATATTGTTCACCAATACCATATGGTTTGCCTCTGAGTTTGGTAGCTGCCGCTTTTCGCACGAGCTCCTTCTCTTTGTAGAGAACAAATTTTGCCACTATTGGCCTCGTTTTACCATTACCGCCTCGACCCATTCTGTGTACGCGATGAAACTTGGTAGGATCCAGCTCAATATCCATTTCCTGTTTCAGGAAGTCAACCAACACATTTTCGGTGTTCTCCTCAGGAGCCTCGGTGATACCATTAAATATAAGATTGTCTCTCATGCTCCTAAACTGGAGGTCTAAGTGGCGTTCCTTCAGGTCACTATAATCACAAACGAGGCTATCAAATTGATCACGGATATCACGCTGCTCACTGCTGAGTGACTTGGCCAGAACATCGATCTGCTTCACAGACTCCTTTAGCTCCTTCAGTTCAGTTTTATTTTCTTCAAATTTGTTGTTAAAAAAAGTCAGACTTTCTTCAACTCCGGAAATCTTTGTTTTCATCTGCTGTATTTCGTCCTTTGACGTTCTAACACTGTCCTCAACTGTTTTTAATCTCTGATCAATCAAATCAAGTTTACCCAGCTTCTCACAGATACTATCCAGCTTTAGCGTAAGATTGTCAATTTTACTATTTATTTCCGGGTAGGGTGGGTATGACCTTATAGGCGACAGATTCACTTGATCAGCATAGTATGGTTGATTGCTCATGGACATAGGCGTCATTGGAGCAGTGTTCATCACATGTGCCTGTGTAGGTCCTTGAATAGGCGTTGATTGCTGGACAATAGCCATTCCAGGGCTCTGAAGGTTATATGTAGAGTTAACATTCCCGTTCATTATTGCACTAATGTTCCTCGACTGGTTATTTTCGGACTGAGAACTTGTTACCCGTTTTTTGTTTACTCTTTCACTGCTTATGTTTTGACTGTTATTCTTCCTTTTTTTATTTTTCTTTCCTTTTTTTGGACTCATTCGGAAAGTAAAAGCACACTCCAATCATACTAAAGCTAAATCCATTAAAATTTCGGCTCCATTCGGTTTAAATCAAAGGATAAAATCTCTGCCAAAAATCTGTGGCCGCTCCAGGTTAACGCATGCGCATATATTGAAATCGTTTCACACCTAATTACCACCTTCGTAATTTCGTATATATATATAATTGGTTTGTTTGGATAACATTTTACTATACATCGCCTCACTTGCGCAAACAAAACAACCAAATAAACGATAAATTACTAAATAAGGCTATCAAGGCTATATTTGACTAATTGGGAGATGAACGTTTTTCAACATTTTAACATACGAACTAGCGAACATAAAACACCGCTAACTAGTAATCTCAAACGGAAGAATCTACAAAAAGAAACGGTCTCCAGTGCTTTGGACTTGAACAGTAAAGATATACAAAAAAATGTCGTAAAGCCTCGGCTCCAGTCGATGTATCTCTCAAAGTCGAAAGACGGAGACTTTAAACCCATTTTTGCTTGACCGTACCGCTCCCGTAGACTGCCCATTGTTCTCTAATCCTTAGATAAACACAGCTGGACATTATAACTAGTTCTATCATTCAGTTACACGGTTCTCTTTTCGTATGTACAACGTAACGCTTTTAAAGGACATTTTTATGTCATCAATGATAACAATACATCAAAATAAGGGACGTAAATTTTAAAAAGATAAGTAAAATATAAAAGAATGGTTAATAGTACTGTTACAGGTAAATAACAAGTTATTAATTGCCGCTGAGAACTGCGGCGATCGCCACCGCGTATCCCGGCGATCGTTGCGGTGAATTGCCAGGATCGATGTCCGCGTTGAGTCAACTCCATTGTTAATCCATGACCGCGGGGATTTAAAACCCTGGGTCAAAAAAGATTGCGGGGATGATTTGACAGGGTAAAAACACGCGATGCCGGTAGTGTATGTTCTGTAACAACCATAATGAGATTCATTCTCTTTTAGCGGCAGCGAAGAGACTGGATTATTTAGTCTATGTCAGAAGTTGGCAAATTTTACATGAAAAATTAATATTGGCATCCTTCTCTTGCTTTATAGTAGTTACAGACTGCAATGAAGACGCTTAATTTTCATATTCTGTTATTTTGGCCTTTCTGTCTTCGTAATATTGCAGCTGATTGATCCTCTAAGACAGAAAATAATCGAATAAGAAAATAGCGTCTTCGTTGCGCTGTAACAAGCTTTATAGGTGGTTGACTCTCGAAGGGGTTTTGGCCAACGGGGATTATTCATGAATAGTGTTTCGGACTCCTGTGGAGCCAAACAACTTGATGCAAAAATTTAAACATCCATAATTTGCAAGAAGTTTATATACAGTTACTCACAGTAAGATAAGCTTCATTTTAAATTGGCATGTGGAAATAACAAGTACAACATAAGCTCTACTGAGCTTTTAGACCGACATGAATGACAGTATGTGACAGGACAGTTGAGTTTACAATATGAATTACATAACAGTTTGACAGTGTCAGGAAAGCAGGTTAGAAAGTCAAAAAAAACTTATTCTCACAAAATTCATCGAGTCTTTGCATTCTTAGTCCTTGAATAAGTATATATTCATTTTCGTATGATAGTTACCAGCTGAATTTGTTTCAATATAACCTAACGTCCTTTGCCCTTCTTGTTTCCCCTGGTTTGCGAAATCTGAAGAAAAAGTAACAAGTGAAACCTAAAACGGAATTAGCTGTTCCGGTTTATTTCGGGTTGTTATCGGTCTTGCATTTCCGGTTTTGTACACAGCATGGCCTCGGGTAGACCAGAGAGACAAGCTCCGCCTGAAGTCGTAAGATTTTACCAATGCCGATCATATCAGTTTGGTCAATCGATCCTCTCATCCCTTCAGAAATCGGAAAAATGAATTTTTCTCTACTTTGTCGATTAAATTCCAGATTAAGATTTACAATTTATATCAGTACTGTATAGGGGGATAGATCTCGAAATCTCAAATTAATGGTATAAGGTATATGTACGTACGACTAATACTACGCTAACACTGACAGAAAATAATTTTAGATGGGGAGTTTAGCATGACGTAGCTGATGTTTAACATTAGAGAGGTTGAGACTTCCTACATGTAACTTGTACTTGTATTCTGGTCGGCTATAATGACATCATCATTTATTACGTTTGATGTCATTTGCTGTACAAGTTACATGTCGCCATTGATCGTGTAAAGTGCGAGTATAAAGGTATGGCATTCAATTCATAATGATTTCAAGTTTCTATTTCAATATAGATTTAACCAAACTTAATGTTATAATCCTCTTGAATTTATACTGTCCAAAAGTAAACTCAAGTTCACTCAGATTTTACAAGTACGCGTAGTGGTTTTTGACAAGAAATCTCAACAACAGTAACGTGTAGTTCAACTTCTACACTAGACGTACCCGTACAAGTTACGCTTAGGAATTTTCTCAACCTCTCTATTGAGTCTTAGTGGAGTATGTCAACGAATCGTTATGCGAAACTTAATTAACATGGGAAACTGACCCCTTCAAAAACTATTCTCTATAACTGCGTTAGAAACAAAGAGTTAATTTTATTTGGCTTTATTTTTCATTGAAAATGGCATTGAAATAGTTGAAACAGAAAAAGTCCAGAGCGATTTTCACATTCAAATACAATGTAATGAGTTTGAATTTTTTTTTGCACTTTTTTGTGACTAACATTCGAAATCTCATTGAAATCGAAAAAATCTCATAATGTTTTATAGCAAATAAGATTTTTATCTCATTACTCTACAGGTCCGGCTAGGGTGATCCCTGGAAGAGAAATCATTATAACATCAAACTTTACATTTATCTGTAATGATGATTAACGCTACATGTATGAAATTTTCAAAGTTCAAGGTCATATAGTGTACTTAGAGCTTAATAAGGCTTAAAATCCTTATCAACAACATTAGAAGACAAAGCAGTCATCATAGGATCACCAAACCTTCCATTATATTCCCTTTTTGGAGAGGTTGAAATCTATTGGTTTTGAAGATCAAGGGTCAAATATGACATCAGCTTTCTATATATAGATATCAAGATTTGACCTTGTCACCTTGACCTTGTTTGAACTTAGCTTTATTCACAAAATACTAGTATTTCACAAAAACTCCAGTGGAATATTAGACATTTAGAGACTTTTATAGGTCCAAATAATAGTTAAAGTATGAGCTTTTTATATTGGCCAAAACAAATTTTTATCAGCAAATCCGATAAAACCGGTACCTTTCAGAATTCTGCATCATTATACCTACTGCAAACGAAGTTTAGGAGGGTATATAGAAATTACCCTGTCCGTCTGTCTGTTAAGAAGTTTTGAAAGCAGATTTCTTTTATACTATTAATGGTAGGCCTTTCTTATTTCATACACACATTCACCATAAAGAGTACTACATTTTGGTACCATGACTTTGGACCCTGTGACCTTGACCTTCACTCTACACAATATTTTATGTTAAGAAGTTTGCAAGCAGATTTCTTTTATACTATTAATGGTAGGCCTTTCATATTTCATACACACATTTACCATAAAGATTTCTACATTTTGGTACCATGACTTTTGACCCTGTGATCATGACCTTCACCCTACACAATATTTTATGTTAAGAAGTTTTGAAAGCAGATTTCTTTTATACTATTAATGGTAGGCCTTTCATATTTCATACACACATTCACCATTAAGAGTACTACATTTTGGTACCATGACTTTTGACCCTGTGACCTTGACCTTTACCCTTTACAACATTTTATCTTAAGATGTTTTGAAAGCAGATTTCTTTTAAACTATTAATTGTAGGCCTTTCATATTTCATACACACATTCACCATTAAGAGTACTACATTTTGGTACCATGACTTTTGACCCTGTGATCTTGACTTTGAACTTTGACCTTGTAGTAGTATTTTGGTTAAGAAGTTCTTAAAGCGAATATCTCTTCAAGTATAAGTGATACGGCTTTCATATTTTATACAGCCATTCACCATAATAAGTACTACATTTTGATACTAAGACATTTGACCTAGTGACCTTGACTTTGAACTTTAACCTTATTGCAATATTTTGGTTAAGATGTTCTTAAAGTGAATATCTCTTCAAGTATTAGTGATAAGGCTTTAATATTTCATACAGGCATTCATCACAACAAGTTTTACTCCAAGACATTTGACCTTGTGGTGTTGACCTTGACCTTTGACCTACTTTTAAACTATAAGAAATAGGGCTTTTATATTTCACATATACATTCCTCATGATAAGAGCTCATGATAAGAGCTTTCATTTGATATCATGACTTTTGACCTTGATCTTGACTTTTGACCAACTTTTAAGTTATAAGGGCTTTGATATTTCACATATATATTCCTCATGATGAAAACTTTCATTTGATACCATGACTTTTGACCTTGTGACCTTGACCTTTGACCTACTTTTAAGTTATAAGGGATAGGGCTTTGATATTTCACATATAGATTCATCATGACCAGAGCTTTCATTTTATATCATGACTTTTGACTTAATGACCTTGCCCTTTGACATTCTTTCAAACTATAAGGGATAGGGCTTTAATATTTCACATAGATTCCTTATGACCAGAACTTTCTGTGTTATGTCATAAATGAATCTGTTTTGAGAAAAACTTCCTACGGGGGTATAATTCGTCCACCTTAGGGCAGTTCTAGTTAAATTTTGAAATTGTTCAGGAAGATTCTTTATTCTTGTACCACCCCTGAATTTTATGGTTCTTACTCATTCAGTTAGCTGAAAATGGATATTAGATAATAAAGTTTATGTATCAAATTACAATTATACAAATACATGTATAACAAGTTTAAAACATGTTAAATAGACGATTTTCACATTACCGCAAGTTGACTTGTATTTTACACATCTTGAGACCAGACATGACAACATTTGACGTAACTTTTAACTTTGACTTCGTATCCGAATTATGACGTCAAAATTAGAAAAAACGTCAAAAGTAGTGATGTCAGGTCATTGAGCGTCAAAAATGCAAGTATAATGGTAATATAAAGAAGGTCTAATGAAAATGATAATTTTCTTACCAAGATTTTATTATTTTCAGTTTTACAATGAAGATGAGGCAAGGAAATACACATCAAAGTAAGTTGTAATGTTAATATTGTTATTTTACCATAGAAAAAAAACCTCTTAAAAAGAAAGCCTTCTCTGTCGATGAATATATACACTGCTCACATTGTAATATAATGGTACATACTGTAGAATGAAACAATATTTGGAATCATTAAGACTATCAAATCGTGTCTAATCACGTGTAACGATTCACCTGTTCGTAACAGAAACACTGGCAGGGTTTTTTTTTTTATTTTGGGGAAAGTGCCTGTGCCTGTCCCCTTTGGGAAAATATGCGACATTTTGCCATGTTTGCTGAAATTGGGAAAAATTTTTTTACAAATTCTCACCACAGTATAACCCTAAAGTATCATTTATTAACACTTCTAATTCATTGATAATGCTTGAACTGAACAAGGGATGAATGAAAAACTTAAAAGATGCTTTTAGAAATAGGACATTTTGTGCTGACCTCCAGGTTTTGAGTCATATTTTGTCAAATGATTTTTTCATTATTCCTCTTTGGGAATTTAAGAGTGATTTATTGGGAAAAATAGAGGAAATTTGGCATCGGGAAGGGGCCGAAATTCGGCCCTAAAACAAGGAAAAAAAACCTGACTGGTTAGTAAGAAATGACCATAAAATATGCCTAAATGCATTTTTGTTCATTACATGGAATAAGCAAGTGCATATATCAGATTCTGATAAATGAAAGCAGAAACCTAATGCTCCTTTAATGTTTTTGAGTAGTGTATGTCGGAGTTATAACTTTCATGTATCCAGTGGGTAGATACATGTACAGGGACATAATGCGACAGAGATTTAATTCTTAGTTTTATGGATTCACCGACCATAATTTTACCACCAGTTGAAAAAATTAAAATGGACAGAATGCACTTTTTTTTCCCTCTGAATTTCGCCTGACCGTTACAGGATTGTTTCTTTGTTGCTAAATCTTTACTGTGCAATCATTTTAGGGAATGTAGCTTTGAACATTATAATGATAAACAAGCTGCTCGCGATAGTGACATGATACGTACAATGTTGAAATTTACTGATTTTAATTTTGTTTTTTTCTCCTCCTCCTACGACCTTATTTTGAAATAATAAAATCTGCAAAACTGAAAATTAAATTTCTGTAGCCTAATGAAGGTGATGAGAAAATGGGATTTGAAATCCAAAATCATGATTTTAAAAGTTACTCTCCTTCAACATTGCTGTTTGATAATACGACTTAGTCAACAATACAATGACCAGATGACTGTATAATTGAACCCCAGGAAGAGATGACTAGTATGAAAAGAATTAATGTGTGATCCCTCAATATTTCTGCAGTATACTTGAATTTTAAGCAGGCCAAGACCCGATATCACAACTTTTGACATTACTTTTAAGTGTGACGTCAAAACAGACATAAATTTAAATTACGTCAAATATTGGGATTTCAGGTTTTTGAGTGTCTAAAATGCAAGTCTACGGGTAATATGAAAATATGGTCTACTGAATAAACAATAAAATTAATGTCATGAATTTGTTCATCCAAATTTCGCTTGAAATTATTTTACACTACACTCACATGAAATTCATATGAAATAAGCATCATGTAAATTTCAAATGAAAGTTCATGTGAAATTCATATAAATTTCACATAGCATATACGTGAAGAGTATTTCACATGAGTTACACATTTAAATTTACTTCAAATGAATTTTTCTTTGTGACCTTCATGCGAAATTGAATTCACATAAAAATTCATGTCAGAAACTTCACATGAATTTCATGTAAAAAATTTCATGTAAAAAATTTCATGTAAAAAATTTCATGTAAATTTCATGTAAATTCCATGCAAGTGCTCATTTCGCATAAATTTCACATGAACTTTTATGTAAATTTTACGTAGATTTTACATCAATTTCATATGAGGCACAATTATAGCTGTGATATGGGTATAACATAACTAATCTTACCATAATTTCCAGCACCCGTATGATAGAGATCCAGAGTCAATTATCAGAGAGAGCTATAGAACTTCTAAGACTACCTGATGAACCCTGTCTTGTTTTGGATGTGGGGTAAGAGATGAAGCTTACAAAGCAGTATCTGCCTCTTATAAAAAATATTTATATATTTTTGCTAATGGAAAGAATAGCTACAAAATTCATGTATTACTTAATTCAATATTGCCTTATGTTATGTGCTAAGTAAAGAGACAAAAAGATGACTTTAAAGTTGTTTAGTGTCTGCATATACATGTAGTAGCAATAGTTATACAGAATACCAATCACTTAAAGAGCGAATTCATGTATTTATCAAGAAAATGTCAAGGTCATCTTCAAGGTCAACTTAATACATTTATTTGCCATCATTACTAGAGTTGTAAAGATAGTCACCGATGTCGCTGCTGAAACTTAGAAGTTGCCGACTATCGATAATGGTTTTGAACGCGAAAATAACCCTGCTTCATTCTTACAATGGAAAATATGTTACTTTATACTGCAAATATTTTCCCCAAGCGTAACGTCTATGATGTTATAATCACAAAATTTTCCCTCAGCAAAAATAACCATGTTTTCAGAAGTCTCACAAATTTACATCAAAGATTGCTAGACATAAATGACTTAAACTTTTTTTTTATTACATACTGTACCTTATTTTAAGGACTTAAAGGAAGCATTAATTTAGTAACATTCAGTATCAAGATCCACAAAAAGAAGGTAAAGGTCACATTCAAAGTCAAAGACAATCATTAAGACAAACAGTAAAGTACAGTATATAACTTTTGTGTTTTATACACATAGAACTCATCGGCCAACTTTGTGTTACTTAAAACTGCATCTCAATTCGCCCTTTATCTTACATGTATGTCTTAATTTGTGTTTTGTTACGGGTATACAACACACAGCATGTGCATTTATCATAAATGTAATGTGTGTTAGCACATTTCATGCAATAAATGCACTTGCTGTGCGTTGCATACCCGTAACAAAACACAAATTATGACATTTATTCTATATATATGTGCCACATTTGTCTGTTTCATTCTTGTTTTCTGAAATCGCATTTTTCTAGATAAAAAGGTGACATCAACATTCAGGTCACTGCTTGTTCACTTTGCAGGTTAGAACAGCTGTCGCGGCATGCTTCTTTAGATCTTATGCATTGTTACGTCACGAGCCTTTTTATGCAAATGCAACACGTCCTTTCAATAGTTCCAACTCAGGGAATTACAGTCACTTTGGTTGTGCATATACATCAATCATGGTATAAATTTCCAGTCAGAATAGTTGACACACAAAAATTCAGAATCGTTTCTGAATCTTTCTACACATGCATTCGTTATTTTCGAAAACCAGAGTTACTTCCCATTTGTGACGGTATCTGACGTAGACTGATTATGACGTCACCAAATTCTATGGAGGCAGTCCTAAAAGTATGGGAAATGACTGTATAAAATCAACGTTACCATACCATTTTCATGACATCACAATGATTTTATGTCAGATACCGTTTGTAAGGGGAAATAACTCTGTATTCCGCAAAACTCAATATCATGTATACATATCACAACGCAGACTGTCAAACAAATGCTGGAGTACCAAATGTCCAACATTGTACCTGCTGGCTGACTTTTACTATATGACATCATAATTGATGGCCCACGCAAAAATTTTGTTAGAGCCACCATTGGTTATGATTTCATAATGGAAATGTCCTATAGTTGGTGCAATATGGAACATTTGGCGATCCTTAAATCCACATATGAATGGCTGAATATGAAGGCCGACGGGGGACTATGTATTGGGACAAGTAAACTTTCTGTTATTTCCTCACTGACCGCTATAGGGTTAAAACTTTTACCCGTATCATTTTTGATTGACAGCTTAATTAAAACAGATGAGACTCAGGTGTCCTAAAGGATTACCTTTCGGTATGTCTTTGATGTAACACGCCGCTTGCAGACAATACTTACCTAGACTATGTCACTCAGGTATGCATATTAATGACCCTGTGGTTGCCAACTTCGGCCTTTAATGGAGCATGTTTTCTTTCTAGATGCGGATCAGGTTTGAGTGGGGAGTGTTTAACAGAACAAGGTCACTACTGGATAGGTGTGGATATCAGCTCTCACATGCTAGGTAATTTTGCTATAAGTTTTTGATAAAGCAACTGCCAGAAATGAAAACGATCTCAAATTTTGGATGTACTTTTCAAGCTAAAATTAAACAATGATTTAATTTGCTTTTATTATGGACAAATCATCTCAATTACAAAGATTTTGTTGATCATGTTCAAAAGCTGTCTTGTCAGGTCTCGGCGTGTCTATTCGCTATTTTCGAAAACCAGAGTTACTTCCCATTTGAGATGGTATCCGACGTAGACTGATTATGACATCATCAAATTCTATGGAAACAGTCCTAAAAGTCTGGAAAATGATAGTATAAAATCGACATTAACATACAATTTTCATGACGTCACAATGGTTTTACCTCAGATACCGTCTGTTAGGGTAAAAAACTCTGTATTCCGCAAAGACTCAATAACGCAAGATTAGTGGTAATATGAAAATGGCCCAATCTGCATATACACATGTACTTTTAGTTATTAGGTTTGTTACTGACCGTTTACAGAGATTTGTCGGCTTGATCAACACGACAAATCTCTGTGGACGGTCAGTAACAAACCTAAAAACTGTTTTATATTGTCGAGGACCTAAACCTCCGTTTTTTGTTGAAGAAAATTGGCATTTCACGACTCCTTATACTTGTGAATTCATTTAGACGGCAATGGCGGAATTGCTGAAGGTCTATAGAAATTTAGACAGCGTGCACATGACGCGATTTACGCTCTCTGATTGGTTCGAACTACATGTAGTCCGTGGCAAAATAAATGTACATGTATTTAGCTAGAAAGCATATTCTGTTGTTTACATGTCTATCTTACTCTTTGTATAAAAAAACTATGGAAGTGATAAAAAAATTTGGTATTCAACATTATTAACCATTAAATACATTATTATACTTAATTACAGATGTTGCTGTGGAGCGTGAGACAGAGGGGGATCTATTATTAGGGGATATGGGCTACGGTATGCCGTTCAGGCCCGGGACATTTGATGGTATTATTAGGTAAGTCATTAATTTTATTTTCATGGAGCGTGTCAGACAGAGGGGGATCTATTACCGTATATCGGGTAATTTTGGCGTCGGGAAATTTTTGGCGAATTTGGTCCAAATTGGGGGTTTGAAATCTTGGCACTATAATATTGGTTGATTTCTAAAACATCTGCCAAAATTGTAATGGTCAAATCCACGACTGTATCGTAGATCAATATTTCTATATCGCATAAACAAACTTAAAATGATTAGAAATGAATGTAAAACATGTTTGTATCTTTATTCATTTAAATGAGGGACAATGTTAGAGTATACTGAAACTATTTTCAGGGGTAAGCGGTTATTGTATAGTTGAAGTCTATAAGTTCAAATATGTACGGCCACAATATACTTGTTAAACCAGCCATAAACCCAAAGGTCTACTATTCTGAAGACCAGCTGCATCCCATTTTCTCCGCAATACACGGAACCCGTTTATAATCAGTCAAGATTAATGTTTAGCAGACCAAGCCTAGTCATTATCTGGAGAATTTACGACTGCTTAAGTATTTATTGATAATTGGATTTATGCAGGAGTTAGAGACGTTGTTTGCACCCAGGTATTGTAGACAGCGATACCCGTAATAATTACGATATGGTCAGCATAGGTGAATATTATAATGCAATAGTCCATTTTCCAGATAGAAGATATGACCGTCTCTAACTTTAATTTTATACACACACACCACATCATTTGGCAAAATTTTCCATTGTGATGTATACATTCTTTTTATTTCAAATAATCGAGAATAAAAGAATAAATTTTATATACATGTAAGTGTCAAAATCAAATATGAAAAATTGTCATTGAATTTGATATACTGTATACAAACATGTAGAAACATTCGCTTGTACTTTCTTTTGCGGTTTATTAAAAGTAAACCCTTTCACTTGGACAATGATTCGCATGTCTGTTCCTGATGCTATCGACCCTTCCGATTGCGGGAAAAAAATGCAAAATTTTGTGACGTCACAATGCTTTTACCTCGGACAAACAAGCTTTGAACCTCAGTCAAACATCGAAATTGCATTGTGACGTCATGGAATTTCTCAAATTTTTCCCACGTTCGGAAGGGTCAATTGCATAGTGCATTTGGTATCTGTATTTCACCGAGACAAATTTCGGCTGAACAAGGCTAGCCGTGAACGTAGCAATGATTAATACACAGTGAATGATTCTACATGTCCTTGTATGTATACAGTAAATTTGTTGCTTCTTAGTATAATAATTTTTCTATAAAATTATTTTTTTTTAACATTTATTTATAATGTTTTTCCTTAACGTTTACAGTATATCGGCCCTTCAGTGGCTGTGTAATGCAGACAAATCCTACCACAAGCCTCCAAAAAGATTACTCAAATTCTTCAGTACGCTGTATGCTTGTGTGGTAAGTGGAAAGCTAAAGATATAATTACAGGTTCAATCTTCAGTCGGTTTGGTTCAGTTCAGGAAAATGAACCGTGTTTCTAGTTTTTTTTGGTTCGGTTTGAGTTTGTGTTGTTTAATTCCATAAGAGAGTGAAATAATGGTAAGAAAAACAAATCAAGAAATAATTCTTTTCATTTTTCTGCTTTGAAAGCTTTTATCTTCGAGATTTAATCAACATTCAACAAAATGACCAAACTAGAACGCTAAGAATACTTCTTAGACTCCATCTTTCAAACAAACAGCTGCACATTTACAATCAAGAAGTGAAGCAACCCATTTCATTGAACCACGGTTAACCAAATTTTCGGTTAACCGTGACAGCCCTACACCTAAAGTATGTAATTATTAAGATTTTTAATATTAAAATCATAAGGTCCTATACAGTATGTTGTAATGGTTGGGGAGTCTTGCCTTGATAGCTCAGGTGGTAAGAACGTTTGCCAAGGTCATGGGTCAAGGTCATTAGCAGAAGGTCAATGGTTTGATTCCCATTTTCATCTCTATCTGCCACAAAATATTTAAGGGAGCATTGTTACTGAAAGTACAAAATAAACATTTACAAATCTATGCAATTTTAATCATAATATTTAGCAAGTTGCTCACTTGATCCTACGCGAGCTGATTGATATGTAGTGAGCCTCAATTTTCTGGGAGGTATTCTGCTGAGATTATCATAAAAAGGACAAACAATCAATGGCACATACTATGCTTCACTTCTGACAAAGTTTTGGGAAAATATTAAACTTACGCTTCGCGGAAAGCTCATAAGTTAAAGGTGTGTTGTTCCATCAGGACAAAGCTCCTGTTCACAAGTCGGTCACTGCCATGGCTGCCATTCATGATTGTGGCTTTTAGAATTTGATTGAGCATCTGCCTAATTAGTCCCCTACCGGCAACGCCGAAGGGGACTCTTTGTTTCCTCTCGGTCTGTCTGTCTGTCCGTCTGTCCCATTTTCAGTTTTCCGGACTTTTTTTCGCTGTTGTTTCATATATTGAACTCATTTTTGATATGTGGATATATCTCAATGTGATACAGATCAAGTTTGAGTTTGCTTTCGATTGACCTAATTTTACAAGAGTTATGGCCCTTGGACTTAGCAAATTTTATGAAAATTTCAGTTTTCCGGACTTTTTTCCGCTGTTGTTGCATATATTGAACTCATTTTTGGTATGTGGATATATCTCAATGTGATACAGATCAAGTTTGAGTTTGCTTTTGATTGACTTAATTTTACAAGAGTTATGGCCCTTGGACTTAGCAAATTTTATGAAAAATTCAGTTTTCCTGACTTTTTTCCGCTGTTGTTGCATATATTGAACTCATTTTTGGTATGTGGATATATCTCAATGTGATACAGATCAAGGTTGAGTTTGCTTTTGATTGACCTAATTTTACAAGAGTTATGGCCCTTGGACATAGCAAATTTTATGAAAAATTCAGTTTTCCTGACTTTTTTCCGCTGTTGTTGCATATATTGAACTCATTTTTGGTATGTGGATATATCTCAATGTGATACAGATCAAGTTTGAGTTTGCTTTTGATTGACTTAATTTTACAAGAGTTATGGCCCTTGGACTTAGCAAATTTTATGAAAATTTCAGTTTTCCAGACTTTTTTCCGCTGTTGTTGCATATATTGAACTCATTTTTGGTATGTGGATATATCTCAATGTGATACAGATCAAGTTTGAGTTTGCTTTTGATTGACCTAATTTTACAAGAGTTATGGCCCTTGGACATAGCAAATTTTATGAAAAATTCAGTTTTCCTGACTTTTTTCCGCTGTTGTTGCATATATTGAACTCATTTTTGGTATGTGGATATATCTCAATGTGATACAGATCAAGTTTGAGCTTGCTTTTGATTGACCTAATTTTACAAGAGTTATGGCCCTTGGACATAGCAAATTTTATGAAAAATTCAGTTTTCCGGCCTTTTTTCCGTTGTTGTTGCATATATTGAACTCATTTTTGGTATGTGGATATATCTTAATTTCATACAGGTCAAGTTTGAGTTTGCTTTTGATTGACCTAATTTTACAAGAGTTATGGCCCTTGGACTTAGCAAATTTTATGAAAATTTCAGTTTTCCGGACTTTTTTCCGCTGTTGTTGCATATATTGAACTCATTTTTGGTATGTGGATATATCTCAATGTGATACAGATCAAGTTTGAGTTTGCTTTTGATTGACCTAATTTTACAAGAGTTATGGCCCTTGGACATAGCAAATTTTATGAAAAATTCAGTTTTCCGGACTTTTTTCCGCTGTTGTTGCATATATTGAACTCATTTTTGGTATGTGGATATATCTCAATTTCATACAGGTCTAGTTTGAGTTTGCTTTTGATTGACCTAATTTTACAAGAGTTATGGCCCTTGGACTTAGCAAATTTTATGAAAATTTCAGTTTCCGGACTTTTTTCCGCTGTTGTTGGATAAATTGAACTCATTTTTGGTATGTGGATATATCTCAATGGGATACAGATTAAGTTTGAGTTTGCTTTAGATTCACCTATTTTTACAAGAGTTATGGCCCTTGGGCTTAGCAAATTTTATGAAAATTTCAGTTTTCCAGACTTCTTTTTTTTGGTTCTAGTGCAAATAATGCACTGATTTTTTGGTAAATGAATACATCTCAGTGTGATACAGACCAAGTTTGAGTTTGGTTTCCATTGGCCTATTTTTACAAGAGTTATGGCCCTTGGACTTAGCAAATTTCATGAAATCTGCAGTTTTCCGGACTTTTCCTGCCTGTTATTGCAGATGATGAACTGATTTTTTGTATGTGAATACATTATAGTGTGATGCAGATTTGAGTTTAATTTAGATTGACTAATTTTCACAAGAGTTATGGCCCTTGGACTTAGCAAATTACGTGAATTCAGTTTCCCAGACTTTTCTTGGCTGTTGTTGCAGATGATGAACTGATGAACAGGGATGCAAGTCATAAATTTATGCTGCCGGTAGGGGACTTATATCGCACAGCGATCATTGCATTTTTGATTCACCTGATCTTGCTCCATTAGACTTTCATCTATTCCCAAAACTGAAAGCAGCTATTTCTGGCATCCACTTTCAGTCCGATGATGACGTCTTACTTCAGTGGATGGCTTTCTGACCAATCAAGATAAGGAGTTCTTTAAAAGTGCTATTGAGGCCCTTAAACACCGGTGGCAAAAGTGTATAGATACTGAAGGGAATTATATAGAAAAATAATGCAAAATGTCTGACAAAATTCAAATCGTTCAATATGAGCCTCACAACATATCAGTCAGCCCTCGTAGATATGAAATTATCATTGGAGTTTAAAATACAACACAGGTGCTGAGAATCAAAGTTTTTATATACATGTACATGTATATTTTATTTATATTATAGAGAAGGGGTGCTAGAGCTGTGTTCCAATTATATCCTGAAAACCCAGAGCAGGTCAGTGAAATATTTTTAGATGCTCCCATAATCAGAAACGGGGCCAATATAGTGTTTGGCTTGATTCTTGATGTATGTTTTGTTTTTCTGTTTCTTTACATAACAGAATTAACGATAACCATAACTATTGAATAATACATTAAGTAATAAAATTTTCATATTTCATGAGTATTTCTTGTGATGAAATCTACATTATCTATAAGTACCAAAGTGTTTGACCTCTTGACCTTGACTTTAAATTCAAATTCAGATATTAAAAAAAAATTAACCTTGGCCTTACATTTGAATGGTACAGTATGTGAAATGGTTGCCGCTTTGAATTAAATGAATTTACCCCGTCAAGATTCAATCTACAAATATTGTGATGAAACTTTCTATGGAGCTTCAGTATAAAGAGTTACTGACCTAAGCTTTTATTGTCATTTACCTTCTTTAATGGAATCCCTTTTGAGATAAATTTTTGTTCAGACTTTCCTTTCCATCATAAGAGATATTTGAATGAAAGTTGCTTAAATTCAACTTTAAGATATTGATTCTTTGCGGAATACAGAGTTATTTCCCCTAATAGACGGTATCTGACGTAAAACCATTGTGACGTCATGTAAATGGTTTAGGAACCTAGATTTTACACCGTCATTTCCCAGACTTTTAGGACCGTTTCCATAGAATTGATGACGTCATAATCAGTCTACGTCAGATACCGTCTCAAATGGAAAGTAAACCCTGGTTTTCAAAAATAGCTAATAAATGTACATGCACATATTTCAGTGGAGTGAAGAGGGGAGGAGAGGATTAAGTCATGTACATTCAACTCTGTTTGTTCCTATCAAATACTACTGCAAGCTTGTTCATTAAGAAAACCTAGATAAATATAACATTGTATAAACAATCTTTTGTAATTACAGTTGGAGTTGATAACACAACAGGCCATGAAGGCTGGATGGACTGGTGGACTTGTCGTAGATTACCCTAACAGTACAAAGGCAAAAAAGTAAGATCAGGAGCCTGTTTTACAAAAATACTTGCAAAATTTTTTAGGAATTTTTATAACTTTCAGCATCAAATAAAGGCTTAAAATTATTCACTTTAGATTAAGTTGTCCTTTCTAATAGCATTTCTACATACTAAATACAAATTCCGTAACAAAACATTGCCATTATTAGTTTATAAGAAGTACTAAGCTATCAAAAGTTACGAAAATTTCATGTATCTATATTTCATAACTTTTATATGTCCTCTGCCAGAGAATATCAACATATAGGGATTTCTCTGTCCACCTCAAGTCTGTCCGTCTGTCTGTCTGGTAGTCACACTTTCATACTGTAAACGTGGAAATTTTAGCATGGGGGTAATTTTTCGCGTATTTTGCGATTTAATGGACTTCGAGGAAATTTTTCCCACCTGAAAAATTATCCTGCTGCATTCTTACAATAGAAGAGACATTTATATCGCTAATGTTTCCCCCAAGCGTAACGTCTTGATGTAAAAATTGCGAAATTTTCCCCCAGCGAAAATAACCATGTTTACAGTATACATGTAAATGGCTAAAACTTGATTGATATGCATTATATTTCCATCCAACTTGCATAGTGTTGGTGTGGATACCGCATAATAAATTTAATTCACCGATTCCAGGAAAGTCTGACAGAAAGCAGTGTTGTAACGATAGTTGCCGATGTCGGCGCCATCGTTGCTGAAACTTAAAAGTCGCTGACTATCTATAATGGTTTTGATAATCAATTGTCGCTATTGAAGTTACTTTGACGCAATTTCTGCCATTTGGGACCATATTGGCTTTAGAAAGAAAAAGGAATGCCTTCTTTCTCCAGCAAACATCAAGATTTTGTTATTAAGAACAAGAAATGTTCATCATTTAATTCATGATTTTAAATAAAAATCAGATTCTTAAATCACAAGCACGGAGTATTCTCACTTTGAAAAGATACAGAACATTGAATTTTAAACAAGAAAAAAGTCTGATTATTCCGATTGTGATATCAATTGTACTCCTCCCATAGTTTCCGATAATCGATAGTAAAATTTTTCTGATTTTACAACACTGTTGACAAGATGAAAACAGAGTCTTTCAGGATTGTATGAATATATCTGGTATTTTACAGGATGTTTCTTTGTTTGTTTGCTGGGGGACAGGCGCAGGCCTTACCTAAGGGGCTTGGCACAGAGACTTCAAATACTAGACCTACACAAGTATCATTCAGTGATAAAAGGTATGTTAAGTAAGCCCAATCAAAGTTAGCTCTAATCCTTCTCATTTGCTTTTGCAGGCATAATGCCTTTGTCACACCTAGCCGGATAAGGCGAACATGGAATGAATAACAAAATTTTCTATCAGTTGTTTATGTTGACATGCGTTACTCATCTGTTAGTCATCCTTTACTTGTCCCTTCAATCTGTCACTCGTCCGCTGGTCTCCATTCTGTCTTTTGGAAGGTACTTTTCCGATAATGTACTTGCCGATAAGTCTTCGGTACTTGTGCGGTACGTATCTGTTCCATATCAGACATTAGGCGACAGGAATTAGATTTTTAGTGTTAGGGATTTTATTTTTTCAAAATAGGGTAGGAGGAGGGAATAAAAATGAAAATAATAATTAGTAAATTTCAACATTTCATATTTTGTGCCACAATCACTATCTTAATTCAGCTTGTTTATTGTGTTTTCAAAGCTGCATCTAAAACACTTGCACGATAAAGATTACATGTAAGTGAGAATGAAAAGTAAAAAACTAGTAATTTGGATGAGTGGAAGAAAAAAAAAGTACGATCAGTTCATTTTATTTTTTTCCAATTTTGGTAAAATTAGAGTCGGCAGATCCGTAAAACTAAGAATTAAATTTCTGTCGCCTTATAGCATTGAACAGACAACCAACAGATTTAGGATGTCAACGGTTTTATCTGACATGATGTGACACTACCTTAAAATTGTATGATTTTATAGTTGTGAATTAAGTTTTACTGCAATGTGTCAGCAAAGTTTCAGTAAAATCTTTCAATTTATGCCTGCAAATTATTAGAATATAGATAATGTTATCCCAATTCTACTACCTTTAATTGTATGATTTTATAGTTTAACAATTCACACGTTTATTTCATTCTCAAATTGTATTATACATGTACAACATACAAAATAGTTGTGAATTTAGTTTTACTGCGATGCAAGCAGAGTTGTTAAAGGGATATTTACATCTATAAAACCATGTTATTGATTCCTGCAAATTGAAAAAAAAAATAATGTTATCGCTATTCTAATGTGCTATAGTTTTAAAATGCTTATTTCATTTCATGTCACTAAGCTGTGAACTGTCATTGTTGCTTTGACGACGTAAAGGTTATGGTTTTATAGCCAATTTGAAACACGAACTTGTTCCATAGTCAGAATTTATTGGGTTTTTTTTTCACTTTAAGGGAAAGGATGAAGGCAAAACATCCAAAGAAATCTCGTGATTGGATCCTCGAGAAAAAAGAAAGGAGAAGACGACAAGGAAGGTAAGTGTTGATAAATCTGTATGGATAGAAATATTTTAAAATCACACATGTACTGAAAATCTCAGCATTGCCATTTCTGTCTTTTTCGATAAGCAGAGTTACCTCCCGTTTTGGACGATATTTGATATGAATGCATCATGACATTATAGAATTTCTATAGAAAACTTGTACACAGCAAATTGCGCTTCACATGAAACTCATGTGAAATTTACATGAACTTTACATTAAAGTTCACATAATATTTATGTGAAATGAGCATGAACATGAAATTTACATGAAATTCATGTGAAATTTCTGACATAAGCATTATATAAATTCAATAGCTGATTTTACAGTAAACTCATGAGACAGTCAAATACCATACATTACAAAATTTCAGGATATTTTCATTGTGACGTCAAAATAAAAAGCATGACAACACAACAATGTGCTTCAAGACGGTTAGAACCGATGTGACGTCACCATGGAAAATTTTGCCAAATGATGTGATATCTAGTGTCTGTATGTATAAAATCAAGTTTAGGAACAATCGTATCTTTAATTTGGGAAATGGACTATTTTGCATGAAGGTCACATAGAAAAATTCATGTAAAGTTCATGTGAAATTCATGTGAAATATTTTTCACCTAAATTTTATATGAAATTTGTATGAATTTCACATGAATTTTCATGTGAAATTAACATGATCGATGCTCATTTCATATGAATTTCATGTAAGGCACAATAGGCCACTTGCCAAATTTCATAATGGCTGACAAAGTGACAAAAATGTCCAAGGTATGCAATTTTTCGCACTTTTTCATTGTTATGTCACAATGGAATTGCATCTTTTAACAGTGATGTCATAATGTAAAACAACACCAAAAGATGTTGACTCGGACACTTTGTGCTTTCTTAAAAAGATCGGAAAATGGTCTATTGTCTGTGTATTTGAAGCGTGTTTTTTCCCTGAATTTTACGCTGGATTCCATAGAATTTGATGACGTGTCACAATGCGTTTATGTCAGATACCGTCTCAAATGGGAAGTAACTCCGTATATGGAAAGACGTAATTTGAATTACGGAGATTTATTTACTACTTTTCAGTAGCAGTATATTGGTTTTATTTTCAGGGAAGTTAGAGCAGATACCAAGTATACAGGAAGGAAGAGAAAAGATAAATTCTGAAAGACTCTAATTGGTTGTTGGTATTTTTTTGTTGATAATAAAACGTCAAACATGTACATGTACATCTGTTGAATTTTTTCTTTACGTTCAAGACTGTCGTGTTTTTATCATCTTGTAGCAAGATTTAGATTTGTAGATGTATGATTAATTCTGTAGTGCCAAATGCATGTACACGTACATATACATGTAAACTATGTGAAATTGTACATGAATGTGAAGGTGACTTGAAGCCCAGCAAAATATAAATTGAGTCAAGAGTGCCATTCCGATAGCCAAGTTGTTAATCATGCTACATATGTGTATTCCCTATTTCACTATACCCTCCCTCCTATTTTACATGTATTTGGAAAGGAAGAGCTACTTTTGGTTTCTCCATACACTGATGGTTTAAACCACTTGTCACTCTGGTAGATGCTATTAGAGGTTAATGTCTTGACAACCAGAAGTCTCTGATGAGACTGTAGCTCTCCTGGTTGGTTTTTCTTAAACATCAATTTCCTTTCTCTTTTTTTTAAACCAAGACCATAGGGAGCAGGCGCTCTAAGAAATTATAAGTAGCATGACAAAACTGCATATCAATTATACTGCAACTATAATAGCACTCATATAATTCATAATATCCGAGATAAAGTATTTCTAAAAAGAATGTCACACCCATTTTCCAAGATCCTAGGGGCCAAGGGCTGCTAGCTCAAAGGAACTATCAATGACACATCAAGACTAAAGATCCATAATATTGGATAAAGAATTAACTCCCCATCATTAATAGCTTTAAACGAGTAGAGAGCACAACTATATAGGAAAAATTACCACACCCATTTTCAAAGACCCTGGGGGTATAGGGCTAAAACAAAATATGCCACAGACCAATCATTGCAAAAAGAATTAATTCTACATCATTTATAGTGTCATAGGAGTTGCAAGCACACGATTACATTAACTTATATAGGAGAAAATGACCACACCCATTTCTGAGACCCTAAGGGTCAGGGGCTAAAACATAATATCAGGTGCACAAGTAGACCAGAGACCCATAATATTGCAATAAGAATTTAGTCTCCATCATTAATAGTGACAGAGGAGTTGTGAGCACAAGATTACATAGAGTTATATAGGAGAAAATGAACACACCCATTTCTAAGACCCTGGAGGTCAGGGGCCCAAACAAAATATCAGCACAACCAGACCACAGACCCATCACATTGCAAAAAGAATTAAGCCTCCATCATTTATAGTGTCAGAGGAGTTGTGAGCACAAGATAACATAGAGTTATATAGGAGAAAATGACCACACCCATTTCTAAGACCCTGGGGGTCAGGGGCTCAAACAAAATATCAGGTGCACAACAAGACAACAGACCCATCATATTGCAAAAAGAATTAACTCTCTGTCATTATATTGTCAGAGGAGTTGCAAGCTCAAGGTTATAGAGTTATATAGGAGAAAATGACCACACCCATTTCTAAGACCCTGGAGGTCAGGGGCTCAAACATAATATCAGGTGCACAACTAGACTACAGACCAATCATATTGCAAAAAGAATTAAGTCTCCATCATTTATAGTGTCAGAGGAGTTGTGAGCACAAGATTACATAGAGTTATATAGGAGAAAATGACCACACCCATTTCTAAGACCCTGGGTGTCAGGGGCTCAAACAAAATATATCAGGTGCACAACCAGACCATAGATCCATCACATTGCACAAAGAATTTATATAAGTCTCCATCATTTATAATGTCAGAGGAGTTGCGAGCACAAGATTACATAGAGTTATATAGGAGAAAATGACCACACCCATTTCGGAGACCCTAAGGGTCAGGGGCTAAAACATAATATCAGGTGCACAACTAGACCAGAGACCCATAATATTTCAATAAGAATTTAGTCTCCATCATTAATAGTGTCAGAGGAGTTGTGAGCACAAGATTACATAGAGTTATATAGGAGAAAATGACCACACCCATTTCTAAGACCCTGGAGGTCAGGGGCCCAAACAAAATATCAGCACAACCAGACCACAGACCCATCACATTGCAAAAAGAATTAAGTCTCCATCATTTATAGTGTCAGAGGAGTTGCGAGCACAAGATTACATAGAGTAATATAGAAGAAAAATAACCACACCCATTTCTAAGACCCTGGGGGTCAGGGGCTCAAACAAAATATCAGGTGCACAACTAGACTACAGACCCATCATATTGCAAAAAGAATTAAGTCTCCATCATTTATAGTGTTAGAGGAGTTGTGAGCACAAGATTACATAGAGTTATATAGGAGAAAATGACCACACCCATTTCTAAGACCCTGGGGGTCAGGGGCTCAAACAAAATATCAGGTGCACAACAAGACCACAGACCCATCATATTGCAAAAAGAATTAAGTCTCCATCATTTATAGTGTCAGAGGAGTTGCGAGCACAAGATTACATAGAGTAATATAGAAGAAAAATAACCACACCCATTTCTAAGACCCTGGGGGTCAGGGGCTCAAACAAAATATCAGGTGCACAACAAGACTACAGACCCATCATATTGCAAAAAGAATTAAGTCTCCATCATTTATAGTGTTAGAGGAGTTGTGAGCACAAGATTACATACAGTTATATAGGAGAAAATGACCACACCCATTTCTAAGACCCTGGGGGTCAGGGGCTCAAACAAAATATCAGGTGCACAACAAGACCACAGACCCATCATATTGCAAAAAGATTTAAGTCTCCATCATTTATAGTGTCAGAGGAGTTGCGAACACAAGGTTACATAGAGTTATATAGGAGAAAATGACCACACCCATTTCTAAGACCCTGGGGGTCAGGGGCTCAAACAAAATATCAGGTGCACAACAAGACCACAGACCCATCATATTGCAAAAAGAATTAAGTCTCCATCATTTATAGTGTCAGAGGAGTTGTCCGGACAAGATTACACAGAATTTAATGACCACGCCCATTTTATAAGACCCTGGGGGTCAGGGACTGAAACTAAATGTCAGGTGCACAACTAGACCATGGACCAAGTAAAATGTAAAAAGAATTAACTTTCTATCTCTAACAGTTTCATAGGAGTTGTCCGGACAAGATTACATAGAATTTAATGACCGTGCCCATTTTCTAAGACCCTGGGGGTCAGGGACTGAAACTAAATGTCAGGTGCACAACTAGACCATGGTCCAAGTAAAATGCAAAAAGAATTAACTTTCTATCTCTAACAGTTTCAGAGGAGTTGTCCGGACAAGAATTGTGTATGGACAGACAGACAGACGGCCAGACGCCGGACAAAGGGAGATCGCATAAGCTCGACTGGTCTGAGACCAGTAGAGCTAAATATGAGTTTTGGCGATTGAGTAAATTCCATCAAAATGTGAAGTACATCATAACATGTGGCTCAAGGAAAGACAATAGGGAGGTTGAGATTTCCTACGTGTAAGTTGTACGTGTACTTGTGTTCTGATCGCTATAGTGACGTCATCATTTATTGCGTTTGACATATATGACATTTGCTTTACAAGTTACACGTTGTCAGTGAACGTGTAAAGTGCTTGATACATGTAGGTCTTTACTTCAAGATATTTCATCCCCTTTATTCTATCAAATAGCATAAAGAATATAGTATTCAATTTAGAAAATTTCTAGTTTCTTTTCAATATAGATTTAGTCGAACCTAATGTTCCTTTTGAATTTAACCTGTCCAGAAGTCAACTCAACTTCATTACGATTTTACAAGTACACGTAATCGTCTTTGAAAAGAAATCTCAACAACAGTAACGTGTAGTTCAACTTGTACACTAGACATACCAGTACAAGTTACTAGTAGGAAATCTCAACTTCTCTAATGACAGAGTAAGGATACTTGTATTCTTGTTTCAATACATACCTGTTACATGTACAAGATATGATACACACTTTGGTCACTGCATTGCAACATCAGAATTGCAATCACCCTGCATCATATACAGATATAATGCAGGCACCATTATTCTTGTACATGTAGGTTAAGAGATTCAGACATTGGAAATGTTTTGTCGGTGTAAATTCTCATCAAAACAACATGCATGAGTAGATAAAGCCCAGAGACGACGTAACTTTTTACATCAAGTCAGCGCAGTGGTCTAGTGGTTATGGTCTCCTGCCAGTGACCTAAAGGTTGCCGGTTTGAACTGCACTAGACTCGCGGTTCAGCCGACATATACACACTCAGTCTTTTCCAAAACTTTCTTCAGCCACTAGCCTAGTTTCTTTAAGAATTTTTACTAGCCCAGAAAAAAAACTTGCTAGCCTCGGGCGTCGGGCTAATGAGTTTTGGGAAAGACTGCACACTTATGTGTTATGTATATGTTACATATAAAAAAAAATAATTCCAAGGAATGCATGTGTCGCCTGTGAAACATAGCGACACTTAGGAATCACTTTTATGTAGGGTGTGACATCCAAAAGTGACAGACAGGCGGACAACAGAAAAAGTCATCCCTAAGCGTCGCTTATAATAATGCTTTACAGGCGACACAAAAACCGTCCTTGACTGTGTTGTGTCTACATGTGTGTTGTCCAGTAAAGTTCAAACAGATGAAAAATGAAAATTCTTTGACAATGGTCTGATCACAACAGTGACTTAAAAAAGAAACTCATTTTGAAGTACATGTACTGGAGGTAGATAGAATTGAAAGAAATTAGTGTGTGGTCATTTACTTTTATTTAACTTCCATGTTTTTTCAAGATACATAGATGAATAACAAGCTTTAGAATCATAATCTTTGTGTTTAACTGAAATGTACATAATTTTAGATTCAAAAATTTACAAAATGAAGCAATACAAGAAATCGCAAATACTTCTAACCAAGACTATACCAATGTTTTCGCGCACTCTTCAATTGTTCTTCATTGTTATGACGTCATAAATTTAATTGGGCAGAAAAGTTGCCCAAGTTTTGAACAATGGTTTAGGTAGGTGACTAATTGAACAATCAGAACGGACGTCCTGCACATGCTGTAGTTGCAATCTTGAGTACTGTTTACCCATAGAATACATAATACATGTATTTCTATTCACACATGTATCATAATTACAGTGTAAAATTAATACTGACGATTGTGTGATGTAAAAGAAACTACATTTATTTTGGGTTAACAATTGCGCTTTGTATCCATTGTGTGAACATTTTAATTAAACAATTACTTGGTATCAAAATTACGAATACATGAATTAAAATAAGAAAAATAGCAATCCAAGGAATGCTTGTGTCGCCTGCGAAGCTGATTTTTTTCATTGAAAGTAGGTCAAATATCAAGGGCAAGGTCACTGGGTCAACATTATGGAATGTTTAGAAAGGTCTTTTCAAAAGGAATACAAATGTGAAATATCAAAGCCCTATCACTTACCAATCAGAAGATAGAGCCAATCTTAGATTTTGTGAAAAGTAGGTCTAATATCTAGGTCAAGGTCACGAGGTCAAAAATAACGGTATGTGTAGAAAGGTCTTGTCACAAGGAATACACATGTGAAATATAGATTTTTTTTAGAAGTAGGTCAAATATCTAGGTAAAGGTCACGAGGTCAGCAATTATAGTACGTGTAGAAAAGGGATTATTTTTAAAGTAGGTCAAATATCTAGGTCAAGGTCACGAGGTCAAAAATTATGGTATGTGTAGAAAGGTCTTGTCACAAGGAATACACATATGAAATATCAAAGCTCTATCACTTACCAATCAAAAGATATAGCCAATCTTAGATTTTTTGAAAAGTAGCTCAAATATCTAAGTCAAGGTCATGAGGTCAAAAATTATGGTATGTGTAGAAAGTTCTTGTCACAAGGAATACACATGTGAAATATCAAAGCCCTACCACTTACCAATCAAAAGATATAGTCAATCTTAGATTTTTTGAAAAGTAGGTCAAATATCTAGGTCAAGGTCACAAGGTCAAAAATTATGGTACGTGTAGAAAGGTCTTGTCACAAGGAATATGCATGTGAAATATCAAAGCCCTATCACTTACCAGTCAAAAGATATAGCCAATCTTAGATTTTTTTGAAAAGTAGGTCAAATATCTAGGTCAAGGTCGAGAGGTCAAAAATTATGGTATGTGTAGAAAGGTCTTGTCACAAGGAATACACATGTGAAATATCAAAGCTCTATCACTTACCAATCAAAAGATATAGCCAATCTTAGATTTTTTGAAAAGTATGTCAAATATCTAGGTCAAGGTCACGAGGTCAAAAATTATGGTATGTGTAGAAAGGTCTTGTCACAAGGAATACACATGTGAAATATCAAAGCCCTACCACTTACCAATCAAAAGATATAGCCAATCTTAGATTTTTTGAAAAGTAGGTCAAATATCTAGGTCAAGGTCACAAGGTCAAAAATTATGGTATGTGTAGAAAGGCCTTGTCACAAGGAATACACATGTGAAATATCAAAGCCCTATCACTTACCAATCAAAAGTTATGGGGTGTGACACCCAAGTGTGACAGACAGACGGACAGACAGACAGACAGACGGACGGACGGACAGACGGACAACGGACAAAGTGATCCCTAAGTGTCGCTGTGCTTCGCAGGCGACACAAAAATACATGAAATAATGATTACAGTTATTACAAGATATTTATAACTGACGACCGAGAGTCTTTAACACATTTAAGAAAGAGGACTGAAAATATATCACTGTTGACTAGTATACATGTATTTCATTTGTGAATTTTATAAGCTTTTTTTCTAGGAGGAGGGGGGTTATGAAAAAGTTCAGAAGGAGAAGTCTCTAATAAAAGATTATGGAGATGTTATCAAAATAAGTACACATGTACTGAGCAAGACTGGAAAATCTGAAATTTTACATTCAAATTTTGCAACTTTTGATTTTTTTTTCAAAATTTGTGAATAAGTAGGACTGGTACAGTATATAATATTGTATAATTCGTATTTGTTTGTTTACATATAAATTGGTCCCTGGACAAGTGCATGTACATATTAGGCATTCTTCACATAAATGAGCACCAAAAGATTGCAATACAAAGAATTTGGTTATCATTATACATGTACATGTTGCAAGTGTAATATACTTGAAACAAATAATAAAATTAAATGCAAAACGAATTATTAAGTAAATGCTATCTTACATACCCTTCCATTAGATCAATCACATACATGTATATAACAAATAACATCTTTGCATACAAGATACAGGATATGAATTTTAATCAATATGATATGTTTATATAATATACAATTGTAAATATAAATGTTTGATGGTCATTTTTACATCATTTGATGTAGGAGACAGCTGTAATTGTGCGGTGAGCGTGACTGCATGTGTGCAGTGAGCGTGACTAAAGTTTGCTGGTCCAGGCATCAGGGGATTCCCTGTAATAAACAATACTTGTTACACACATGTCAAAATTTATCACTCATGAATTAAGAGTGGTCAAAGCCCATGATATGAAATGAATGTGAATTTGGTTTATTTGACCAGGAAACGTGTAAGAACAATATTGGTACAATTATAAGTATAGTTTATTTCTATTCAATTAATGTTTTTGATCCCCTCGCAAAAGAGTTGCGGAGAGTTTATAGCATGGCTGCTGTGCACCCCTGTGATTGTGTGTTTATTAGTGAGGGTGTGTGTGTCCGCATTTTCTTGTGAACACAAGCGTAGCATCCCCTCGCAATTGCATGTTCTATTCAATTAGCAAAATGATCCTAAAATCAAATTCAAAGTGACCTTGATCTTTGACTTGAAAACCAATGGGGTTCATCCTCTCCCCATGGGGAACATTTCTGGTTGGTTTGGTGATCATATGATGATTGCTATGTCCACTGTGACATTGATCTTTTACCTTTGACCTTGAAAACCAATAGGGTTCATCCTCTCTCCATGGAAAAAATTTGTGGAAGGTTTGATGTTTCCATGATGACTGCTTTGTCTTCTATGCTGTTCACAAGGTTTTTAAGGCTAAGTCCACTGTGACCTTGATCTTTCACCTTTGACCTTGAAAATCAATAGGGCTCATCCTCTCCTCTCTCCATGGGGAACATTTCTGGATGGTTTTGTGATCCTATAATGATTGCTTTGTCTTATATGCTGTTAACAAAGTTTTTAAGGCTTAGTCAACTGTGACCTTGACCTTTGACCCTTGACTTTGAAAATCAATAGGGTTTATCCTCTCTCCATGTGCAATGTCTCTACAATGATTGCTTTGTCTTCTACCCTGTTCACAAGAATCCAGACACACACATCCTCCCTAACAAACACACGGACACACGGCAGCGATGCTATATACCCTCCGCAACACTCTGAGTTGAGAGGGGATAATAACTGAAATATGTAATTCATAGTCTTTCTATCCTAATATTTAATTAACTTGTCTCATTCACTTGATTTAATTGGCTCCGCCCAGTCAGGTAAATTTGCTACAACAGTAGCAACTTTGTTAAATTTTTTCAAAGTTCACAGTATGTTGTTTCGATACAAAATTGACTTAATTCTTTAAAATTAATTAAAACTACATTTTGAACATGAGAAATCACTGTAAAATTTTCTGTTAAATGATGGGTATACATTAACAGTCCTCTGTTTTTTCAAATGATGGGCTATTTAGGATTTTCGTTATACAGAGTTACTTCCAATTTGGGATGGTATATGACATAAACCTATTGTGACGTCATCAAATACTAACGTTAAATTCAGGGAAAGTACGCTTTAAAACTATGTTTCTATAGAAATTTTATTACGTCATTATTATATTATGCTTTTACGTCAGATACCGTCCCAAATCAAACATAAGCATACACCAACGAAAAGACGGAATATATTTCTTTACTTGCTGGATAACGTACAAAATAATGTCACGGTGTAAAAAGTTAAAAGTATTGACTTACTGTACTTCTTTCTTTGATATGGTTTTACCACTGTACATGTACTCTGCAGCCTGAGCAACAATGGGGTCAAAGTTCAAACTGGCAACCGCAACTACTTCCTCTCCCCTAAAAACGTGAAAGGAACTTTAACGTGATGAGAAATAAAATAATCCAATTTAAAAAATCAAGCACAAAGATAACTTTTTTATACTAAGGCATATTACATATTAATCAATAGAATGACCATTTTAAGAAGCAGGCTAGTCTATAGAGAATAGTACAAAATGAACTCAAAACATATTTACATTCAAAATGTTTTATTAAACATTTTGCTATTACTCTACTATTACATGTACATCATATGGAACTACATGTAAATGCATACTATAGATTGCTTGAAATGCATTAAGATGCGTCACTGGTCACGATTTTGGACTATTCTTGCGCATCTCGTTTTAGCTTGACTTTTATTGATATTTCAATTTATTATGGTCAATGTATCATTTCTTACTCTTTTTAAGACTATAATTCATTAGACACATTAAAGCGGCTAAGTTTGAAAATTTGATCTAAAATGAATGAAGTATGCGTAAGAAAATGCTTCGCGGTAATTTCTCTAAAAATTAACGTGGTGGTACTTTTTTTAACTGTTCGGATTTCTTTTACATTAGTAATTACCCATGAATTTTGTTTCACGTATGGAATATTATCAATTTAAGCTTTTTTTATAAGGTATGACCGATGAATACCGAAAAATTATTGTTTAAATTCCACCCAAACTAAGGCAAATTTTCAGCTCAAACACTTTTTCAAGAAAACCACAAAATGACACTAATTTGTGAGCGTCTGTTCTCTCTTATTTGAACACGGACAAATACTTTTTCTTCAATATTTTGAAAAGTCTTTCCTAGGAGCACGTGTTACTGTGTGTTTGGAAAAATTGTTGAAATTGGTATCTCTGAAATTTTGACCTTAACTTGGATGATTTTCATTATTTTTCTGTAAAATCTAGAAAATATTTAATTATCAGTGAAGTTGGTACCTTACTGTAGGTAGCACTTTATCAAATTCTACTTTAATACAAAGTTTCTTAAACCTGTTTTATTGTATGATAACGAAGAACATAGGTAATCACAGATTACGAAGCTCACCTCGTGACAGCAAAATTCAATTCAAACATATTTCTTAGTACATGTATATTGGCTTTTAAAGGCAAAACCACTCAAGCAGAAAAAGTAGGTCAAGGTCATTTTATGAAAGTTTGATCAAAGATACATCCAATATGCAAGTTTGGTACATGTAGCAGTTATACTTTGCTCAATATTGGCTTTATAGAGCAAAATCACTCAAGCGGAAAAAGTAGGTCAAGGTCATTTTATGAAAGATTGATCAAAGATACATCCAATATGCAAGTTTGGTACATGTATCACTTATACTTTGCTCAATATTGGCTTTATAGAGCAAAATCACTCAAGCGGAAAAAGTAGGTCGAGGTCATTTTATGAAAGTTTGATCAAAGATACATCCAATATGCAAGTTTGGAACATCTAGCACTTATACTTTGCTCAATATTGGCTTTTAAAGGCAAAATCACTCAAGCGGAAAAAGTAGGTCAAGGTCATTTTATGAAAGTATGATCAAAGATACATCCAATACTGTATACGTAGAATCATTCGCTGTGTATTATCCTTCGCTACTTTTGCGGTCATGGTCGTACCGCGAAAGTTTGTCTCAGTGAATCAAAATACCAAAAAAACATCATTAAAATACGGATTATCTGTAAATGATTATGATCATAAGACTTGGTCATGTTTAAGCGTAATAAATGCACATATTCTTTGTCAAAAACATTTAGCACTAGATAAAACGATGGCATTTCTTCTGCGTGTACAAACGTTATGTCCATCGGTAAAAAATGAATACGATATCTCTCTGACGCGTAATGAATGTGTTGTATTATCTTGCTGACAATGATTAGATTGTTTATTTAATAATTAAATATAACCTGCATTGTAATTATTAAACAATTGCCGTCAGGGGAGTGTTATTCTAAATCAAGTTTGTACATAATTATGGTACGATGTACACAACATGTATAAAAAGTTACGGTATGTACACTCAAACGACCGAGAGTTTTAAATCTAGCAAGTCCGGTTGATATATATACGTAAAAATGTTATTGCCGTAACATGGTTAAAATATTTTAGCATTATTGCTATTTTTCTTTATATTTAGATCCGTTTCGATCTTCTTTCCCGGTCGACGGACTAGTGTAAATAGCGTTGAATATCACACAACGTACGTATCTACTTACTAGTATACAATACACGCATCTTATTTCCGTGCGATTGTAACTAGACCATTCAAAGATTTTGACATTTTAAACAAGGGAATAGTCCGTGAAAGCCCTCATCCTTTTCAACAGACCGGCGCGGAGAGTTAAGTGTAGGAATGATGCAATTTCATGGACTTCCATTTCTAGCGATTATTACAACTACAGCCCTTCGCATCGTGTCAAATGAAAAAAAACGTATTTTGGTTGTTTAAAAATGTATATAGATGAGGGGCGGATCCGCGAATCATTGTCCACGCGAAATGGTTAACTCTTCTAAAACCGCTAAAGAAAGTACCAGCGAATGATTCTACTTATACAGTATGCAAGTTTGGTACATGTAGCACTTATACTTTGCTCAATATTGGCTTTTAAAAGTGAAATCACTCAAGTGGAAAAAGTAGGTCAGATGCTGCATACGATGCATGGGTCCATCTTGGCATCCAAAGATGAATCACTTGTGCAAGTTTGGTTACTGTAGCATCAGTACTTTGTCAGATACTGAGCTAACCCAAACTTCTTAACCAAGTTTGGTACATGTATCACTTATACTTTGCTCAATATTGGCTTTTAAAGGCAAAATCACTCAAGCAGAAAAAGTAGGTCGAGGTCATTTTATGAAAGTTTGATCAAAGATACATCCAATATGCAAGTTTGGAACATCTAGCACTTATACTTTGCTCAATATTGGCTTTTAAAGGCAAAATCACTCAAGCGGAAAAAGTAGGTCAAGGTCATTTTATGAAAGTTTGATCAAAAATACATCCAATACTGTATACGTAGAATCATTCGCTGTGTATTATCCTTCGCTACTTTTGCGGTCATGGTCGTACCGCGAAAGTTTGTCTCAGTGAATCAAAATACCCAAAAAACATCATTAAAATACGGATTATCTGTAAATGATTATGATCATAAGACTTGGTCATGTTTAAGCGTAATAAATGCACATATTCTTTGTCAAAAACATTTAGCACTAGATAAAACGATGGCATTTCTTCTGCGTGTACAAACGTTATGTCCATCGGTAAAAAATGAATACGATATCTCTCTGACGCGTAATGAATGTGTTGTATTATCTTGCTGACAATGATTAGATTGTTTATTTAATAATTAAATATAACCTGCATTGTAATTATTAAACAATTGCCGTCAGGGGAGTGTTATTCTAAATCAAGTTTGTACATAATTATGGTACGATGTACACAACATGTATAAAAAGTTACGGTATGTACACTCAAACGACCGAGAGTTTTAAATCTAGCAAGTCCGGTTGATATATATACGTAAAAATGTTATTGCCGTAACATGGTTAAAATATTTTAGCATTATTGCTATTTTTCTTTATATTTAGATCCGTTTCGATCTTCTTTCCCGGTCGACGGACTAGTGTAAATAGCGTTGAATATCACACAACGTACGTATCTACTTACTAGTATACAATACACGCATCTTATTTCCGTGCGATTGTAACTAGACCATTCAAAGATTTTGACATTTTAAACAAGGGAATAGTCCGTGAAAGCCCTCATCCTTTTCAACAGACCGGCGCGGAGAGTTAAGTGTAGGAATGATGCAATTTCATGGACTTCCATTTCTAGCGATTATTACAACTACAGCCCTTCGCATCGTGTCAAATGAAAAAAAACGTATTTTGGTTGTTTAAAAATGTATATAGATGAGGGGCGGATCCGCGAATCATTGTCCACGCGAAATGGTTAACTCTTCTAAAACCGCTAAAGAAAGTACCAGCGAATGATTCTACTTATACAGTATGCAAGTTTGGTACATGTAGCACTTATACTTTGCTCAATATTGGCTTTTAAAAGTGAAATCACTCAAGTGGAAAAAGTAGGTCAGATGCTGCATACGATGCATGGGTCCATCTCGGCATCCAAAGATGAATCACTTGTGCAAGTTTGGTTACTGTAGCATCAGTACTTTGTCAGATACTGAGCTACCCCAAACTTCTTAACCAAGTTTGGTACATGTATCACTTATACTTTGCTCAATATTGGCTTTTAAAGGCAAAATCACTCAAGCGGAAAAAGTAGGTCGAGGTCATTTTATGAAAGTTTGATCAAAGATACATCCAATATGCAAGTTTGGAACATCTAGCACTTATACTTTGCTCAATATTGGCTTTTAAAGGCAAAATCACTCAAGCGGAAAAAGTAGGTCAAGGTCATTTTATGAAAGTTTGATCAAAGATACATCCAATACTGTATACGTAGAATCATTCGCTGTGTATTATCCTTCGCTACTTTTGCGGTCATGGTCGTACCGCGAAAGTTTGTCTCAGTGAATCAAAATACCCAAAAAACATCATTAAAATACGGATTATCTGTAAATGATTATGATCATAAGACTTGGTCATGTTTAAGCGTAATAAATGCACATATTCTTTGTCAAAAACATTTAGCACTAGATAAAACGATGGCATTTCTTCTGCGTGTACAAACGTTATGTCCATCGGTAAAAAATGAATACGATATCTCTCTGACGCATAATGAATGTGTTGTATTATCTTGCTGACAATGATTAGATTGTTTATTTAATAATTAAATATAACCTGCATTGTAATTATTAAACAATTGCCGTCAGGGGAGTGTTATTCTAAATCAAGTTTGTACATAATTATGGTACGATGTACACAACATGTATAAAAAGTTACGGTATGTACACTCAAACGACCGAGAGTTTTAAATCTAGCAAGTCCGGTTGATATATATACGTAAAAATGTTATTGCCGTAACATGGTTAAAATATTTTAGCATTATTGCTATTTTTCTTTATATTTAGATCCGTTTCGATCTTCTTTCCCGGTCGACGGACTAGTGTAAATAGCGTTGAATATCACACAACGTACGTATCTACTTACTAGTATACAATACACGCATCTTATTTCCGTGCGATTGTAACTAGACCATTCAAAGATTTTGACATTTTAAACAAGGGAATAGTCCGTGAAAGCCCTCATCCTTTTCAACAGACCGGCGCGGAGAGTTAAGTGTAGGAATGATGCAATTTCATGGACTTCCATTTCTAGCGATTATTACAACTACAGCCCTTCGCATCGTGTCAAATGAAAAAAAACGTATTTTGGTTGTTTAAAAATGTATATAGATGAGGGGCGGATCCGCGAATCATTGTCCACGCGAAATGGTTAACTCTTCTAAAACCGCTAAAGAAAGTACCAGCGAATGATTCTACTTATACAGTATGCAAGTTTGGTACATGTAGCACTTATACTTTGCTCAATATTGGCTTTTAAAAGTGAAATCACTCAAGTGGAAAAAGTAGGTCAGATGCTGCATACGATGCATGGGTCCATCTCGGCATCCAAAGATGAATCACTTGTGCAAGTTTGGTTACTGTAGCATCAGTACTTTGTCAGATACTGAGCTACCCCAAACTTCTTAACCAAGTCACTCAAGCGGAAAATGTAGGTCAGATGCTGCATACGATGCATGGGTTCACCTCAGCATCCAAAGATGAATCACTTGTGCCAGTTTGGTTACTGTAGCATTAGTACTTTGTCAGATACTGAGCTACCCCAAACTTCTTAACCAAGTCACTCAAGCGGAAAATGTAGGTCAGATGCTGCATCCGATGCATGGGTTCACCTCAGCATCCAAAGATGAATCACTTGTGCAAGTTTGGTTACTGTAGCATTAGTACTTTGTCAGATACTGAGCTACCCCAAACTTCTTAACCGGACGCGGACGCGGACGCGTGGGGTTATAGCATAAGCTCACTCAACTTCGTCGAGGTGAGCTAAAAAGTAAAATTAAAATCAAATGAGTGCATTTCAACACTTTTTGTATTTTCTTTACAAATGTGTTTTTTTCAGCAACAAATTTCCGGCATTTTTTACCCAATTTTCAAATAAGCATAAATCTTGATTTTCATCAAGGACCTATTAATTTTCCTTCATAAAATGATTAAGTGACATGAATACATGTACTATATTTTCATATGGTTATCATAAAATCGTTGAAATTCCTTCATTCAGAAATGACATGCCTTAAGCTTGACATTTCTAAAGAAAAATAATTAATTGTACCGTTTGCACTTACTTCGTATAATATGCCACAAATTTGAGGGCATCGAGGTCACCATGCACTACGACATCATCATACCCTGGCCCATATCCTAAAAGCATAGTAAAAAAAGTAAAATATTGGTTATTGTTGATAAAACATGTAACATTTATGCTCAAACTGTCACAGAATGTCTTGATATTGAAAAATATTCTTATTTCTGGTCTATTTGACTTTCATTAACTGAAATTTAAAGATTTGGTTTATCATCATGCTTAATCAAAATGGTTGTAACAAAATCTCATACATTTAAACTGGTCTGGTCTAATTATTTAAGAGATTTAAAAATGTTTTATCTACTGTAAATGTGGAAAATTTTGCATGGGGGTAATTTTCGCGCTTTTTCATCAAATGTTTGTCTGTTTTTCGAGAAAATAAACCCCGCATAAAATTACAACCTGTATAAAAGACAACAGGTAATACTTCTAATTTCGCCAAAATTACCCGTGCGTACTGTAACAATAAACATTTCACGAAATTTTCCCCCAGCGAAAATAACCATGTTTACAGTACCTTAAATTTACATTCTGTTTTTTACTTATTAATGTGACTAACTAGTACAAGTATCTAACCTGTATATCTGATACTCTTGCCATACTGTACAGTCCAGAAAAATACTTATTAATGTGACTAACTGGTACAAGTATCTAACCTGTATATCTGTTACTCTTGCCATACTGTACAGTCCAGAAAAATACTTATTAATATGACTAACTGGTACAAGTATCTAACCTGTATATCTGATACTCTTGCCATACTGTACAGTCCAGAAAAATACTTATTAATGTGACTAACTGGTACAAGTATCTAACCTGTATATCTGATACTCTTGCCATACTGTACAGTCCAGAAAAACGGTACACTTTTGATCTGCTCTGGTTTACCCAGGATGCTCAGCGCTGCTGTGTGACCTGTAAAATATATTTGATTATTTAAAATTGTCTATGACATTTTCATTGTGAAAATTAATAATTTGGAAAAAATCATTTACATCACTAATTCTCCATCTTCTTTCATCTTTTCGATTTTTTAAAAAATAATCTTGATTTGGAAAGAAATCCTTCCTAAATCATTATAGTCATATTTATACAGTTGTATCTGTGTATACCAAGTTTACTCTAAATTTCACAAAATATCAGTAGTTTATACAAAAGTTGCTTCTAAATGCACAACACACGGAATAATTGAACAAACATTTACTAGTACAAAGCAAACATTTTTTATCCCACCTCTGGTAAATTTCTTGAAATCTGATTGGCAGAGAAGATCCGAATACAGTATTATGTTGTATTATGATACAGACAGGATATTATTAGTTATACAGTGTTTTACAGGGGGGATACAGAAATATATTGGGTCGATGAAAAAAGTTGTATTGGGCGAGGCGAAGCAATATATTTTTGTATCCCCCCTGTAAAACACTGTATAACGAATTTATCCCACCGATGGCTTTTGGCTTGTGTATGTAACGTCAACATATTTTAAAGCATTTCGGTGACGTCAATATCGTAAAGCGTCTTAGTGGAAGCAGGATATCAAAATGATATCATGTCAGTAAAATAATACAATATAATATTCTGTTCTTCTCGACCAATCAGATTGCAAGAAATTTGCCAGAGGTGGGATAATATTTTAATATCCTGCTTCTACAAAGACGCTTTACGCTTTTGACGTCACCAAGATGCTTTAAAATATGTTGACATAACATACACAAACCAAAAGCCATCAGCGGAATAAATTTGTTAAAATTACAGTGTTTTACAGGGGATACAAAAATATATTGGGTTGATGAAAAAAATTGTATTGGGCTCGCCTACAATTTTTTTCATAGACCCAAATTTGAATATATCTCTGTATCCCCCCTGTAAAACACTGTATAACTAATATTACACAAGTCATGATATCCAAATGATGGTCAAGGTCACCTTCAACATCAAACTCACATTTCAAGGTCAAGGTCACATTTCAGGTTTTGTATATGTACAAGGTTAATACAAGTACAAGGTCATACCATGTTTGTGTGCCATCTGCCAATGTTGTATATTGACGTTTTTATCTCCTACGGTAAACAGCGGAAATTCTACGATATCACCAGCAGCATATACTCCTGGCTTGTCTGTCTTCATCTCCTATAATAATATAATAAAATATAACATACAGTCATGTAATATCATGTTAAACTCAAATTTCAAGTGCACCAAGGGTTTCATCGCATTCCGCTATAGATGCTTTATTGCAAAGTACCCTTGGATTCAGGGGTACCCCAGTTTGACAGGATTTCTGTCGGCGGCCTTAATCATTATGATGTCACATCACTTACAGTAGTTTGATGATGTCGCAAAACAACAAATGCAATTTATTTAATTTTTGGTGCCATATTCCAACTTTATTTCCATGTACAATCTTAAATTCCTTTTTTAGTCCCCTAGCTACCGGCAACGCCAAAGGGAACTCTTAGTTTCTTTAAAATTAGTTTGAGAAATACATGTATTTGGGAACTAAGGGGTGAACGGCAAGGCCATAATGACAGTGGAAGCATGCAGTGGAGGGATCCTATGACATTGTGATGCAACACAAAGGATATTCATATCACTTTATTGGTATGTCTATGATGTGCAATCCTTTTTCTCCTCTAAGCTTGATTTTCAATATATCTTACATATTTACAATACTACTGTCCTGTTCACTAATTCCAGAGCATCCTGTTTTCCCGGTTTTCTCTAAAATATGATAATGTCATCTTCCAAAAAGATATCAATTTTATAGTGCTCCTTTAGTCGTAACAGAAAATACATGCATTGTTTTGTCTGTGCGTCAGTTAAGTTAGAAATAGGACAGAAAATAAAAAGTCTACGGGGATTTTCTATATTAAAATCGCTGAAAATGTGTGACGTCGGAGGCTTTGACGTCACTGTTTACTATTGTTGACACGGAGAACAAGATGGCGGCGGCTTGAAATTAACATGGGAATTTCCCGTAGACATTTTATTTTTCATATTGCGGTTTGAAGGCAGCTGATAGGGAAAGTTGAAGTTAATTTCCAGTTACGACTAAAGGAGGTCAATACTCGGAAACAATAATTTATAGAACTAGAGCACTGACAAAGTCAGAAAGGGCCCCGCCGGCCACTTCGATCTTTAAGAAGTTGAATGTGAAGGCAACAAGGTCAACATGGTTGGCAACAAAAGAATTGCTGCCAGAGGAATAGAGGCAAACATACAATGCAGTATTCCAATGTCATCGATTTTTACAAAGGGCCCAAATATATCAATTGGGAATGAGTTATTTTAAGTAGCTTAGGTTACTTACCTATAGCAGGTGTAGTAGGTATGTTGGTACCAACAAAAAGGTCTTGTCACAAGGAACACACATGTCAAATATCAAAGCCCCATCTCTTACGGTACAACAGTTATGGCCAATGTTAAAGTTTTTCAAATGTAGGTCAAAGGTCATGGTCAAGGTCACATGATCAAAAAATGTTGGTACCAACAGAAAGGTCTTGTCACAAGGAACACACATGTCAAATATCAAAGCCCCATCTCTTACGGTACAACAGTTATGGCCAATGTTAAAGTTTTTCAAATGTAGGTCAAAGGTCACGGTCAAGGTCACATGATCAAAAAATGTTGGTACCAACAGAAAGGTCTTGTCACAAGGAACACACATGTCAAATATCAAAGCCCCATCTCTTACGGTACAATAGTTATGGCCAATGTTAAAGTTTTTCAAATGTAGGTCAAAGGTCACGGTCAAGGTCACATGATGAAAAATGTTGGTACCAATGGAAAGGTCTTGTCACAAGGCACACTCATGTAAAATAAAAAAGCTCTAAAAGGAACAAACATGTCAAATATCAAAGCCCCATCTCTTACGGTACAACAGTTATGGCCAATGTTAAAGTTTTTCAAATGTAGGTCAAAGGTCACGGTCAAGGTCACATGATCAAAAAATGTTGGTACCAACAGAAAGGTCTTGTCACAAGGCACACTCATGTAAAATAAAAAAGCTCTACCTCTTACAGTGCAGAAGTTATGGCCAATGTTAAAGTTTTTGCTGATGGACAGACGGACGGACAGACGGACAGAGTGATTACTATAGGGCACCCGCCTAGTGGCGGGGCCCTAAAAATTCTTCAGACAACAGAATAAATCGCTAAAACAGGGTGCTCTGGATTTAGTGAACAGGACAGTAGTAGATTCCCCAATGTTAAATACCTATTAGGCAACTAGAATTATATTCCAATAATTCGGGTTGCTATTGTGATGTCATGTTCAAGTTGTGCATGTAGCAGGAGAATTGACCAACATTAAAATACATTTGACACTGTTACAGACAAAATGTGCGATCTGCATGTAAATAAAATGACCGATAATTAGAATAAATGTAAATACATGTATAAGTAATGGCTGTCTTACTTTTGATGATCATGTGTGTGTAATGCTGGTTGGACATGAGCACATGACCAACCAGAATTATACATCCATGAACACCAAAAGTAAGACATTCATTTCTTAAATTTATGTCATTTGCAACGCAACGGTGATCTGACCAAATTTTGGTACATTAGAGTGAAATGATTTACAAACTTATCATCTGAGGTAAAAATATTGCAACATCACGAAATTCAGCACCTTTTTACCCACAATCAGAGGGTTGTAATTTAGTACATTATGGTACCTTTTTATTTAAAAACACAGTAGACATGTATACACTATACACAGAAAAGGACTTTTTTAGTAATGAAATATGTTGACCGAATCATAATCTATTGAGGCTCGAACCAGCAACCTTGAAATCACTGGCTCAATAATGCCTTAACCATCACACCACGTGCGTCAAAGTTTTCAGTATGTACCTTGTCTACTGGAATGAAGCCTCTGTCTGTCATGTTGATGCCAGATCCCTTCAGGAAATCTGTAGCAGGTACCACACCTATACAAAAATATATAACATGCATATAAATAACCATAGATTGCGAGTCGATATATAATAACTCAAATATAAAGATCAAGGTTATATTGAATGGTTTTTGTAACAGTTCAAGTAGGAGATTTGCTCATAAGAAATTAACAATGAAAATTTCTAAAATCCTGTCACTGGACATTTACAAAACTGAGTATTACATAGCACTGTGCTATGGCATTTTGTCCTCAGTTTTCATGAAAATGCATTTAAGGGATATTACATCTTGATGGTGATTCCTTCTACATGTACATGTATATGTCTGTTATTCACAAAAACTTTAATCTAGTGATCATGACTTGCATTTTCATGTGAATTTGACTTCTGAACGATTATTGGTAGGGTTTTCACACATGCATTTCACATGTGAATTTGACTTTTAAATGATTATTGGTACGGTTTTCATGCATGCATTTCACCTGTGAATTTCCAATGTCTGTGCCAAAAGATTTGACCTGTGACCTTGACAATAGAGTTTGACCTTAATTTATTTTCAAAAATGCGAAAAGAGGACAACCAAAATTTGTCAAATGAACTTATTCTAAAATGTACACTGACCTACACCAAGTATGCAGAGATCAGCAGGAAGTCTGACGTCAGTGGACAGAACAGCCTCTGTAACGGAACCATCTGTGCCGACAAACTCTTTGATTCCTGACTCAAAGTAAAACTTTATTCCCTTCTCTTCATGCATCTGGAAAAACATGTCAAGATATCATCATAATTATATTCTTGCTATAGTTTAGCTTTATTAAAATGTTAAAATATTCTTCTTTTTTTTTTTTTTAAATTTCGAAGATTTCTTGTTGATGTTTTTTGTTGGTCCCACAGGTGCATAATATTCTACAGTCCCTTGCACATTAACTGCGGCTCTGAATTTGATGCCCAGTTTTGTCAGACAAACAATAGATTGATTATGCGTGATGTCATTTGACTATAATAAGACTATTTGTGGATTCAAAAGAAAAAAAAAAAAGATTTCATGCTAAACGTTGTAAACAATCAAATGACATCATTCAGGTTCATTCATCTGTATAAAAAGGCGAAATGATATTTATTTAATGTATCCATAAATGCATGCAGCAATATTCGCTATTTTCGAAAACCAGAGTTACTTCCCATTTGAGACAGTATCTGACGTAGACTGATTGTGACATCATAAAATTCTATGAAACAGTCCTAAAAGTCTTGGAAATGACAGTGTAAAATTGACGTAACCATACCATTTTCATGACTTCACAATGGTTTTACGTCAGATAAAATCTGTAAAGGGAAATAACTCTGTATTCTGCAAAGACTCAATATCAAACTTCCATTCTTTAATCAATATCAGTTTAAAAATACCCCATAACCATGTGTTCATATGTATATAATACATACAATATATATCATTTACATCAAACCTTTGTTTATGAGTACTGCTACCTTTTTCAAAACAGATCCTAATTCTAAACCGAAAATATTTTGGAAGGGAGCTAACCCTCTGACAATTACGGAGACAGAACACGCCTTATCAACGAGGAAAGCAGCAACTTCCATACCTGTATAAACAAGTACATCACAAAAATCTTATATTAAGCTCCTTCTGTGATTCTGTTTTCTTCCTGTATAGACTGAAAACTGTCTTGATGTACATTTGTATTTCATCACAAAATGTGCTTCATTTTCTGGGTTAAAAGTTTTTTATCCATTACAATTGTGTAAGGGGTCCCTATCAGAGTAATATTATTAAAACACATTTTGTTGGATTCTACCCATATGACCTTGACCCAAAAAATAATTAAAATGTAGCCTTAAAGGATGTAGTAACATTGGCTCTCTTGACCTTGAATCATGACAATTTATGTACAATATCAGAAATGATGACCTTAATGAAATTAATGTTGTGACTTCCAGTCATGTCACTTTCCAAAAATCTCTTTGAAAAGTTTTTTAAAATGTTCCCTTAAGATTAATGATATAAACTCATGTTAAAATGGATAAAGTGACATACGTGTACTACCTAATATGTTTGTAAAATACATTGCCGATGCTGATCGAGGTAGTTTGACTCTTGCAACAATACTCCAATGAGGGATAAAAAATTATGGACAAAGCAAATCCTATAGATGCATCTACCATAAACTACATGGTGAGGGCAGAGCCTGTATGTATTCCATGCAATAAACTGTCCGCGTGACTGACTTCGAAAACTGGATTTTGACTACATGTATTTTATCATTCAAAAGTTTTAATGGCATTGATACCATTCAATAGATCTGTTCAATCATAAATTTTGGTATATAATATAAGGTCGAGGGTTTATGCAATAATATTATATGTGGCGTTTTCAATGTTAAATTTCAGCATGACATTGTCAAATTTAACATTGAGCGTATGGAGAGGGTCAAGACGTCGTGGAAAAAATTAGCATTGAAAATGGCCCATCAAAACTAGTTTTGTCTATAAAGTTTGATTGTGTGCACTGACAATCATATAACTTATACCAAAATTTACGACTAAGCGAGATTTATTGATAATTCCATTAAAACTTATGAACGATAAAATGGTCCAAAGTGAGCTGCGCGGACAGACTAGTTACAGATCTTATGATGCATGCACTGATACCCCTTATTGTTAATGTTCTGCAGGTGTCTGAAAACCAGCCAAATCAAACAAGCAATTAAATACATATAACACTTTATCCCATCTCTGGCAAATTTCTTGCAATCTGATTGGTTGAGAGGAACTGAATATTAAAATTTTGTAATCTGCCCCTTACAGGATATTATTTAATATCCTGCTTCTACTAAGACACTTTATGCTGTTGACATCACTGAGAAGCTTTCAAATCTATTGACATAATCATGATAATATACACAAACCAAAAGCCATCGGTGGGATAAATTCATTATAGTGTTTTACACGGGGGATACAAAAATATATTGGGTTGATGAAAATAGTTGTATTGGGCTCAGCTTTGCCTTGCCCAAGACAAATTTTTTCATTGAACCAAAATATTTCTGTATCCCCCTTGTAAAACACTGTATAACTAATAATATGCATCTCAATATATGATGTTTAATAGAACAAGCTTGTGAAAGATATCAGTAGTGATATACATGTATGCATCATACTCTTATAATGTTAGTAAATTCTTGATATTAGCTGACCACGCTTCCACTTGAAATATGTAACTTTGAGAGTCTTAACTGTAAGCCCTCTTTTATTCTCTGCGTCGTTACATCGTATGTACTAGGTATCTTACTACATATGTATTAGGAAATATTCGCGGCGTTTTATTTTCATGAATTGAAGGACCTCGCGAACATTTTACGCTCGCAATTAAAAGTCTTTTATTCCTAGCGTCATATATTGTTAACGAACACGAGTGAGGTGACTGTTTCACGACATTTCACTTTCGTGACATCATATGTAGGTAACTTACTACATATGTGTTAGGAAATATTCGCGGCGTTTTATTTTCATGAATTGAAGGACCTCGCGAACATTTTACCCTCGCAATTAAAAGTCTTTTATTCCTAGCGTCATATATTGTTAACGAACACGAGTGAGGTGACTGTTTCACGACATTTTACTTTCGTGACATCGTATGTAGATATCTTACTACATGTGTGTTATGACATATTTGCAGCATCTTATATTCACGAATTGAAGGACCTCGCGAATATCATACGCTTGCAATTAAAAGACAGTTTATAGTATGTTTATACATGCAATGCATTTTCATTCTTTATTCCCTTTTTGGCTTAAATCAGCGATTGAAAATCTTAACATTAATTGGTAATTATAAATAAATACAAAAAGCAAGCACTGACCTTGGCCTTTGCCATATTGACCCCAAAATCAATAGGCTTAGTATTCCTTGTTTAAATATTACTTATATAATGTAAATTCAAATTGGGTAAGATGAATGAGTTATTGTCCAAAAAGCGAATAACTTCAGTAAATCATATTTGCTGTGACCTTACCCTTTGACATCCTGACCTGATAATTCCGTCTTTTCCCTTTTCTACATGTAGTACATATGTATACATATATTATATAAAAACTAAATTTTGATAGCAATAATCGTCCTTGACCTACTAGTTTTCATAAGGAACAAAAAAATTCAGTCAATTTCAATGACTAATGTGCCTATTTGCCTAGTTTTCATGGAAAATAGGTTAAGTGCACTAATTCATGATAATGCTAATGTGTCTATTTGTCTAGTGTTCATGGAAAATAGGTTAAGTGCTCTAATCCATGATAATGCCAATGTGTCTATTTGCTAATGTGTCTATTTAGTTATGTGTCTATTTGCCTAGTTTTCATGGGAAATAGGTTAAGTGCACTAATACATGATAATGCTAATGTGTCTATTTGCCTAGTTTTCATGGGAAATAGGTTAAGTGCACTAATTCATGATAATGATAATGTGTCTACTTGCCTAGTTTTCATGGAAAATAGGTTAAGTGCACTAATACATGATAATGCTAATGTGTCTATTTGCCTAGTTTTCATGGACAATAGGTTAAGTGCACTAATACATGATAATGCTAATGTGTCTATTTGCCTAGTTTTCATGGGAAATAGGTTAAGTGCACTAATTCATGATAATGCTAATGTGTCTTTTTGCCTAGTTTTCATGGAAAATAGGTTAAGTGCACTAATACATGATAATGCTAATGTGTCTATTTGCCTAGTTTTCATGGGAAATAGGTTAAGTGCACTAATTCATGATAATGATAAAGTGTCTATTTGCCTAGTTTTCATGGAAAATAGGTTAAGTGCACTAATACATGATAATGCTAATGTGTCTATTTGCCTAGTTTTCATGGGAAATAGGTTAAGTGCACTAATTCATGATAATGATAATGTGTCTATTTGCCTAGTTTTCATGGAAAATAGGTTAAGTGCACTAATTCATGATAATGCTAATGTGTCTATTTGCCTAGTTTTCATGGGAAATAGGTTAAGTGCACTAATTCATGATAATGATAATGTGTCTATTTGCCTAGTTTTCATGGAAAATAGGTTAAGTGCACTAATTCATGATATTGCTAATGTGTCTATTTGCCTAGTTTTCATGGAAAATAGATTAAGTGCACTAATTCATGATAATGATAATGTGTCTATTTGCCTAGTTTTCATGGAAAATAGATTAAGTGCACTAATTCATGGTAATGCTAATGTGTCTATTTGCCTAGTTTTCATGGAAAATAGGTTAAGTGCACTAATTCATGATAATGCTTATGTGTCTATTTGCCTAGTTTTCATGGAAAATAGGTAATTTAGTGCACTAATTCATGATAATGATAATGTGTCTATTTGCCTAGTTTTCATTTGAAATAGGTTAAGTGCACTAATTCATGATATTGCTAATGTGTCTATTTGCCTAGATTTCATGAAAAAATAGGTTAAATACTCTAATCCATGATAATGCTAATGTGTCTATTTGTCTAGTTTTCATGAAAAAATAGGTTAAGTGCACTAGTTCATTATAATCCTAATGTGTCTATTTGCCTAGTTTTCATGGGAAATAGGTTAAGTGCACTAATTCATGATTATGATTGTGTCTTTTTGCTGATGTGTCTTTTTGCCTAGTTTCGTCCTGTTTCTGCTCATATTTGGTTGTGTTAAAATAAGTACATGTATACAGTTAATATGTACACTTGATGCTCCCCAATCCACATGCAGCTACAAATTGAAGACATGCATAGTGATTTATACACCGCCAATTGTGCCTCACATGAAATTTATATGAAATGAGCATGATGTAAATTTCACATGAAAGTTCATATTAAATTCATATAAATTCCACAAAAAATTTATGTGAAATTAATTTCACATGAATTTTACATGAAATGAGCATGATGTAAATTTCAAATGAAAGTTCATTTTAAATTCATATAAATTTCACAAAAAAATTTGTGAAATAAATTTCACATGAATTTCGCATAAACATACTTCACATGAATTTCACATTTAATATTACTTCGTGACTTAAATTCCATGTGAAATTGAATTCACATAAATTCATGTCAGAAACTTCACATGAACTTCATGTAAAAAATTTTAAGTAAATTTCATGTTCGTTTTCGGTTCACATAAATTTCATGTGAACTTTAATGTAAAATTCATGTGAATTTCACATGAATTTCATATGACACATAAATGACTGTGTATATAGCAGAGCAAATATGCCTGCTAGACAATCCAAGCCCCTGAAAATGAAAGAACTAAAACAAGCAGATGAAATGTTCATAATCTAAGTGCAGTACCTTTTGCAAGACAGCTCCCACTTTTTCACCGAGGGTGAGTTGGAACGGGACTTTTATAATGTCTACCACGGATACACTGGCAGCTTTATCAGGCCAGAAACTGAGGCTACTTCCATACCTACAGTAGGTAAGGGGAATGAGGTATCAAATATAGATGAAAACTAATCGATGAAAAATGACTTTTTTGCATGTGCAGGTTAAAGATGACCGGATGTTTGTAGCGTGACTCTCCTTGCATACCGTACATGTTAGTGTTTTAATTGGGATTAGAAATAGTCTTGTATTAGTAGCAGATATTTAATACTATAGGTACTAATTCATGATTTATTCATTAAGATGATTCATGCAAGTCGTGGGATTCTGTTAGGATACCAAACATCATTAAAATCTTTTCGGGGGATTAAAGATAATTTAACATGAAGCTGATGTTACAATATTTAACTCAAAATTAAGGACAGTTTTTTCACGATTTGTAGATGCTGAGGTGCGATGGAAATTCATTAGATTTTAATTCACATAACAATCTGATGATAAAAGAGAGGTTTAGAAACCATTACAGTGTACGAGTACGTGCAGACACAATAACTGTGTATAACGTCGTCATTTATTGCGTACGGGAAATTGTTACAAGTTGTCCATAACGTGTAAATCGCGAGCTACACGTACGTACAAATGTGTAGACATTTTTGTTTATATAGCAGATGTATTTTGTGAATACTTTTACCGAGAATATTTTATTAGGCTTAATCCATCATTTTTTACCTTTATATCAGTCTTGTATATGCTTGAGTGTGTATATTTTACGTCATCTCTAAGGGCACCTGTACACGTTCACATACTCGTCCAGTTTCTAAACGTCATCTCTTTTCTACGTGTAGATGTACTTGTTGATTACACACGTACACGTACCCGTACACGTTAGCCTTCTAATCCTCTCTAATATCTATATAAACTCATTTTGTAATTACACAAATATAAGAATGAATTGTATCTATATCGCATTAAAATCCCAACACTGTTTAGCACCACCAGTTTAAAAAAAAAAAGGAATTCAACTTCAATATTAAGTTAAAGAATTAAGAGAGCTTTTAATGGCAGTTAAAACACCTCAGGTTTGACCTATATGCATAGTGCATCTACAGCAATGTACCGCCTGAGGCAGAGATAAAATGTGGATATAAATTCTAGACTATAAGAGTTTAATTTCGGACCTAAAGTATACAAATTGCCCCCGGTGTCTCAAAGCAACTGAATTACAAAACATACATGTACAGCGCAATTGTACGATTAACCAAAGTGTGATGAAAATACATGCATGCGACTACGTTATACTTTAAAACAGCAGAAATTTAAAGCAGATGTGACCCACTCAGTTTGCCATATCAAAAAGTGCGCATGCATGAAATATGAAAAATAAAAAGCTGCAGAGAAAAGTTATACATGTATCTTGCATACATGTATATAGGACAAAAATGAGTTGTTTTTTTCCTATAAATCTAATGATTTAAAATGTATTAAGTATTAATCAAACATACTTACATGTCATACATGTAATTTTTTGTGGTTTTAGATTTTCTTCATTTTTTAGGGGGGGGGGGGCACTATTCATAGGATTGTTTTTTAATTCAAAATATGCTGAATTAAATTGGAGTTTAGAAATGAATATATATACGTACGAACAGTATTCATTAAGTGTGTTCAATGCAAACATTTGGAGACTCAAAATGGTATAAGCATGCAATACTTGTACATTTATGTACATTTCATCTTATCTAAAAACTAAAGAAAAAGACACCACAAAGTGGAAAATGTATTTTAAACCTATATGTAACAGAAGATTTATCATAACATTCGAATTTTGTTTGAATTTTTTCTAAACGATAGAATAAAGGCCAGTAGAGCTTTTGAAATCAAATGCAATATGATGTAATTTCACACATACATGTACATGTACATTATACATGTACATTATATATACATGTACATGTAAATGCACCCATCAAGACAGTTTTCAAGCAATAACGTACACTACTAATTCAAATTAAAATACACAAAGAAATAATATTTTTTCTTCACTTGAGTTTCAAATTAGTAAAAATTGTTGAAAAGTTTTAAAACTTTTAAATCATCATACTGTCAAATTACTTTCCTTTCATAAATGTTAACCCATATACTTTTTCTTAGAGAATAATAGATATGTTAAATATATACAAATTAGATTTATCTTAGAAAAAACAACCGATACATCATGTACGACGTACATGTATTTGTGTGACGTACCTATGAAAGATGAACCAATAATGACTACATTTTTGCCCTTCGCATTCTCGGCTATAAAGTTGGCATCGGCTGGAGTTCGTAGTTGGCACACATTCTTTAAGTCGACTCCCGGGATCGGAAGCACACGGGGCCTGCAAATAGAAATTAAAAATTGAACTCAAAATGTCATAGACATTTAAAATATCATCTGACACAAAAATTAAAAGAAATTAAGTTTTAAACATGAAAATCACAGAATCTTTGGATTTTTGAAAGGTTTTGGTTTTTTTCATCACAAAGGAAGAGGCCATCTGAACTTTTCACATACATGGGAACCTCCCGGCGGGAGGACGAAATCTCCCGACGAAACGAGGATCCTCCCGATCTGAAATAGTCCTCCCAATTCCTCCCGAAGAAACAAAATCCTCCCGACGAAAACGAAAACCCTCCAGATTTCTCCAGATGAAATGCAAAATCCCCAGTTGTGTATTACATTATAGGGTTAACTGTCTGTAGTGAGCAGACAATCAGATTGCCAAACAAATTAATTAGTGCTAATTATACAGGTGACAGGTATATTGCTGGACAAACAATGTAATAGAGCAGCGTTCTCTACACCGTCATGGGTAATCGTCTGCCTCCGGGGACGTAATACCGAGTACATAAGAATGTCGTCGAGGGTGCGTTGTAGGACACCGTCCGGTAATAATTCTCGTAAAGGGGAAAGAGGAAATATATCGGAAAGAAATATCGGTTGGACAATTTACAGGGATTGGGTAGGCCTAAATAAGACATAGTCCCATTCCGATCAAAAACGGCCAACTAAATTGGCAACGCGCTGCGCCCTGGTGCACGTTATTCTATATGGTGTCCATTTTCAGTTTTTAAATCTAAACGTGTTGTACTTGTATAAATTCACATTGTTACATATAGGTCTAGTACCAGTAGCAGGAACACGTTGATCCGCTCACCCGAAAGGTTCTTTTCTATGATTTTTCTCCGACATCTTTTTTTATCCTCGATCTGCGCCTGAGATTTAAATATCCAACGTCCACTTACGTATCTTATCTACGTACAGGTACTTGTGTATGCATTCGTCCGTAAAATTATCATGTCATTTTAAGTGGTCAGTCAACGGGTACAAATTGATACAGAAATGTGAATTGCAGCGATGCTGCCCTGATGTATTGAGCCCCCCCCCCCCCTTTCCTATTATCAGCGAAGCTGAAAATGAAGCTTCCCATACGTGGACACGAAAAATGCAGAATAGGTGGCTGCAAGTTTGGTCTTTGCTGTTCTGTGAAATTTAAAAAAAAATATACTGTGCCGGTACTAAAACTATTTGCAATGGCCATGAAAAAATGTGCTGAAGTATTATACATACATTGCATGCAAAGCTTTTTAAAATTGATCATTTTTGTGAAGAAAATTGATCATTTTTGTGAAGAAAATTGGCCCATTGTTATTGAGAATAATCCATTGAAGTCCAAGTGGAAGGGGTCATACATAGTCCCATTGAGCACACACTGGGACAATAGAGGAAACTTAATTATCGTATGAAACTCTAATGATTTTGTTCACTGATTTAAAGATAAACAATTATATTATAAAGATTCTTGTTTTTAGTCATCACAAATTGTTGATCTTTCTAAAAAGGCATGCCTAACATACCAGCAAAGTAGAAAGTGATGAAAAGAAAGAAAACAAATGTTAAATCATAATACATTTACATTCATTTGTAGATTTTCCCTTTTTTCACCTAAAATAACGGTAAGCCGATGACCGATAAATCCTCCAGATGAAAAATTAAAAACCCCAGATGAGAGGTCAAATCTCCAGATGAAAATTGAAAATCCTCCAGATTTGTGGAGGCAAAAGGTTCACATGTATGTTTTCAGAAAAGTTACTATTCTATTAAAAACTTCTCTTCAATAATCTTATATAAGGCCCCATGCTAATTTTACTTATTTTAGACTTTTGGTCATAGGTCAACATCAAAGACATGAAATTTCGGCATGTGTTGCTTTTTTTTCCATCTGTGATTGTCAATTAAGGTATCCCATGCAGTTAGCTCAGTCAGTAAAAATTCCAGCCAATATAGCAAAGAGTCTTTGGTTCCATTCCAGGAATGGTAATACTTTCATCTAAGCCTATCTTTTCAATATATGTACAGATCAGTCAATCCCATTTGGGGCATAAACACATTATGATGTAATGGAATTCTTATAGAAACATTGTACTTAAAGCATGTTTTTTCGTGAATTTTATGCTTGTTTCCATAGAATTTGATGATCTCACAATTACTTTACGTCAGATACCGTCCCAGATGGGAAGGGAACGAAAAGACTGAATTATACACATCTCTACTACATACCCCCACCCCCCCTTCTTGCCCCGCCCTCTTTATACCTACCTTCCTCCTGTGGCCACTACTAGGGAATTGTAGGTCTCTGACGTTCCATCCTTGAAACTGACTGTTTTTGTATCTGTATTGACTGATGTGGCCTGAATAAGAATAGAATGTTATACTCAAAGTCATCATAAAATACCTCTACTACGGTACTAACCAGTATAATCAGAAATTTTTGCAAGTATCTAATTTCGCGATTTCATGGTAAAATAGGGTGCTTCTATTTTCATGAGTACAATTTTTCGCGATTAATAAATTCCGTCTCTTCGATTTTACAGGCCTACATTCGATTTGTGCAGGTAATCTGACGTAAAAGCATTGTGACGTCATTAGATTCCTCTGAAAACGTCATATTTTAACCCTGTTTCCCTGAATTACATGCTGACATCAGAGACCTGCAAAAATGGGAAGTAACTCCTTATTTCGAAAAGACGGAATTACAAACAAATATTTACATATGATGTTACTGTTTTGTACCTTTCATCAGAGACCTGCATAAATGGGAAGTAACTCTTCATTTCGAAAAGACGGAATTACAAACAAATATTTACATATGATGTTACTGTTTTGTACCTTTCATCAGAGACCTGCACAAATGGGAAGTAACTCTTCATTTCGAAAAGACGGAATTACAAACAAATATTTACATATGATGTTACTGTTTTGTACCTTTCACTATAATGAAGTTGAGTTAATTCTATCAAAAGAGTACACTCTATTCACTTCACACGTTCAATTGGGAAAATTGAAGAATGACACATATACAATATGAACAAAATGTACATGCAGCTGCTATACCAATTTATGTTAAACCTTACTAAACACAATTTTTCGCAGGAATAATTGATCGCCAGTCCAAATCTCTCTATAGCGAAAATTAGTATCTCGCAAAAATTTCTTGTGACATGGTATGTACATGTATCTTAACGAAAATTTGTGAATATCACTGAATTGTAATTGTCTGGTCTTGAATTCAGTGTCATGTTACGTAAGGCCATACAAAATTAATGTTTAGTTTGATGGGCACTTTTTGAGAAAAAAAAGTGAGGGAGGCAGGTTTTTTTTTTCTTTTTTTTTTTTCGCAAACGTGAAATTTGATGAATGTAATTTATCTTTTAACCAAATTTCTAATTCAAGTGTTTTGATGCTGAAAATACATTAAAACTTAAATATAGTATGAAGTGGTAATGTTGAGTGCATTGATTAACAAGATAACCCAACGTCTTCCTGTAATATAGTAATTGCATTTCCAAATCTGAAGTTTGCTAGATATTCTGTGATTTGGTCACACATATTACATATATGTGCGGCTTTCTGTACATGGCCAGTCAGAACTCTGAAGCACCAAATTCTTCTGTTCTCTGACAATTGAAAGGTTCCTCTCTATTTTGATACAATATTGATTTTTCCTCGACATTCATTTTTATCCTTGTTCTGCGCCTGAGATTTAAATCTCCAACTTCCACTTACGTATCTTATCTACGTAAAGGTACTTGTGTATGCGTTCGTCCTTAAAATTATCATGCCATTTTTTAAAAGTGGTCAGTCAATGGGTACAAATTGAAGTAATAAAATTTGTACAGAAATGTCTTCCCTAATATCAACAAAGCTGAAAATGAAGCTGCCCATACGTGGACACGAAAAATTCAGGAAAGTTTGGTCTTGGCTGTTCTGTGATCCATGCAAAAAAAGTACTGTAAATTATTTTTTGGAAATGGTGAAATTGGGAATCTCACGACAAAAAAATGTGCTAACGTCTTATGCATAATGCATGTTGTGATCACTGTCGGACTTGAACAAGTTGTCTGCAAATTTGAATTTCTATGTGCGGAAATTTTGAAGTTTCTGCGATGTGCTTAGTGTTTAATTGACCAGTTTATTTGTAACGAAATTAGGATGGCGTAGTATTTCTACCCCTCCCCTCAATCCCATCACCGGCGTTCCAGGCTGATCAATCTGACGTAAACTGTGAGTTCTAAACAAAAACATTTTCAAAATTCTAATGAATTAAATAATTTAACTAATAAAGAATAATGCTCTTGCATATTATCACAACAGAGTCAAGTATCATTTTACGTTACGTTACCTCGTCCGTGATATGGAATATACGCGTGGTCGCAATTACCGTACAAACAACAATTGAATATGTTAGCTTGGGTAAATAATACTATTTCATGTGAACAAGTATTGAGTTACAGCTTTACAATTTATATATTTAGTGAAGTAAAGAATATGTAAACAAACAACTTGTATTAGCACGACGATGTTCAATTGAGCACTTTAAAATTAGTGTAAAACATGCGATAAAAATCGGAAATGCGGCGGGTTTTTAGGCAGTGGGGCGGTGCCTGTCAAACGAAATTTAAATTTTTCTTGGCCTAATTTGTTTACACATAATCAACAATAATGGCAAAATAGAATGTCAGAGAGTTTTAAGGTTGGGGAAAAATGACTCTCATTAATATTTGTTTTAGAAATCATTCCATCTTAAAATTCAGTTCACATTGATTAAATTTTTTTTTACATTATCTTAATATCATTTTATTTCCATTGTTTTCGGTTAAATTATGGGAGTATAATTTAACCAAATGCTCTGCTCTTAATACCATATATTCATAAACAGAGCTGGTTTTTTTTTAAGTTTTAGATCACTATATAAAAGAAAATTTTTTAACATACCTCTTTCTCTGTAAGAACGTTTATGTTATATTTGTTGTAGAATTCATCGTTTCTGAGTGCTATGGAATCAACACTAACGTCCATAGCCTGAAAAAAAAAAAAAAAAAAAAACTTGCTTGCAAAAACTGTTTTGCCTCTTTATCCTTTTTCTGCATTTCATACCAAAGATTACGTAATGTACACATAGTGGGGATATTCTTGAAAAGACAATTGAAGGAAAATTACATGAAAAACAAGCTGATAAAAGTACATCAAAATTTAATGATTCTGCATAGTATTTCACAATATTTTTACTATGCTTTCTTGTTTTTACAGAGATCAAATGCAGCGCTGTTTAAAACAATTACAAATATAAATCACCCTTGTATAGGTTAGAAGGTAATTTGAAGTTTCTACATGAATAATGAGTGGGCGGAGCATAAGCGAAGCCCCTGCTTATTCATGCAGAAACTTCAAATTACCTTCTAACCGGCTTAGATGGCAACTACCCCGGTAACGTAGTGGTTAGCGTGCTTGGCTAGCATGCTAAATAGCATGATGAAAGTCTGGGTTCGAGCTGCGCTTGTCCCAAAAATTTTTCTGTTCAGCTTTTGTAGAATGCTGATTCCATGATGACCATGAAGACAGTTTCTTCACAGATTCTTCACAAAGAAAACGAGCCATTTGAGAGCCTGTGATTGGCTTAGCTCAAATGTTGCCATCTAATTGATGATATGCATCTTTTTTCAATTTCAGCGAAAAGATCTAATTTGATGCACCTTTTTTCTAATTGCAGCAAAGAAATCTAATTTGATTTTAACTTTATGTGTGGAAGAAATGCCTTTATGTGACAATTAACCAGAACAATTGCATGCCTTAACAGAAAAGGAAAACAAACTGTTGCCAGAAATCAGACTAATTCTGCAGCATCTTGGCGGATGCTCTTGCCTTATGAGCTATCCAAACCGATTCTCACACATAAATAAAATGGTAAGATATGTAAATAATTTTGCAGCACTAACCTTACTAAGTTTGGGACGGTCATATGGTTTGTTCTTTTCCATGGTAGCGATGGTTATTTTCCCCTGGAAACCCTCCTGTCTCAGTGTCTCCGAACAAGCCATGGAAGCAGCTCCTAAAAATACACGTTAAATTGATGTCCAAATACTTCACTTAACTTAAGAAAATTTTCTTTAGTAAGACATACATATGGCATATTGCACTTATTATCATTGTTACACTATTTCGTCTTAATTGGATCTTCAAACCAATCCTCCTTTCACTGTCCCAGACAAAATTCCGTTACCAATTTATTTAAACAAATAAATTATAAATGACCACCTGCATCAGGCCTTAAAGTGTCTTAAAACAGCAATAACCCACTCGCTGGTTTAATTGACCCACTGTTATTTAGGTGTACACAAATGAATATAACTCAGTCTGCTAATCATTCAAAGTGCAAAATGACATTCATTATAAACATCATACATTTCTATTCGTTACAAGTAAGTGAATGAACTGTACCTCCACCAACAATCAGGACAGAGTTGTCTCCTCCTGATCCTTGACACATCTGCCGAACCCTTTTGTGATTGGCCAGAGCCGACTTGGCAGCTTTTACTTTCACTTTACCATTTGCAATGCTGACCTACAAAATGCAAACATATTTAAATGTTAATCCCATTAGTTTAAGGACCAATAAGACATTAAACTGTGACTATTTTTTTCCATTTTCAATGCATTTAAAGTTCAGTGCAGGGATTACCCTGGAATTATCTCATAAGCATGATGAAGGGCTCATAAGCGACTAGGCCCATGAAATATGTAAAGCATTAGCCTATGATTCCTCCTTACAGGAGAGCAAAAATCCCTCTTCTATCATTGCTCTGCACATTTTCTGTAGCTTTATTCCTGCAGTGCATAGTCATAACTATAGCACTCTACATGTATACTTTATTTTAACATACAAATTGAACTACAAAAACAAGAGGCCCAAGGAGGCAACATTGCTCACCTGTGAGTTGCAAACAGAAGAATGATAGTGGTCAATTTGGTGGAGGCCTCTGAGTACTTTCTTCCTTAAAGGTTTCGTGAAATTATGGACGAACTGCGCACTATTACAATAGCTCACTTGAGCTTCACTCAGGTGAGCTTAAAATAGATTCCCACAGTGCGACTGCCATAGTGCTATCATATGATGTACATTGTGACAACAAAGGCATCATAAGTGAATTACAACAATCATAATTTCTTTTCTACATGGAGAACATCAAACCTCAAATTTTGGAATACTATCCAGTCCTGGGAAGTCCTCTATGTCACCCGTCTTCACATTAAAACAGGCTCCATGCCAGGGACACCTTACTCTGCCATTACCGAGTACTCCCTTGGATAGTGGAGCACCATAGTGAGTACATTTTGCTCCCACTGCATAATATTCCTGTCCGTCTCTGACCAGCAACGCCTTGCCCTCTCCTATATCTACTTCTCTCATACTATAATCATACGTAATAGCGGTTATAATACAAGTAAATTCATGATTAACATGATTAATTAAATAATTAATAGATTTAATCCATCACAATGAGTATATACTGCCCAGATTAATTCATAAAATAAGTAATTGTAACAATATGAAAGATCGCAAATACTTCTAGGGTAACTAAGCTCATACGAATGTTTTCGCGCACTCTTTGACTGCATGTTTTGACATCATTAATTTACTTGGGCAGAAAAGTTGCCCAAGTTTTGAACAATGGTTTAGGGAGGATACTAAATAGTAAAAACAGAACAGACAAGCTGTACGCGCTGTAGTTGTGATCTTGCGTATTAAAAATGACAAATTTAGAATAGGGACAAGTCTAGAGTAATAATACAAATTCAACTGGTCAAAGATAAAAGGAGAATGGAGATGACTTAAAGTATTTTACATCTTTAAAATCTATGTCACAGATTAATTATGACTCGATAAAACACCTTCAGCATGTTCAGCAATTGACGCTTCTTTGATTTTATAATCAAGTCAGACAATATACAGACACCGTACATCACAGCATTTGGCAATATTTTTATCGTGACATATCACAAAAGAATGCACAATCAAATATGACGTCACAAAGAAATTTTGCCAAATGATGTGATGTTCGGCAAGTTAAGTGTCTGTGTATGTTAATTATAAATAAATATATAGCTAAAGAATAGTCACAACTCTTCAATGGAAAATTTAGATATTTGGTTAGTTTACTAAGTTAAAGTTTAAACAAGTTTGCTTTAATTCATCAAATAAAATTTTCGTTTTCTGTAAATTTTATAGTTATTTCATACTCTCCATCTTTCATGTCCTCCACCCCACAGACTTCTGCCTCTACCATATCTGCCATGTTTTCTGATTCCTCTTCCTCCTTATCCTCAATATGTCCTCCAAAGTCCTCGACTAAAGGACTTGTAAAACCTGTGGGATCCTGTGATAAGTCCTCAGTACTCTGTTCCAAGTTTAATTCCTCAAGAGTTTCATTTATGTCCTCAGCAGCTGAAATATCCTCAGTGTTCTTTTCTAAATCCTCAGATGGTCTGTCCTCTGTTAATCCTACACTGTCCTCTTTGCTATCCTCAGTCCTCACTAGATCAATCTGTTCCTCTACCTTAACACTACTACTACTTTCACTTCCTATGTCCTCACTATTTCCTTTCTCAGAAATGTCTTCCTTTTCAAAATTGCATTCCTCAGATTCAGTCCTTTGGGAGGTGTTTGTGTCAATATTTTCGGTATAAGGTGTATTTTCCTCCGCTTCCGGGAGCACCGAGCCAAGAACCGTATCGTCCTGCACTTGGTCTTCCTCTGTGTTTTCTGATGTAAATTTCCCTTGTGATTCAGGTAAATGCTTGCTTCTCTCCTCTCCGTTCACCTGCTCCCTATGTTCTGTTTCAGTATCAAGTTTATCAGGAGGGACAATCTTTTCCTCCTTTATTATTACAGAATCCCCACCCTGGTGTTTATAGTCCCCTGTATGGTCTTTAACACCGTTTGATGCAGGATAAGTCTCCTCCCCTACAGGTATCTGAGAATTCCTCTTGCTGACTTTACCCTCAGCTGAAAATTTAAAGACAGTAAACTTGATAAAATTGCATATTCATATCATATTGTTTAGTTGCAGAGATGATTGACACAGTGAGATACTCATTAAATTTAACTAAATCCCTGAAAATCGCCTGATAAGACTATTTCCCTGCAAAGGGGTGCGTTAGTTGAGAAGACTATTTCGCTAGGGAGTTAGTTTCAAAATAGGGCGGATCTTCTTTGGGGGTGTGTCAGTATCAGCCAATCAGCGCCGTTGAAGGTTGATCGGATGACGCTATTAATACGCGAGCAGAGTAATCCGCCTCCTATCCGCTTAGCACATAAATTAATCCGCAATAAAATAAAACAATCAAAAATTAAACATGTATGAGAATGATGTTTCTGTTTATCTTATCATCAAAAATTAATAGTTTCCGTTACTCAGTCATTCAGTCGAGAAGGCAAGGCAAAATCTTTAGAATTTCTATTGGAACCATGTGAACCTCTGTTTGTTTCAGTATGATGTTTGTTTCGGTATACCTAAGAGATATGAGGGGGTGGACAGGGTGAAAGGGAGGGGGAGAAAGGGGGCGGGAGGAGGGAGGAGGGAGAAAGGGGGGTGGGAGGAGGGAGGTAAGGGAAGGGTGAAAAGAAGCGGGAGGGAGAGGGAGGTAAGGGGATGGGAGGGGGGAGAGAGGTACCCCCCTGTCCCCCCCCCCCTCGGCTTCCCCTCGGGAAATAGGTCTGGTCTCGGGGAACCAGAATCGTGCTAACTCCCTCAATGGTATACTTTAACTGTATAATATAATAGTTCTGTCAGAATGAAGGTAAAGTGCAGTTTTAATCAAATCTATATATATACATTATAAATTGAGGTTTATAAAAACTATACAGTCTAATGTGTCATCCTCAGTCCATCAATGCAATTTGTACACTACATGAAAATACATTCTGAATGTATTATATATAAGCTAGTCTATGCATTTTTTGCATTATATACATGTATACATGGTCAATCAAAAATTCTGGAAAAGTAATTGACAAATTCTAATTTGCATTTTGTATTTCAATTAAGCAGAACTAACTTAATCATCATTTACCCTAACTGAATGCTAATTGAGAGGCAAAAACAGAATCGAATGATTTCCGCAAAGCAGGTGAGTGGGGGGGGGGGGGGGGGGGGGGGGGGGGGGGGTATAAAAAGAGAAGAGGTTCGTGGACGGCAGGTTTTTATGGAAGACTTGTGGAACCATATCCTAGGATTAACAATTTGATAAGTCCACTACATGTATGCATGTGTATCATAAATCGATACACGGACAAGTAGTGAACGTTATATTATATTACATGTAACTTTACTTTGTAGTTACTGTATACATATATTATACGTAACATAAATGAAGTTACTAAACGTATTTAAAGCAAATTTGTGAAATCATACCATACTCACACAAGTGTAGCTCTGAGAAGAAGTGATAAATATTAACTTAGCACATGTTCAACTTATCTGTAACCCATGTTTACATTACCGATATATTCAAGACATAAAGCTGTACGTAAGGTCAGTTCGAAGCCGTTCACTTGTATTATAACCACGCTTACACAACCTGTACCACATTATTTAGTTGCTAGCCAGTTCAGTACTATTTACAGTGGCAACAATGAATTTGGAAAGAACGTTCCGTCTGTCCCCATTGTAACAAGTTTAGTTCTTTAAAAATACAAATCATGTGCGGATTCAGACATCTTTGCTTTGTTCAGGAGATGGGGTTGGGGTTATTTTTAATATTTTGATCATGGCTACGCAAAAAAAAGTAATATCAGCATTTTTAAAATATTGCCAAATCCAAGGGATACTTACTGAACAAAAACACCTACTCAGTAACTCTGGATCCGCGCATACATTAATGACCATTCACTGAATAACTGATATTGTTTGACGTACTGACTGAAAGGACGACCATATTTGATTCTCAAGGGGGGGGGGGGGGCACTTTTGGAAATAAATATTATTGAAAATAATCTGATACGCCTGGTGGCACAAAATAAATATATTGGCCTATACTTCTACCAAAGATTCAAATCAGCCCCTTCCCCTTCTTGGGCCTTTTAATTATATCCCTTTTCAAAAACGAATACTGATTTTTTTTTTTAACAAATAATTAAAAGCCCCGAATCTTCGATATCAAAACTCAAAAACAAAACTCGATCTCTACCCCATTGACAATTTGTGTGTGTGTGTGTTTTTTTAGGAAGGGGGTGTAAAGAAATGATATAGAGCTACGTGTATCAAAATACTTTTTCCCTACTTCAAATACGTTCGTTTGCACGACTGGTAGGAAGATGTAAGGGTACAAACAAACAGAAAGCGACGGTAACACTTAACTACAATGTTTTTAAATCAATGTTCTAGTTTACTACTTATCAACATCTTATAAGTAGTGTGATATCACATGCTTCAATAGTATTTTCTTGATGTGGATCTATGAAATATCGGTGCTGATCTGATTAAGAGGGTCGATAGCCCTCGTATATTATGGCTAATGTAAAAAAAAAAGGGGGGGGGGGGGGGGCGAGTTGGGACCTCCATCGAGGATTTTTATTTTTACCAACATCGAGTCTGAAACATGCTTCTAAAGAAATAACTAGTTTTTACGGCACTCGCAGAGAAAGTAGCAAGTCTGAAACGAATTTATGTTTTTATAGTGGTTGTTTTTCTAGTGATTAATTGTCATTTGTTACAAGTGCATATTTTATCACATAAGCTATCTCTATTAATGTCCAAAATTGTCCATGCCTGCCATATATGTCAATATGCAGCACTTATTATGATATATTTACAGCCGAAACAATAGATCGATCACTAGTTATTTTTATAACGAAAGATTTATCATTATAATAATTTCGGCTGTATTTTCTTCGGTTGATCGTACGTTTCTTCAAAAGCACTCGGAAATATATGCATATGTTCACAAAATTTTCTCATGCAGAATCTCTGCCGACAGCCACACATTAAATCTCATGATATACTATAGAGTATGTCATACATTGTACATTGTACATGGACCAAAACTGCAAAGAATGATTTTACTATACTGTTATGTTTAGGGTCAAACATCAAGCGCGGATCTAGAGAAAGGACCACTCCTCCCTGAACCCCAACCCCCTTGGAATTTGCCAAACATGCTGTTTTCCCCCGTTTTTACGTATAATTTTTTTTCTGAAAACCGTACATATGCTTGTGAACACCCCCCCCCCCCCAAGCTTGAACCCTCCCCTCCGGACATTTTTTTTCTAAATCCATAAATGAACATCATTTTGTGCTTTTGAGCTCTGTTTGTACATGTATGTATTTTAACGTTCAGCTGTGCACTAGTTATATGAAATTCATATAGGTTATCCATACATGAATTCTAATGACTTACTGTAGTATCTCTTCTAGGAATACGAACATGACTCATGTGCATTCTATTATAAATGAAGTGATTTAATTAATTCACCTTCTGCCATCAATTCCAATTGTCGGACATCTATCCAACAAAAAAAAAATGTGCAATGGCATATCAATTATTTTGTTTCGTATGAGTATATAAATGGGGGGGGCTCCCCCTACCACCCCTAACCCTCCGTCCCACCCTCCTCCCTTTTCCCCATCCCTCCCCCTCCCATTCCTTCCTTCCCTCCCGCCTCCTCCCCCTCCCCTTCATCATGTCCACCCCCTCATATATAGGGGTCGGTTTAATAAACTGTTGGACCTTGTAAAAACGGAAGCGCATGTAGGACTCTGACTCCGAGTGTTCGACTTCTGAATTCTGATCAGTTTGAACTTTTTTCTCTATATTTCATTCTAGAGACGGATACATGAGAAAGTAGTTCAAGGGATATGACTAGTTCTAGAAAGGAAAGACCGAGAGCTACCTTAAGCCCCCTTCAGAATGACTAAGTCCCTCCTCCCCCCCCTCGGAAAATTCAATGATCATTCTCAAAATCCCAGAACAAATTGAGAAACGATTAACTGGACTATCAATGCTTATAAAATGTGAGTCTGGTCCATATAATTTTCATTCCGCGTCTCTTTTCAACATTTAGATCACAGTTAATGAGTACACTATTTTTCACTAAATGCATTAGACTTACTATATTCTTCAATATTCTAATTACGAGAGAAATTATTAAATAACGATTAAAATGATATATTGTGCAGTGTTGTATAGACTCAAAACAGTAACGGTATCCTTCCTTTTATAACGGGATGACACCTTCCTTTCATACAGGAACAAATATCCGCTTGTGGGAAACTTGCAGTTGTTAAAATATAAGCTGCTGCTAATTCGAACAGCTAGATAACTATAGTAATATATAATTATGAGTCTGTTTTCTCATTACATAGCTAATATAAGAAGTATGCTTTGTGATTTTTTAAAATCCTTAATTGGCAGTCATTAGGCAAGCGCGATTCTAGATTGGAGTCAGTGGGGGGGGGGCGGGGGTTCAGGATCAAAAGGAATTTGCGCATACTGATAATTTTTTCAAAATTTCACATCATTCAAAATTTTAGTTTTGAACCCCCACCTTGACCTTGAATGGCTGCCCTCCCCTCCCCTCCCCCCCCCCAATCTAGACCCGCCCCATGCATAGTGGAAGAATAAACGTAGACATGCAAACTTAACACAAAATATACGTGTAACTTTATATAAATTAACAATATAGAAAGATCAACATCTACTGTTCTAAACTTTATGAATACATCAAAAATTTGAAGAAAAAAAAACTTTTAAATGGAAAAAAAGTATATCACAACAAATTTACATAACATTTACTTACCAATATTGTAGGATTTAGACTGGCCTTTCCCCATAATTTCAACGTCAAATTGTATAAACAAATAATTCACTGTAAAGAAAATTTAGTAAGCAAAATCAGCTAATAATATCCAAAGCGCCGGAAGGTTTTCTTAAATTTACATGTGCACGAGCCAAGAGTTACGTAATATTTCCATCGGCTAGATGCATGTATGCCCCTATATCACGACGCACTAATTCACTGTACAGGCTGTCATTTTATTTTTCACTAGAATACATAATTACAATGATTTCGCCCCAAAAAAGAAATTCACCATATCACCTTGTCTCTTGCCGAGTTACTTCCTTATGCGCCAAGTCTATTATCCATCAAATATACATTTCTTGTATACACAGATCTACGAAGTATGAAAGTGCATAACTTGGCAACAAGGACAAAAAACATCGGGTGTCACTCGCTTCATTGACGCGCAGTCCTTTTTTCATTTTTTTTTTTTGGTCAAATTAACATTATTGATGATTTACGTGGATGTAAGCGTCGCGGACTCCTATAGTGATGTTATACATGTAATAATGTTAATATAAAGGTGTATGTTTTTACCTTATTTTTCTGAGAGGTATACATGCATATCATAAAGGTCAGAACATAAAGTACATGCAGCGTCAATAAAACTGACGGGATTTGACGTAATTTATTTCGTTGACATCGATGTAAAATACTTACATGTACCAACCACAAAGGCTGCGGTCAGTTCTGCTAGAGTAGAAAATAAATCGATAATATTTTACAGAAATTCATCCTTTTTTTTTTTCTTAATTTCAAAAAAAATTGTATAATTTTTTTTTCAAATATTATAGAGATTCGATCTTGTTTTCTTGTTTTTGTTTTGTTTTTACATTTAATTTCTTCTTTTTTCTTTTTTTTTCTTTTTGATTTTTTAGGAGGGGGGGGGGGGAGAGGCGAAATTGGATAATGTCATATATTATACTGAATTCGTACCAAAAAAATTATTGTAAAATGTATTATAAAGTTATGTAATTGGTTGTTGGTCATTCATATTCATAACTTGTATAGAATGGAAAAAATTGAAACTTTTTCATAAAAAAAAAAAAAATAAAATAAAATGAAAACACCTAGACCTGTCTCTATCATCACGTGATTTGGCGCAAAACACAGAAGGACGTCGTACGTGGTGTAATGCGGTGTGTGAATTTCATGTAAGAGGCATTACACGTTTCCCTGGCAATGTGAAAACCCTGTATGATACAGTGTAATACATCACCTATTAATTTGGTATATTCCATGTAAAGTGTGGGTAAAATTTGTTTTGTACATATATCAGGTAATTTACTGATTCATAGGTTGCCTAGCCACTTACTTATGCGATGAAAGGTGTAACGACCAAAGGTGGCAGTTGGAATCCATCGGCCTATCTAGATGTATTTTCGGGGAAGGGGGGTGGGGAAGCCGTCAAGGTGCCCATTCTACGATTTTGAGGAAAAAAAACCATTATGCGTAATAACGTGAAAATCAGTATTTTTGGAAAAATCCTGGAGGAGGGATGAACCCCTACACCCCACCCCCTTCTTCCCCCTGGACCCGCGCTTTGGAATCCCGCTTAGCTAGACGCTACGTTATAATTTATGCATTTTTAATTTTATGCTTCGACATGCTGCATTTTGTGTAAGAAAGTTTAATTAAATTTACGCAAAAAATGAGGTATTTTATGGAGGGAAGGTTAGGTATATAATGTTATATCGAAACCATGTCTACGGAATTGCTGTCCGAGGGTAAAGGGGTTTCTTTAAAATTAACGAGTTAGTCAAGTATTACGAGTGAGCAGTAATACAAGTAAAGGTTTAGCGAAATCTTTTCAAATAATGAAAATATTACGATTGCAATTTTAGTATAATGTAAATGACTTGAAAAAAATCATTTTCCATGGAATGTCAGTGATATCACGATGAAAACATTACGGAAATCGTTATTTGTTTACATGTACATGTAAATACCTTGCAATAACATTTTTTATGAAATTTCAATTGCAATGACGTAATGATGCAACTATACGATTATGAATTGAATACACGATGTAAATTTATGTCTTGCGAAATAATTTCCTATGTAATTTTTCATTGATATCATGATGATTTAATTTTTACGTTTATAACTCGCACTTACTATAATAGATTTATTACCCCCCGTATCAGTCAAACATCTAAAGATAACGTAATAATAACTGTCAATATCTACACATAAAAGAACAAAGTGTGGGCGGACAAGGGGAGGAGACGATGTACCTTTTATATGGTATTTATTTTTGGCACATTTATTCCGTATAAATACAAAATACTACGCTCAGAAGGTTACGCGCAGTTCAATCACGTCAAGCGTGGATCTAGGGGGGGGGGGTTAAAGGGGGGATACAGTAGTACGACTCGTCATACCCAAATCCCAAATGCAGATTTGCATTTGAATAAGACGAGTCTTTATACTAGAGTTACAGGAGCCCTTCTCCCTTGTTATTTCCCCAAAATGCTTATTTTCTCCCTGTTTACTCGTATTTTTTTTTTTAAATCATAGGCTGGAAACCCCCCCTCCTCCTGATTTAACGGCTTGGATGCCCCTTTTTATAGAAAAAAACCTAGATCCGCCAATGTAAGGGACAATGAATGTAGTGGTTACCACCTAAGGGGGGAATACTCGTTATATGTAGACGATCACGAGAACCTTACAAAAAACTTCAACCCGGCGGCCAACAACAAAATGACAGCTATTGGGAATAATTTTGCTCTAAAAGGGGGCCCCCTTCCCGATCTTAGCAGCTAATCAGTGTCCAGCTATACAAAATGATTCACTAAAATATTTCAGTTTTTTCTCAGGGTGAAAGGTTTGAACCAAAAGAAATTGTACACAATGGCCCACGACTGTCTCTTACAAAAATCATGACAATATGTGACCAGCGCGTATCTAAAGGGGATTAAGGGGACAGCCCCCGCAATTTGCAAAAAAATACTGCTTTTCCCGTTTTAACGCATATATTTTTCTTCAAAATCGTTGGCTTGACCACTCTTCTTAAACCCTCCATCCCCTAGAAATAAATATATGGATCGTCCGTGTGAGATGGGTTAAAGAAAGTAGTTCAAGTTTCTGTATATCCATCCTCCCTATGATCCGAGTCCCTGGCTATCAATATAAAAAGCTCCGGAAGTTCCAATAAGGAAAAGTTACATTATATATATTTTCCATAAGGAAGCAATTTTGATATTCGAGGATGAATTAACTGATTACACGTACATTGTATCATGATCTTGTTTTTCAGTATGTCACGTTTTTTAGCAGTACAATTTTCTTTTAAGAATCCGTTTCTTTTGTGCTAGGGGATCTGGTTAATTCAAAACGCTATGTGCATGGTTACGAGTCAACTACCATGGATAGGTTTTCCTCGCCGTCTGTATGTCCTTACGTTACGTCCGTCCGTTTGTTTGTCCGTCCGTTTGTCTAACCGCATAAGTTTGTCCAAACCGTACTTTTTTACTGCCATCATGGATTTGAATAATAATTATCTCACAGAATTTTTGCCCATGACCCAAAAATTTGTGATGACCTTGATCCAGGTCTACGGTCAAAGGCCAAGGTCACAGAACATGTACGTTGAAAAGACTTGTCCACACTATAAGTTTTCACTGCCTGTATGGATCTGCATAATATTTCACAGAATTGTTGCCAGATATCATGGATGTATCATTACCTCAATCCAAGGTCATATGTCAAACGTCAAGGACCAGAGGATGTGTCATGACCTTGATCACAGGTCATTAGGTCAAATGACAAGGTCACAGTATATGCGGATTAAAATTTTAATATTATCCTGGCGAAAATTGCTCAACCCCTGGATTGGTTTAAATATTTCACACATTTTATGTATAGGACAAAAGGTTATCTCATGATATTGAACCAACATCAAAGGTTAAGGTCACACTGTACTTGAATAATAATGTTGGAGATATAATTCAGTTTTGTTTGAGGCTACAGGACATAGGTATGCACCGGTAGGGGACACATATTACTAGGCGATCAAAAGATTGATTTCAATGACTTTAAGTCTTCGTTAAATTTCACTTAACGAGAGAGTACTTAATACAAAGAGAAGCTTGCATTTTGACTGTATGGTTTGCTGGCAAGATGAATAATGATCTTCTGTCCCTTAATGTGATAAACATAGAGCCATCAGAGATGACAGCGCTCACCTCGACAGCAACATTGTCACATGACCAGCATCTGTACCTATATTGCACAAAGTATTTCCGGATGCATCATCCAAACAAGTTTGGTTGATAATTTAAAGAAGGCTGGAAATGAAGACTACTTTTACCTTACCTGGTCAATCAAGCGTGAAATAAAGGTCAGATGAAGCACCTGTCCAGTGCATTGCAGTACAATTTTTATTTATTGATCCAAGACTTAAAATAGGCCAGAAATGGATCTGTCCAATTTTACTTAACCTGATTGCTCAAGCATAAGATGTGGGTCAGATGCAGCATCTGTATCATGCATTGCATTAAGCTTCCTCACATGCATCAAGTTCGGTTCATGCGCGGATCCAAGGGGGGGGGGGGGACCGGGGGTCTGGACCCCCCCCCCCCCCTGATCTTTTCGGAGGTAGGGTCCAGCTTTGGCCCATTTCTTATTGAAATGGGTCTAAAAATGCATGAAACGGCTTTGAAACCTAAAATTTCGGCTCGCTTCGCTCGCCATTTACAAATACAAAACTATTTTTTCTGCAAATTCCTTAATTATTTTCAATTGTTCATACTGAAGAATTTTGTATAATTGTCTTGGGTCTCAGGAACTCATATTTTCAACAGTCCCTTACTTCATAGGATGTAACCTCCTTCATCTTTTACAAGGTTTTGTCTGATTATTTGGGAAAATGACACATCTCTGATCTATTTATTCTCATAAAGACAAAATGTGAATTAATAAAAAAAAAAAAATTTGCGGCTCGCTCCGCTCGCCGATATAAGAAGTAAAATATTCGATGTTATAAATAATCATCTCGATCGAATCAAGACAAATTAATATTTCATATCTAAAAAATTTTACTTAGCCTGGACACTCAAGCATGAGATGTGGGTCAGATGCAGCATCTGTATCATGCATTGCATTAAGCTTTCTCAGATGCATCAAAGTTCGGTTGATGTAGCACTTAAAGCAAGGCAGTAATGGACATGTCCCTCTTTACTAAGCCTGGTCACTCAAGCGTGAGATGTGGGTCAGACGCAGCATCTGTATCATGCATTGCATTAAGCTTCCTCAGATGCATCAAAGTTCGGTTGATGTAGCACTTAAAGCAAGGCAGTAATGGACATGTCCCTCTTTACTAAGCCTGGTCACTCAAGCGTGAAATTTGGGTCAGATGCAGCATCTGTATCATGCATTGTAGTAAGCATCCTTAGATGCATCATCCATGCAAGTCTGGTTGATTTAGGACTTATAGTAAGGCGGGAATGGACATGTTGATACTGCAATACCAGTATACCAAACAACATTTACAAAATCCATTGGTTTTAGCTAGAGGCATTCTGAACAAGAGCCCCAGGGGGCACAACACTCACCTGATACCCATGCTTGCTCTTGACATTGCACAATGATAGTGCAAGTGCCAGGATTTGAGCCCACACCCTCTGGGTCAGTATGAACATAAATCATTTTCTAAAAAATCATAAAAATTATGAAAAAAAGATATGATTAAGGCATAAAATATATAGCAGAATTGTCTTAAATATAACAAATATGTAATAAATGAGTATGCAAAATAGAAAAAATGGAAATGTAAGGAAAATTTTTTTTGGTCAAAGTTATTCAGATGAATAAATTAAAGTGCAAAAAAGATGAAAAATGGGGAAAAAAAATTCCTGGCAGACTGAAATAACTTCAGTCAGATGAAAAGTCATAACATAGGACCGATTGTCCAATAACTCTCCATAAAGTTTTTCGGACACTATACTACTAAAGCCTACGCTCACGCAGCAAGATACGCCCGTTGGGATTTTTTTCACAACACCAAAATATCAAAGTCCCATAACTCCATAAGGACAAATTGGATGAACCTGAAAATCGAAAGGCGGCTTCCTCTTCAAAGTCTGATCACAATGTACAAATATCATGAAAATCTGTTGAGGCATATTCAAGTTATTGCGTTCCATGCACCTATATTTTGCCCTAAGCTTAACATGTATGTACATATAACCCCCCCCCCCCCCTTACACATAATATCTGGATAATGTGACAAAAAATTTAAGAATCCGTTATATATGTGAAAGAACATCCTTTCTACTTGAAGTATACAAAATTTCTAAGCATTTTGACCAGAAATAGATTTTTAAATAATTTTTAACTATTTTAGTATATTTTTACATTGTATCTAAAATATCTAAGTCCCATAACTCCGTAACGACAAATCCGATGAACCTGAAAATTGAAAGGCGGCTTCTTCTTCAAAATCTGATCACAATGTAGAAATATCATGAAAATCCGTTGACGCATATTCAAGTTATTGCGTTCCATGCGCCTATATTTTGCCCTTAGCTTAACATGTTTCAGTGATTCCAGAAAAAGTGCGACACTTATATTTTGAAATTGGGCAAGAATAAACATTAAACGTGAGGCTTAATATATACTGGACTGCACTATATAACTATTAATCAATATGAATTTCTATTTTTACACACAAAATATTTTTCTTTTTCGAGTTTGGCACGGTCCATTTGATATTCGGGGGGGGGGGGGGGGGGGGGGGGGGGGGGGGGGGGGGGGGGGGGCTTGGGTTTTTTTGTCGGAGCAAGATTATTTTTTTCGCCCCAAACCGGGGCAAAATTATTTTTTTCTTGCAAAGTTGGAGCAAGGAAATTTTTTTAACAAAGTGATGCGCCTATTAAGAATGTGTTTTATCAATAGAAATTATTTATATTTTTACTCAAAACTCTAAACATTAATTAAATATATATTAGTTTATTTTTATGCAAGTATTCAATTTAATTTATCTTAACAGAGAGATAAAAGATTTTTACAATACAATTCTCAATATTTATATAAGATACATGTATATAATATGTATAAGAGGGTCTGAGGGGAAGGTCTCCTAGAAAAAGTTTTAAATGTAGAATTGTTAATTGGTGAATAACTGAATTTCTCCTTCCAAGCTTTCAAGAACATAAAATTAGACTCTATATGGGATACATGCAACATGTATAATAATAGCAATACATAAATATTGATAATTTGCTAATATATTTAAGCTTTTAAGGAAGCCCTTTTTCAATAACATACAATGTATAACTTTTAATCTCTTCAAATATATGAACTTTGCCATTAGTAAATAATGTTTTGATAGAAAAGTATGGCGAGCGAAGCGAGCCAAAAAATTTTGATACAAATTGAAAACTGTGGCGAGCGAAGTGAGCCAGAAATTTTTCAAGAATTTTAGCAAAATTTTATGGTACTTCTTCAAATTCAGACTACATGTATTTGTAAGAGCAAGATTATTTTTTTTCTGTCACACCATAAGCAAATGTATTTTTTTCATCAAAATTCAGAGCAAAATTATTTTTTTCGAAAAAAACCCAAGCCCCCCCCCCCCAGAATATCAAATGGACCGTGCCTTATGGGCTTCTGAAGGTAGTGGGGTCAGATTCAGTGTTACGGAGGTGATTGACAGTAAAACTCATGTCTACTTTGAAGTTATATTTTACAGAAGTTTGAAACCTGTATGCCTCTGAACCTTAACCTATAACCGAACAAAACGCACAGTACTTTTTAGAAATTGTAAGAAGTAATTCAATGTTTAGTTAAAAGAACATGTATTGATGGCGGCAATTCATTGTTCATTCAAATCGTACTTCTTCTAAAGATTTTTCTCCTGACAAGCAGGAGCTAATTCACTTATTCAGTTACGCAGATTCACAGTTCTGCATTTCCACTATGAATATCCAAAATTTCCCCCTAAGTTTGATCATAGTAGAGGGGCCTTCATTGATCTTATAAACCATTAGTCCTATGTTACGTAGGTTATTACAAAGTACAATATATATTTTGACATCAGTCTAATTGATCTAATTTATCATTTTCTTCGACATATATACGTTTTCTTATCTGACATTGCTGCATCAACACAGTTTATAAAGTTTTTGGAATGATTTTATGTTATTTTTCCTATATTTGAGCTTAGCTGTCCTAGGAAATCCACTTCTTACGTCTCTCTGATAATATCATACAATAAAAAGTATAAACGTTGATTGAAAAAGATATATAGTAATGAAAAATTCATCTACTATTGTTAAATAATATGGAACTTGTATTGCGTATATCCTCTCAATTAGTTTGACATCCAGATTATGATAATTGATAATTTCAAAACAGTGTTACGAAAGCTATACTGTTCAATTCATCCAAAAAATAGATAGCGAAGAGATAGAAATACAAGTAGCATTTTTTCCTCAACATTTTTCAATGCTAGATCGGCCCTCATTCGAAAAACACACCAAAAGAAATAAAAAAGGCAAACTGAGGAACTTTAACGTGATCGTTACGGACGTTACACATTAACGCATCTTTAGTGGTACATCCCCCTAAATCTTCGATTTATATATTGAGAGGAGCTTAGATATGTCTACTAGTTACACACTGCTTAAAACCCGGATGATAATTTGATCGCCAGATCTATAATAAAGCTTAATAAATATTACCGTTACGTAGGTTGTTTAGTTATGGAGGTTATTATTTCATAGTTAATAAGATATTTTGGAAAGAGGAGCATTACACAGATTTATATGCATACACCAGCTGATTGATATTATTACGTGTGTTGAGCAATATGATCTTTAAAAAAGTTTATGTGGCTATTTGCAAAGAAAAATCCGTTATGTAGGTTAGGTTCTTATATGTGACACTCCGATAGAAGAACTTCCCTTTCTGAAAACTCAAAATTGGTAAGTTGAAAAAGACTGTTTAGTTAAAAAATCAAAATGGTAACATAATCACTTGTTGGTAAGGTCTCTTGGGTATTCCAAAATAATGGAAATAAAAATTTTGTAGACAATGACTGCCTTGTTATGGAGGTTAGGCATATTTCAGCGACAGTGAGATTTTGAGCCATGAACTTGCATTTTGTTGAATATTTTAAAAATCCATACTAATGTGATAACATAGATATTAATTGCTATTAAACGTGAAATCAGATTTTGTTTTTAAGTACGCTCACTATTCTTAGAATCTTAAGAAAAATAGTGAAAGAGCTCAGCGACATTAATTTCTTGGTTAATTTGAGGTACTTTAGGATAGCCTACTCCTTCAATATGTAATACTCGGTCAGTATTTGACGTGTATGTGGCAGAAAAAGGTTGTTCTTCTCAAATGAGCACTCAGTTGCAGCAGTAGATTATGAACATTACAAATTAGGACCTAGCGACAGGTAAAATCACTAAGTGTCGCAATTTTTCTGGAATGACTGGTTTGTGCATATAACACCCCCCCCCCCCCTCCCATTACAAATATCTCAGTTATGCGACCAAAAAATTAAAAACCCGTTACATATGTCAAAGAACATCCTTTCTACTTGATGTATACAAAATTTCAAAACATTTCGACCAGAAATAGATTTTTAAATAATTTTTAACTATTTTAGTATATTTTCACTGTATTTTAAAAATCTAAGTCCCATAACTCTGTAACGACAAATTGGATGAACCTGAAAATTGAAAGGCGGCTTCCTCTCCACAGTCAAATCATAATGTATGAATTTCGTGAAAATCTGTTGACGCATATTCAAGTTATTGCGTTCCATAGACGGACGGACAGACAGACGTACGGACAGACAGACAGACGGACGGACTTCACCATACCATAATACGACCCGTCAAATGACGGGCGTATAATAAAAGTATATCAATATTAATTTAACTTGCTGATGGGGAAATAACATAGGATAATAGCTACCATGAATAATAAAACACCGATAAAGATGGTATGGCCAGATTGCACTTTGAGCCTTCGGCTCAGGTCAGCTAAAAATTTAACCCAAGTAAAAGCACAAGCCATTAAAACTTTGAAATGGCTTTCAACACCATGCAAAACAGTTTTTGAAAACATCAAACATAAAATATCAGCAAATCTACTTGTATTTAGATCAGAATCCTAGAAAAGTTTTTTATCTACTCTACTGTAGCTATAATGTTTACCATATCCATATATACAGATGCTTGCGAGTATCATCTTCCTACAAAACTCTGTTGATCTACACATGTAAAACGTCCAATTAATTTTGAAGTGAAGCAAAGACGGGGCAGGAAAATTCCGGTAAAAATCGCATTGGCCGTCTAGTCACACGTTGCAGTGTTTATATATAGCATACGAAACTAAGGATTCAAAAAAATTTGATGTAGCGTACGAAACTAAGGATTCAAACATTTTCAGTGTCCTGTTGGAAACATATAACCGAACACTTTTCAACCATTTCACTACTTTTCACCTTAGCGTTATATTACACACTGTAAAAAACGAATCTACACTATATACATGTAGCTAAAAAATAGGGATTCATCTAGAAATATTTTTGTATAAATACTGACTAAAATGGCGGCGCACATAAAGTAGTGATCTTGATTAAAGAAAATTGAATTGGTCAGTATGTAATATCTTTTCTTCCTTATTTTCATTCATTTTTCCACTTGTTTCGTATATACATGTATGTGTTACCATTAAAGCTTGCTCGCATCGCTATAATGTTGCTACTAACTGAATACTAATCTGTCTGTTTGCAAAGTGTCTGTAACTTTACAATCTATAAAGAAGAAAAAGCAGACATACAATTCCACTGAACCATGGAAAAGCCTGTAGGGGGATAATATGATAAACAGGAGGTGGAGCCGCCAAATTCAAGTTTTTTTGTAATCCGGTAAGCAGAATTTTGGTTCAAAGCAAAAAAAAAAAAAAAAAAAAAAAAAAATGTCAGAATAAGAAACACTGCCTGATTTCTGTTGTAATTTTAATGGATGAAGGTGATGAAAAAATGTGTTGAATGATGAAAAAAATGCTATAAATAAATGTTTTTGGTCACTAGACTTTCCTTCACGATCTCTCCGAATGTTTTTTGCACCAGTCCGTATAATATTCTATATTTTGACGAAAGTTCCGAATTTTTCTTCCCTACACTGAGATTCTTTACAGCTGATTCCACTTTGGATAGTTTAGAAGATTTTTCGTTAAATTTAGATCCAAGAACTAAATCCGAATCTGTGATATCAGTTTCTCTATTGTCATATTGTAATAAGTTACTCGACTCGGCCACATGAGATGTGCACACCCTCCCCACTTGGTGAAGCAGGGAAGTAACGTCCTCACAGAGCGGGGGAAAGGCCTGACACACACGCACCAAACACGGAATGGTCTCCATGAAAAAGTTGACTCGATCAGGCTTCTCTAACACTAAAATAGAAATTAATCATAATTATCATTTTTTTAATTATCCTAATACAGAAATCAGAAAAATTTCTCTAAATAACGAAACATAGTGTAATCAAAGATTACGAAGCTCACCTCGCGGCAGCAAAGTTCAATTTAAACATATCTCTAAGTACATGTATATTAAGAAAATCACTCAAGTGGAAAAAAGTAGGTCAAGGTCATTTTAAGAAAGTTTGATCAAAGATACATCCAATATGCAAGTTTGGTTCATGTAGCACTTATTCTTTGCTCAATATTGGCCTTCAAAGGCAAAATCACTCAAGTAGAAAAAGTAGGTCAAGGTCATTTTATGAAAATTTGATTAAAGATACATCCAATATGCAAGTTTGGTACATGTAGCACTTATACTTTGCTCAATATTGGCCTTATAAGGCAAAATCACTCAAGCAGAAAAAGTAGGTCAAGGTCATTTTATGAAAGTTTGATCAAAGATACATCTAATATGCAAGTTTGGTACATGTAGCACTTTAACTTTGCTCAATATTAGCCTTTAAAGGCAAAATCACTCAAGCGGAAAAAGTAGGTCAAGGTCATTTTATGAAAGTTTGATCAAAGATACATCCAATATGCAAGTTTGGTACATGTAGCACTTATACTTTGCTCAATATTGGCCTTTAAAGGCAAAATCACTCAAGCGGAAAAAGTAGGTCAAGGTCATTTTATGAAAGTTTGATCAAAGATACATCCAATATGCAAGTTTGGTACATGTAGCACTTATACATTGCTCAATATTGGCCTTTTAAATCAAAATCACTCAAGTGGAAAAAGTAGGTCAAGGTCATTTTATGAAAGTTTGATCAAAGATACATCCAATATGCAAGTTTGGTACATGTAGCACTTATACTTTGCTCAATATTGGCCTTATAAGGCAAAATCTCTCAAGCGAAAAAAGTAGGTCAGATGCTTCATCCGATGCATGGGTTCACCTCAGCATCCCAAGATGAATCACTTGTGCAAGTTTGGTTACTGTAGCATCAGTACTTTGTCAGATACTGAACTACCCCAAAAACTTTAACCAGATATGACAAAGTCATTCAACTGGAAAATGTAGGTCAGATGCTGCATCCGATGCATGAATTCACCTCAGTATCCCAAGATGAATCACTTGTGCAAGTTTGGTTACTGTAGCATCAGTACTTTGTCAGATACTGAGTTACCCCAAAAACTTTAACCAGACATTGACAAAGTCATTCAACCGGAAAATGTAGGTCAGATGCTGCATCTGATGCATGGGTTCATCTCAGCATCCCAAGATGAATCACTTGTGCAAGTTTGGTTACTGTAGCATCAGTACTTTGTCAGATACTGAACTACCCCAAAAACTTTAACCAGACATTGACAAAGTCATTCAACCGGAAAATGTAGGTCAGATGCTGCATCTGATGCATGGGTTCACCTCAGTATCCCAAGATGAATCACTTGTGCAAGTTTGGTTACTGTAGCATCAGTACTTTGTCAGATACTGAGTTACCCCAAAAACTTTAACCAGACATTGACAAAGTCATTCAACCGGAAAATGTAGGTCAGATGCTGCATCTGATGCATGGGTTCACCTCAGCATCCCAAGATGAATCACTGGTGCAAGTTTGGTTACTGTAGCATCAGTACTTTGTCAGATACTGAGTTACCCCAAAAACTTTAACCGGACGCGGACGCGGACGCCGGGGTTATAGCATAAGCTCATCTTAACTTCGTCGAGGTGAGCTAAAAAATAGGAATTTTCCTTCATTATTATAATTTTATACAATATTGGAGTCCTAACCAGACTTGTCAGAATGACAACATAGCTCGCCGGTGGCAACCATATGTAAATTGCAACAACAACAATAAAAAAGGTCTTATCACAAGGAATGCACATGTGAAATATCAAAGCCCTATCACTAACCATTCAAAAAATATGGCCAAGGTTAAAGTTTTTCAAAAGTAGGTCAATCATCTCCAAGGTCAAGGTCACAAGGTCAAAAATTTTGGTATCCATGGAAAGGTCTTGTCACAAGGAATACACATGTGAAATATCAAAGCCCTATCACTTACCATTCCAAAAATATGGCCTAGGTTAAAGTTTTTCAAAAGTAGGTCAATCATCTCCAAGGTCAAGGTCACAAGGTCAAAAATTTTGGTATCCATGGAAACGTCTTGTCACAAGGAATACACATGTGAAATATCAAAGCCCTATCACTTACCATTCCAAAAATATGACCAAGGTTAAAGTTTTTCAAAAGTAGGTCAATCTCCAAGGTCGAGGTCACAAGGTCAAAAATTTTGGTATCCATGGAAAGGTCTTGTCACAAGGAATACACATGTGAAATATCAAAGCCCTATCACTTACCATACCAAAAATATGGCCAAGGTTAAAGTTTTTCAAAAGTAGGTCAATCTCCAAGGTCAAGGTCACAAGGTCAAAAATTTTGGTATCCATGGAAAGGTCTTGTCACAAGGAATACACATGTGAAATATCAAAGCCCTATCACTTACCATTCCAAAATATGGCCAAGGTTAAAGTTTTTCAAAAGTAGGTCAATCTCCAAGGTCAAGGTCACAAGGTCAAAAATTTTGGTATCCATGGAAAGGTCTTGTCACAAGGAATACACATGTGAAATATCAAAGCCCTATCACTTACCATTCCAAAAATATGGCCAAGGTTAAAGTTTTTCAAAAGAAGGTCAATCTCCAAGGTCAAGGTCACAAGGTCAAAAATTTTGGTATCCATGGAAAGGTCTTGTCACAAGGAATGCACATGTGAAATATGAAAGCCCAATCTGTATTGGTTTAAAAGTTATAAGCAAGGTTAAAGTTTTTGTGCACGCGCACGCAGACGCAGACGCAGACGCAGACGCAGACGCAGACGCAGACGCCGACGCCGGGGGTATGACAATAGCTCTCCGGACATTCGTCCCGGCGAGCTAATAAAGAAAAGAAGAACATTTTTTCAAACTATGTGCACATGTAAAAGATTATTTTCATATTAACATGGTACATTTGTAGACTTGAATTTTAGATACTCCAAGACCCAACATCACAACATTTGACCTTATTTCTAACTGTGACGTCGAAACAGATTTGAGAAATAATGAAAAATAAAAGTTGTAATGTTGGGTCTTCAAGTGTTTATATGCAAGTTTAGCGGTAATGTGAAAATGGTCTATTATCCAAAACATACATTCAAATTCCAGTTTACGTTATGATCGTAATTTAAAACGTGTTGGCTCCTGGCATGCTAAAAAGGAATCTTTTCAAACTTCAGGTAACAATGTAACTACAAGTAACTATCAAATTATACAAATTCCAGTTAACATTATGATCGTTATCTAAAACATGTTGGCGCCTGGCATGGTAAAAAGGAAACTTTTCCAACTGCATGTAACTACAAGTAACTATCAAATCATACAAATTTCTGTTTACGTTATGATCGTAATCTAAAGGTACAGTGTCTATGATACACACTCACCTCCTAGCATGGTGAACATGACATTTACAGTCAGCTTGGCCACAAAGGTACAGTGTCTATGATACATACTCACCTCCTAGCATGGTGAACATGACATTTACAGTCAGCTTGGCCACACAGGTACAGTGTCTATGATACACACTCACCTCCTAGCATGGTGAACATGACATTTACAGACAGCTTGGCCACACAGGTACAGTGTCTATGATACACACTCACCTCCTAGCATGGTAAACATCGACATTTACAGACAGCTTCTCCACAAAGGTACAGTGTCTATGATACACACTAACCTCCTAGCATGGTGAACATGACATTTACAGATAGCTTGGCCACACAGGTACAGTGTCTATGATACACACTAACCTCCTAGCATGGTAAACATGACATTTACAGACAGCTTGGCCACACAGGTACAGTGTCTATGATACATACTCACCTCCTAGCATGGTAAACATGACATTTACAGACAGCTTGGCCACACAGGTACAGTGTCTATGATACACACTCACCTCCTAGCATGGTAAACATGACATTTACAGACAGCTTGGCCACACAGGTACAGTGTCTATGATACACACTCACCTCCTAGCATGGTAAACATGACATTTACAGACAGCTTGGCCACACTGAGAGACTTTGGTAGGGCAAACTGGCAGCACAAGTATGACATCATCTTTATGGCAAAAATCTGAAAACATAGAGAATTTATACGTCAATAAGTATGCAGCCTTTGTACTGTTCACTTTATCTCCAGAGTATTATTTGCAGAAGTTTTCTTTTGTTGGACTCTTATACATACAATAAACATGTACATGCAGTTCAGGGTCAAATTTAAAAATATCTGACAAATCTTCACTGCAGTTACATGTACATGTACATTTAAGGGCTTTAAAGGAAATTACAATGTTTGATCTTTTTTATGATTCAGCTTTCTGGCATTATTAAGACACTTTAACATTATATTCATTTACTGTTAACATAAGGGACAAAACTGCAGCAGTCTCAAATTATTCACAGAAATTAAGTCAAAATTTTTTTTTATCGTTTTAAAATGCAGTGACTGTCCTGAACATGAAGGTCGTATCAAAGATTTGTAATGACTACAACTTGGCAAGCCTCGATCGTCGTGGACTCCAAATGTTTTGATATTTGGGTGAGATTTCCCTGTTGCAGTACAAATGAGCAATGTTAATTCTTTTAAATTCAAAATCAATACTAGATCAGTATAATTCATCAAAATGTCAAATTCTCTTCAGCGTTCAACGACTAACCTGTTTTTCCAATTGAGGTTGACTCAGTATCTCTGGTATAAAATCCAGACATATGTGGATGGACGGAATACGAGCCGTAGTAATGGGCAGTAACTCCTCTGGGTAACCCTTAAATAAATTACACCATTTTTTCAATTCTTATTATATTACATATACATGTACATGTATGAAGTATCTGAAATGTTGATCCTGAGCAAATCCAGTTCAAATATTTCCTGTGATCATGTATTTTAAAACTCATAGTATGCACATTCTCAGGGGTTTTTTTTGCTTGTTTTGGGGCCAAAATTTCGGCCCCTTCCCGATGCCAAATTTCCTCTATTTTTCCAAAAAAAAAAAAAACATCACTCTTAAATTCCCAATGAGGAATTATGAAAAAATCACCCGAGAAAATTAAGACTCCAAGCCAGGAAGTCAGCACGAAATGTACTATTTCTAAGACAGTGCATTTATAAGTTTCAAGCAAATCAATGGATTAGCAGTGTTAATAACTGATACTTAAGGGTTAAACTTTGGTCAGAATTTGTATATTTTTCCCAATTTCAGCAAAATGTCGCAAATTTTCCTAAATGGGACAGGCACAGGCACCTTCCCCAAAAAAAAAAAAACCCTGATTCTATAAAGAGGTGATTCCATTCCGCCTCAAATTTTTAATATGTCACCTGAAATATTTTATATTGAAATCCTGAGTTGAATAGATGTACATGTACATGAATAGTTTAAAGAATGAAAAATTAAATTACCTGAAAATGGACCAGTTTAGCCAGGTTAGGATCGGATATAAACATCTGGTGTATAAAGGTACATATAATACATTGTACTTCTCTACGATCACTGAGTAAACTGTCATCCTCCTGTGGAAAACATACACGTATACAGACAAACCATATTTTAATATTATTTCTTGTGCACACATGTATTTCAAATTAAGATTTGCCATGGTTATTTTTCTCCAATATCTAATATTAGATTTCTGTTATCTATCATTCCTGATGATGGTATCATTATAGGTTCTGTATTTTATGATAGCTTAGCTTTCTTTGGGCCATTTCAGATATTTTTTATTTCTGCTCAGCGATAAACTCATCACTGGAGATGGTTCACGGCTAAGTTGCATCTATTGAGTCTTTGCGGAATACAGAGTTATTTCCCATTTGATACGGTATCTGACGTAAAACCATTATGGTGTCATGAAAATGGTATGGTAACGTTGATTTTGAATCGTCATTTCCCAGAGTTTTAGGGACAAGCTGTTTCCATAGAATTTGATGACATCACAATTAGTCTACGTCAGATAACGTCCCGAATGGGAAATAACTCTTTAATCCTCAAAGACTTGATATGTTTCCTCTTGAAAAATATTTTTAATTTCTTCCTTATCTTCACTACATAATTCCTATCTGAATCTTTTAACAAACAGATAGTAACATTCCTGATTACATGAAAGAAACATAGTGTAATCAAAGATTACGAAGCTCACCTCGCAGCAGCAAAGTTCAATTTAGACATATCTCTAAGTACATGTACATGTATATTAAGAAAATCACTCAAGTGGAAAAAAGTAGGTCAAGGTCATTTCATGAAAGTTTGATCAAAGATACATCCAACATGCAAGTTTGGTACATGTAGCACTTATACTTTGCTCAATATTGGCCTTTACAGGCAAAATCACTGAAGCAAAAAAAGTAGGTCAAGGTCATTTTATGAAAAGGATCCCGGACCTTAAGGCCCCTTTTTGGATCATCTATATATCGATTGATTATAAAGATTTAGTGTCCCTTTTTACATCAGAAGAAAATTTAACATTTTATGAGTAAGAATAATTATGATAATTTCGTTTGTAATCTCATCACAATTTATGTAACGTCTATACAATTAAGAGGGATAACCGAAATATCCGGATAAACCGCCCTTGCTCAGGTAAAAATCAATGCAGATATATAGATCGATGTATGTAAAAGGCGTTTTACATGCTAATTTTTACTTTGTGCACTGCATTTTTTCTCTGATTTTCTCTAATTTCAACATGGGCGCAAAAGAGAATGGCTAATTCCTTTTCAAGGAGAATTTGTCGTATATCTATCTTTCACTAGTTTGTCTGAATTAGCCATTTCTATTTTGTGCTCATACCTAAGTGAAATTTATCATAACTACCTGGGTTTTCTGTGCACTGTTCAACCAAAGCTCACGAAGGATGGGTGTGTTTTAGTAAATTTTGCAAGCGCTTAGGGTTAAATCTTAGCAAAAAGAAATATGAAAGTTGTTGTTCAGACATAGATCTAACAATTTATATGATTATTTCAGTAAATTTTGAAAATTTAAAAATCCGATTATCATAGCCTTTCCTTAAGGTCTGGGATCCTTTGACCAAAGATACATCCAATATGCAAGTTTGGTACATGTTGCACTTATACTTTGCTAAATATTGGCCTTTGAAGGCAAAATCACTCAAGTGGAAAAAGTAGGTGAAGGTCATTTTATGAAAGTTTGATCAAAGATGCATCCAATATGCAAGTTTGGTACATGTAGCATTTATACTTTGCTCAATATTGGCCTTTAAAGGCAAAGTCAATCAAGCGAAAAAAGTAGGTCAAGGTCATTTTATGAAAGTTTGATCAAAGATACATCCAATATGCATGTTTGGTACATGTAGCACTTATACTTTGCTCAATATTGGCCTTTAAAGGCAAAGTCACTCAAGCGAAAAAAGTAGGTCAAGGTCATTTTATGAAAGTTTAATCAAAGATACATCCAATATGCAAGTTTGGTACATGTAGCACTTATACTTTGCTCAATATTGGTCTTTAAAGGCAAAATCACTCAAGTGAAAAAAGTAGGTCAAGGTCATTTTATGAAAATTTGATCAAAGATACATCCAATATGCAAGTTTGGTACATGTAGCACTTATACTTTGCTCAATATTGGCCTTTAAAGGCAAAATCACTCAAGTGGAAAAAGTAAGTCAAGGTCATTTTATGAAAGTTTGATCAAAGATGCATCCAATATGCAAGTTTGGTACATGTAGCACTTATACTTTCCTCAATATTGGCCTTATAAGGCAAAATCACTCAAGCGGAAAAAGTAGGTCAGATGCTGCATCCGATGCATGGGTTCACCTCAGCATGCAAAGATGAATCACTTGTGCAAGTTTGGTTACTGTAGCATCAGTACTTTGTCAGATACTGAACTATCCCAAAAACTTTAACCAGACATTGACAAAGTCATTCAACCGGAAAATGTAGGTCAGATGCTGCATCCGATGCATGGGTTCACCTCAGCTTCCAAAGATGAATCACTTGTGCAAGTTTGGTTACTGTAGCATCAGTACTTTGTCAGATACTGAACTACCCCAAAAACTTTAAACAGACATTGACAAAGTCATTCAGCTGGAAAATGTAGGTCAGATGCTGCATCCGATGCATGGGTTTTCCTCAGCATCCCAAGATGAATCACTTGTGCAAGTTTGGTTATTGTTGCATTAGTTCTTTGTCAGATACTGAGTTACCCCAAAAACTTTAACCGGACGCGGACGCGGAAGCTGGGGTTATAGCATAAGCTCATCTCAACTTCGTCGAGGTGAGCTAAAAACATGTAAATGATCTCAACATGAGTATTTGAACAAGTTTTAATAGATACATGTATGAAGAATTTAAAGTCATTTTCAGTTTTTGAATTATTCCAAATTGCATTTTACCTTTTCTTTACCCCTAGGTAGGCAGCACTTTAGTAGTTCCCCCCAAATTGCATTTTACCTTTTCTTTACCCCTAGGTAGACAGCACTCTAGTAGTATCTGTATTATAGCACTTTCTTGCGTAGCGACCAGAGCGTTTTTCAGGTCCCGCCTGTCCTGCTCGGCCTGGTTCTGCTCTATTTTCTTCAGATCTCTCCTCTCTTGCTCGTTCTGAGCTTGCTCCAGTATGGGGTTTTTCTGCATGTGATTGTGAAGGTACACTTTACACGCCTGCATGTACGCTGCTAGTACCCTTAATACGACCTCCAGGAGTGGAGCACACCTGTTATAATTAGATAGAAGTATTTAAGATGAATAGTTTGAAAAGAGGAATGATTATGTATGCTGCTAGTACCCTTAATGCATTGCCTATTCTATGTCATCAATTCAATTTATGTTGACGAATTTATCGCCATAGCTGTCGCGCGGTATTAATATTTAAAGACAACGGCGAGTTGTGGATCAAGCAGACAAAAGTGACAATTAATGTCAAATGTAGAGAAGTTGCTATTGAGATTTTTAGACTATGACAAAATGAGGTTGTAAATCAATCAAAGAGGCGTTCAACAAACACATTTGTGCATTTAAATATTTCATGTATAATAATGACGGACGCATGTTTAAAGATTGCTATTCATAATGCCGTTTTTGGTATTCAATTTTTCAATATGCTGATGCACACAATTGACAATATCAGTATAAATCAATATATCGCCAAACCCATTATACTGCCTAACTCTAGAAAAACATAAGGTGGTGGTATAATGGGGGAGAAGTGTACATAAACAATCTGTCATCAGATCTGAAAACAATGAGTTGATCCAAATACCTGAACACTCTGCCATCATATCTGAGTACAATGAGTGGATCCACATACCTGAACACTCTCTTATCACATACCTGAACACTCTCTTATCACATACCTGAACACTCTCTTATCACATACATGAACACTCTCTTATCACATACCTTAACACTCTATCGTCACGTTTGAGTACAATGAGTGGATCCACATACCTGAACACTCTCCTAACACATACCCGAACACTCTATCATCACATCTGAGTACAATGAGTGGATCCACATACCTGAACACTCTCCTAACACATAGCTGAACACTCTCTTATCACATACCTGATCACTCTCTTATCACATACCTGAACACTCTCTTATCACATACCTGAACACTCTCTTATCACATACCTGAACACTCTCTTATCACATACCTGAACACTCTCTTATCACATACCTGAACACTCTCCTAACACATACCTGAACACTCTCCTAACACATACCTGAACACTCTCCTAACACATACCTAAACACTCTATCGTCACATCTGAGTACAATGAGTGGATCCACATACCTGAACACTCTCTTATCACATACTTAAACACTCTCTTATCACATACCTTAACACTCTCTTATCACATACCTGAACACTCTCCTAACACATACCTGAACACTCTCCTAACACATACCTGAATACTATATCGTCACATCTGAGTACAATGAGTTGATCCACATACCTGAACACTCTCTTATCACATACCTGAACACTCTATCGTCACATCTAAGAACAATGAGTGGATCCACATACCTGAACACTCTCTTATCACATACCTGAACACTCTCTTATCACATACCTGAACACTCTCTTATCACATACCTGAACACTCTCTTATCACATACCTGAACACTCTATCATCACATCTGAGTACAATGAGTGGATCCACATACCTGAACACTCTCTTATCACATACCTGAACACTCTATCATCACATACCTGAACACTCTCTTATCACATTCCTGAACACTCTCTAATCACATACCTGAACACTCTATCATCACATCTGAGTACAATGAGTGGATCCACATACCTGAACACTCTCTTATCACATACCTGAACACTCTATCATCACATACCTGAACACTCTCTTATCACATACCTGAACACTCTCTTATCACATACCTGAACACTCTGTCGTCACATCTGAGTACAATGAGTGGATCCACTGTGACGTCATTCTCAGTATATGGAGCTACTGTATACAAAGAAGTCTCTGTGTTTCTCAACGAGTTTACAGTGCCAAGGCGTAAACTGGATAGAAAAAAAAAATCATTTTTTATAACATGCAAATATAACGATAATGCTGTAGTTTTTTTTCATAAAAAAATTGAGAATGAAATATACAGTACATAATAATGTTGTTGTGTTAGCCCAGCGATTTTCCTACATAATTATAATATTTTATCCCTCCTTTATTAACAATTATTACATGTATATTAATATTACCATAATACATGTACATTATACTTGAAATTACAAACTTAACAGAAACTTTGGTACTACATAGTATACATACCAGCAAATAAACTAAAAGTTGTCTACTTCTACATTTTGTGTATTTCGCACCTGAATGTTACATATCATTAAGTGGCTAATCAGTACAAAATAAATTCTAAAACATCAGAAATGACAAAGAAAACGTTACATGTACATTCAAACTGATTCTCGACAAGATAAATTTGTTACTGTCCTACTTCAAACTCAAAGTAGGTGTGTAAATATGTAGGGGGTTCCGGCTTCAGTCATATCCCCCCCCCCCACACACACACACACAAATTTAATCAACTTTTTTGAGTAAGAAGTACGACAGGAACAAAACCTATAAATGATATAATAATTATTGTGTATAATCCTACCTCCTTGGTGTGACACTGTGTAACAGAAACCAAATCCTCTTAATGAGGTCTTTAATCCTCCGTGGAACCTCCTCTCTGATCATCAGAGGTAACGCCTCCATTATGATGTCAGAGAAGGGGAGTAACTCCTGCACAGGTAACGCTAACATAGAATGTAGCTGAGTCATCATTCTACCTGGACACGACACCATCTGTCCCAGAGCTGTAAGGGTGAAGAAAATGCGAAAAATTGTAAAATTAATAAAGCCTAAGTTTGTGAAACACGAATGCCCCCTGTGGCATCTTTGTAAGTGTAAACACCATTTTCTGTTACGTATGTCAAAGGTCAAGGTCAGTGTCACTGGGTTAACAATTTTTGGTATCAATGTAAAAATCTTGTGACAAGGAATACACATGTGAAATATCAAAGCCCTATCACTTACCATTTAAAAGTTATACCCAATGTTAAAGTTTTTGACAAGAAGGTCAAAGATCAAGGTCACGAGGTATAAAATTTTGGTATCAATGGAAAGGTCTTGTCACAAGGAATACACATGGGAAATATCAAAGCCCTATCACTCACCATTCAAAAGTTATGCCCAATATTAAAGTTTTTGAAAAGTAGGTCAAAGGTCAAGGTCACTAGGTAAAACATTTTTGGTATCAATGAAAAGGTCTTGTCACAAGGAATACACATGTGAAATATCAAAGCCCTATCACAAACCATTCAAAAGTTATGCCCAACGTTAAAGTCAGAGATTAATCTACAATTTGATTTAAATGGGTCCTGTGGACCCGTTGAAATTTGACCAATGGGTCCCGAGCAAAAACAATGGGTCCCAGGAGAAATCTATGCGTCCCAAGTATTTTTTCGCAGTGTCTTTAGTTTGCGAATATAAGCGATATGAATGACTTGCGGCGTTTTATGTCTGCGAGATCGTTATGTTCTTTAAAAAAAAAGTATTATCTAGAAACCCCCTAAACTTCAATCTAATTTAGTCAAATTTGCCAAGTTAAGTAATTTATTGTTTATTCAGTTGCTTTATTTTTTACGCAAGTGAGGCTTCGTACATGTATATAGTAAAATGTTATCCAAGAGGGTACTTAGGTGTGAATTGATTGAATCATATTGTCATGCAAAGTTTACCATGAAAGAAATTTTCATAAACATGATAAATATATTCATAATTAAAAGTTCATTAACAACTCTATAGACTGATATGTCGATTGAGGTGTGAGCTAGTCTGATGAGACATACCACCAAAAACTGCTACAGTCAAACCTGTCTTAAGGTCGTTCGGTACAGGCGTCATATCGAAGTTATGTTTTCCGTAAAACGAGTATATTTCAGTATGATTTATACATATTCTAAAAGCTAACTTTAAATACATTATGTTGTGCTAATTAAACCCATTTGTGATGTTGATTATCCTTAGTAATAACGTCACAAAGTAGGTATAGAACGCTACCTACATGGCATATATTTGCGCCGTTCGTATGGGCTAAACTGCATAATTACAACGTCAAATTAGACAAAATATACAACGGATGTTGACAAAATGCCCTAAAATGGATTTCTGAGTGATAAATCTCTTTAATCGTGAGTTTATAATAACATTTTCTTGTAATGTGTAAAATAAACGGTGCAATTCATATTTTAACGGCTTTTTTCGACTTTTGATATTTTATTTTCATATACTTTTAACAAATATTCAAAATCTAGTCGACAAATCTCCTTATAAAAATTAACATCCTATGTACTAGATGTACTCTTCATGTTGATATAATAAAATCATCCAAAACATCCCCTAGTTTTTCCGCTATTCTCACTTCTATTTGCGTCGATTCTTCTATAAACGTTAACAAAAATGGGACATTTATCTTGCCGTTGTAATAATAAAGATACACTATGCACTTGTACATTTGGCAAGATAATTTTCTTAAAATCATGTCATCCAAAGAAAATAATACATTGATTAGGTAAATATATAAATTCTGTGCATAAATCCACAAAATATTGCCAATAACATGGATATTCTGCATGTTTTGGCATATTATTCTCCGTCATTTTGTCACATTTAGGTTAGAAAAAAATTACCTTTTTTATCCTTTATAGTTATTTTTAAAAAATGAGTCGAGAAAGATTCATTATATTCAAGTACACTTTTCTTGAAATCGTTTTGAAAATACTGATATCAAAAAATTAATCAAAACATGGACCCAATTTTTTGTTACAGGCGATAGAAATTTCGTTTTTGACACCTTTTTCGGTCATTTTGGCGAACGTCATGCGGCGACGTCGTACATACTGTAACGACACCTTGACAGTTTTCACGCCGTCATCTTGGATTTCTTGATTTATTCAAATTACATTCCTCATGCAATTTTCATTTTGATGATTTCTAAATTTTGAAGCGATGTGCTTTATAAGTGTGCTGGAATATTACCCATTAAAAGGTGAACATGAAAAATTTTATAAGTAGGGAAGTTTTCAAAAAATCTGAAAAAAATGAGACGATGTATTGAAGTCGTCAGAGGTGCTGGCGATTGGGAGGGGGGGTTCACTCCCATCCCTGCAACGGCCAGTTAAGTGAAGGGATGGTACGCTTGCTTCTAACCTCTGCGGCCACGTTTCTTAAAGGATTTAATGCGGTAATGGGAGTCGCCTACCCGGTCTCAAAATGATTTTATCCGGGTACTTCGGATTCCTTCTGCTCTAAGGGACTTCCCAAGACAAAAAAAGAAGCTTCTGAGCAAACGTCATACTGTATTATAAATGGTTGTGTAACTTTTTTGTTATAATGTAACAAATAATTGAAGTTCATTTTTTAATAATCCTAATTTTTTTTCCTGCGCTGCAGTTAATCTTTTCACGGGTATAATAAATTGGTTCGGAATATTAATATATTCTTCCAAATATTATTTCCATATCACATTTTTTTTTTTTTTAGGTTTTTTGTGGGTTTTTTTTTTTTTTTTTTTTTTGTTCTCCTTATTTTGATGTGAAATTTTAGGGGAGGAAAGTGACATGTTTAAAATATAGAAATATGTTATAAATACAATGTAACTGTACAAAAATTTCACTTTTCTGTCAGAGCGTCAATTATATTTTTTTACGTCACGGAAAAGGTCAATTAAAAAGTATCTCAAACTAGTGCGTTATCTGTATTGAATTTCACATGTAAACAAAAAGAAGATCGAGGGGTTTAAAATATGCAAGAACGGCGAAGACATCTGACATTGCCTAAAGATTAGTAGACAGCAAGATAATCAGACGGATTGAGACTGACGAGCAGACAACGTGCATCCAGAATTGCAGATTAATAGCTTTACTGATAAAGGATGTTCGAAAATTTGTGTACTTTTCTTTTCTTTTCTTTCAGTCATTTCCTACAAACAAATAAATATTTTTCCTGTTTTTTATAGCATTCTGCGTACATATTTTTTGCAAGCTATATACATGTACTTAATTACTATTGTTTGCTTTTATCAAAGGGACCCAAGTTAGAATCTAAGTCCATTTGTTGGGCCTATCTTATGTGTTATTTTGAGATAGCGTAAACTCACTCCGCTTTTAAACAGAGATGCCGCCGTCTGTCCGAGCAGCTTTTTTTATTTTCAATTTTTGTATTCTTTTAACCTGCAAGAAGTAGCCTGTCGTCTGTCATTATCTTGTAATTCCACCTTTTTTAATTTTTCGTAACGAGCCTTGAAACAAATGAGAATGACGTTGTCACAATGCATTCGTTTTCACAGCGAACGTAAAGCTGACGTTGCGAAAGGTAAGAGCTATTTTTTTTTAACTCACTCGATTTCAGAAACAAATAAAGCTACTGTTGACATAGAAACATATTTAGATTAAGGAGAGCTTACTCTCTAACTCATACGCTCATATATTTTCCTCCGGATAACTTTTCTCGATAACATTTACCGTTAAATTGAGATGTATCATAAATTTTCGATATGATTTGCGCTAAACTACAGATAAAGTGTTGTGACTTGAAAATAATATCATTATAAACATAAAGAAATTTACACTTTCATTGTAACAGCAAAGTACTAGTGCTTATTGAACTTTTTGTGGGATGCCCAATGAAATGCATGTTAGTAACGCCGCTAAGTAGACAATTCATGCATCGCGCAAAAATAAGCCGTTTAACGAATCTGACGGTTTTTTAAAATTATTTTGCACATTATCAAACGCAGATTTTGGTATAAAAATTCAGAAAAGATATTTCTGATTCCATAGATACTAATTTTATTTCAATCCGTTCAGAAATAAGAGAATTACACAATGTTGAGTTTTGAAAACCTCCAAGGGATATATATGCTAGCTAGAGTTACGTTCCGTAGGTGTACCGAACTACTTTAAAGTGACCCTCTTTTTAACGACTTCCTACTTTATGTGACCTTTTTTATTCCTCCCGAGAAATTTTCCTATCATATTAACCTGTATATAGCGACAACCTGTCTAACGCGACAACGACCGTGATTTTTCTGTCCCGTACCGAATTCCGAACCTGTAAATATTAATAACGACTTTTAGTGTGACAAACTACCTACTAATTTGCATTAAATCTCTTTGTCAGTGTCTTTCATAATGAAATCTTCTGTGATAAATAAAATCTAATGTGATTTTATATGTACAATACGATTAATCAAGAAATATATGAATTAATATATGCAGTGATTCATTTAATAGTATTACTCTTATACTACGAGAAGTGACCACCTGTCTTATGTGACCTATGTTCTGTCGCCCCTTCCAAAGTCACATAAGACAGGTTTGACTGTATTACACTTTTTTTAGTCTTCACACCGAAATCTTCACATTAAAAGATAATTTTTAAACAACATATCATTATAGCTAGTGTATCCCTACAGCTAGTGTTTCGCTGCATCCAGTTTATTGCTACAGCTAGTTCATTTTTAATACAGAGTAACTGTTACACTGTATTTCCCATTTGGGACTGTATCTGACATCCAACCATTATGATGTCCTTAAATTGGTAAGGTAACATCAATTTTGTGCCGTAATTTCCCAGAGTTTTACGAGAGTTTCCAAATAATTTGATGATGTCACAATGAATCTATGTCCGATATTGTCCAAAATGGGCAGTAACTCTGTCTAGCGAAAATACCGAAAAGGTAACATGTGTCTCCTCCGGATTTGCTCGTACCCTGTGACAGTGAGACAGCCTACATGTATGTTAGACACATAAGTTGTCTCAAAGGCTACACATTGACCAATGATAAAAGAAAATCGTATTGTGACATCATAGTAATGTCGTCAGAAAACATGGAGTTAGATGGCATGAAACATTGTTTGAATTTTTTTTTTTCCTTATGTTTCATAGAAGAGGAAATATAAATAGAGTGAGACATGAAAATTTACACTCCTAATGGAAATTTTTCATCTTTTCCCTCGTTCCGCTAAGCTCCACTCGGGAATGTCTCACTCAGTAGATCATGATAGAACCTATTAATCTTACCGTCTCTGAAAGTTTCCACTGTACACTCGGTATCTGAGTATTGTGTGTTGTCTGCCTGTGTTACACCGGTGACGTAGCTCTCCTCTAACCAATCTTCTATGGCGCACAGATGGGGGTAGTGGGTCACCAACAACCTACATTATTTGATCACAAAGTGACTTACATGTACATGTTTATGGGTACATATCCATGAATGACAAAAAATGCAAATGCTTGAGGTGATCTTAATTTCCAATCCAAAACAGTATTTCTCATTTGAGATGGTATCTGACGTAAAGCTATTATGATGTCATGAAAATGGTATGGTAAGGTCAATTTTATACCATCATTTCCCAGAGTTTTAGGACCGTTACCATAAAAATTGATGATGTCACAATCAATGAGGAGGTAGTTTATAGGTATTTGTGCCAGTAATTGTTACACCACCACATACCTGAGAAGAGGAGAGAATAACCCAGCATACCAAGGCTGCTCCTGCTGAGCGTTTTTGAGGAGATAGTTTATGCGTATTTGTGCCAGTAATTGATACACCACCACATACCTGAGAAGAGGAGAGAATAACCAAGCATACTGAGGCTGCTCCTCCTGAGCCTTACTAAGGAGATAGTTTATAGGTATTTGTGCCAGTAATTGTTACACCACCACATACCTGAGGAGAGAATAACCCAGCATACTGAGGCTGCTCCTACTGAGCCTTTTTGAGGAGGTAGTTTATAGGTATTTGTGCCAGTAATTGATACACCACCACATACCTGAGAAGAGAATAACCCAGCATACTGAGGTTGCTCCTCCTGAGACTTTTTGAGGAGATAGTTTATGGATATTTGTACCAGTAATTGATACACCACCACATACATGTACCTGAGAACAGGAGAGAATAACCCAGCATACTGAGGCTGCTCCTCCTGAGCCTTTTTGAGGAAATAATTTACAGGTATTTGTGCCAGTAATTGTTACATCACCACATACCTGAGAGGAGAGAATAACCCAGCATACTGAGGCTGCTCCTCCTGAGCCTTTTTGAGGAGATAGTTTATAGGTATTTGTGGCAGTAATTGTTACATCACCACATACCTGAGAAGAGGAGAGAATAACCCAGCATACTGAGGCTGCTCCTCCTGAGCCTTTTTGAGGAGATAGTTTATGGGTATTTGTGCCAGTAAAGAATCAGGGTATGACTTAGGGGTCTGTGGTGGGGTTGATGTCAAGTTATGCTTTGGATCACGATTGGCCATCACTGAAAAATAGAATATGGAATTACTGGAAACTTTAAAACGTCAAGTTTACAAACGGTTTATACAAGTTTCAACAAGATTACACATTTTGAAACCTTTATACTGTCAGTCTCCAAATGGTTTACGCAAGTCTGAACTTGATAGAGTAAGTTTCCAAGCAGTTTAAGAATGTATAAAGCAGTGTTTACTCAGATTTCAATTGGTTTATACAAGTTTCAATAAAATTACACATTTGAAAACTTTTTTCAAAATACAGTTACTTTCCAAATGATTTAGAAAAGTCTGAATTTGGTATAGTAGGAATACAAATGGTTTCCACAATACAATTATTGACTTTTGATGAGGTCTACTAGTGACTATACAGACCTGATCAGGTATTGGTTGACCGAGGCCGATGATATTTTTTTGGTGATATTTTGGTCATTAAAGGATTTTAATTAGTTCAAAATACATGCACATGTAATGTAATAGTTGAAAGAGCTTTCGTCAAACCAAACAGCCTTTTGTTGGCAAATCCATTACTTTTCAAAATATCTGCTATTACTTATAATAGAAAATCAAATTATATTACCTATAGTTTTCATATTGTTGATAACAGTGTCTTCATACAACATGACATAATACAGCATGACCAAGTGTGGAGCCAGGTTGTTTTCTTTCCTAGCGGGATCCATCCTGGATCCTTTACTGTCATCTTTTTTCGTCCAATGAAATACAGAGTCTTTATATATGTTGAGTATTTCCATGTCTGTGATTGGTTCGTTTAGATGATCTGTTTTCGAACTTTTAAGCACTACAGAGCTGACGTAGACCTCGATCAGTGAGGGAACTAGGGGGTGTAAGGGGCAGGAACAGTGGCAGATCTGGTTGTAAATCCAATCCTGAAAAAGTGCATATAGAAAGTGTATGTAATACTCTACATCAAAACCTTAGTGTCACAGATGGACCAAAACATGCAAAAGACGGACCAAAAGACGGAACGACAGACTGAGTCTTTGTGGAAACGTATAGTCTTCTCCTGTTTCACGCGTTGAATCAAGCTTGTGAAGTACATGAACATTACCAAGTAACATAAACAATGGTAAGAAAGAAACACAAATTATAATAAATACTTTACATGTATGTTTTATACTGTTGATTGGTACATGTACAATGTATATGTACATGTACTTACCTTTAAAGGGACTTTATGTTTAGAGAAGGACCTGCTCTTCAGGAGTTGGTACATACTGTTGATTGGTACATGTACATGTACTTACCTTTAAAGGGACTTTACGTTTAGAGTAGGATCGTCTCATCAGGAGTTGGTACATACTGTTGATTGGTACATACATGTACATGTATTCTTACCTTGAAAGGGACTTTATGTTTAGAGAAGGACCTGCTCTTCAGGAGTTGGTACATACTGTTGATTGGTACATGTACATGTACTTACCTTTAAAGGGACTTTACGTTTAGAGTAGGATCGTCTCATCAGGAGTTGGTACATACTGTTGATTGGTACATACATGTACATGTATTCTTACCTTGAAAGGGACTTTATGTTTAGAGAAGGACCTGCTCTTCAGGAGTTGGTACATACTGTTGATTGGTACATGTACATGTACTTACCTTTAAAGGGACTTTACGTTTAGAGTAGGATCGTCTCATCAGGAGTTGGTACATACTGTTGATTGGTACATACATGTACATGTATTCTTACCTTGAAAGGGACTTTATGTTTAGAGAAGGACCTGCTCTTCAGGAGTTGGTACATACTGTTGATTGGTACATGTACTTACCTTTAAAGGGACTTTTACGTTTAGAGTAGGATCAAATCTTCAGGAGTTGGTACATACTGTTGATTGGTACATGTACTTACCTTTAAAGGGACTTTATGTTTAGAGAAGGACCGGCTCTTCAGGAGTTGGTATATACTGTAGATTGGTGTATGTATATGTACTTATCTTTACAAGGACTTTGTTTAGAGAAGGAACGGCTCTTCTAGAGTTGATACATGTATATACTGTTGATTGGTATACATGTATGTACTTACCTGTTACAGGGACATTGTTTAGAGAAAGATCAGCTCTTCAGGAGTTTGTATGTACTGTTGATGGTACATGTACTCACCTTTATAGGTACTTTATGTTTAGAGAAGGACCGGCTCTTCAGGAGCTGATATATACTATTGATTGGTAGGTACCCGGTCATAGTGGCATTCAGGTTATCTGTGACTGGAACTTTCACAGCGTGACTAGTAATGACCTGAATAAAAAAAATATTCTAAAAAAAATGTCTGCCTGACAGGTTGATCAAGAAATTTCTAACACATTTGAAGGCATACAATAGCCACTGCCAATCTTTATTCTTGAGCTCAAAATGTCTGAGGTGACTACATTTTCTAGTGTTTTTCATTGTTACGCAATAAGAAAATTGCATCTGCTTTACCAACATGTTATTAAAAAGGAACGCCAAAGCATGTTGATCCAGAAATATTTTAAAACCTCCATTTTGCAAGATCTGAAATTAGTTTATAGCAAAAGGTTGTAAAGTATTAGTACAAAGCAGTCAAACATGTTTACAGACCTGCCTACCTGTTTCTTACCAAAAGTGTAATATTTCGCTCAAGTGTAATTTAGGGAAGTAAAGCGTAGTATAAGCAATTGACTGTAATTTTGAGAAAAAGGCATCGTCTATTCCAAACTTTCACATTTTTACAAATCTTAATCATTCACACCATTGCTTCCACGATATCAAAGGCGTAAAATTGAGCAGCAAAAAGCAAAAATGTAGAGCATAACTGTCGGTCAAAAATTGTAAACGTAGGCAGTATATTCTTTAAGTACATGTAGATCTATTTACATATACAAGGCATCATTTCTGCATGCACATTTTTATCCAAAAGTGTAAATTTTTGCATGACAACAAAATACATGTATACGAAAGAGAGGGAGAACAAACCTGTTCCGTGAAGATTTCTTGAGTAAATATTGCTCTGAGCCTGGACAATGCATTTGCTTTAATTCCACTCTGAAAATATACATGTAAATCAAAACACCACTCAAAATCGTAAAGTTTGCCTTAAGATGTGATATCTTAAATCCAAACTTATAAAATCAAAAATCTAAACTTATAAAATCTTAAATCCAAACTTATAAAATATAAGCTTAGAATGGTAACATCTGTTATCTGGAAAATGAACCACTGTTAATCAGGATAATGTATTTTACAGGGGCTCAGTATATGGAATCTAATAATAGAATATTATCTACTGACCTTCATACCCAAGGTCGATGATACAAGGTCAGCGATGGCAGACATATTGTTGCTATGGAGATGAATTGCTATCAGAAATAACATCTCGCCAAAGGAACATTCATCTCCCACAGCCCTAGGTAAATTTTGGTTGAAAGAGAAAATAAATATTCATTATGCAGCTATACTGTAAATGTAGAAATTTTTGTGTGGGGTTAATTTTCACATTTTTCGCAAATCTAGGGAGTTTCGCAAAAATTTCCCTCATGCAAACAAATACTCGCTACACTCTTACTTAGGGAAAGGCATTTTTATCGCAAAATTTTCCCCCAGCGAAAAATAACCACATTTACAGTACCTGAAATTTCTTTTTGAACCTGATCATCTTTGGATTCAAATGAAGATGCACATTACATTTATAAGGAAAATATAATCCGATTAAATTTAAATTAACATTTACTTTAACTTTGGAAATTTAAATTTCTTCATTGAGGAATAAAAAAAGGAAATATCAATTTGAAAATAAACTTACACTTTAAACTCATTCTCCATTTTCATGGACCATCGTATCCAATCTGTCGCCAATCTTTCCTGCTCGGCATTTCTATGAATAAGTAACACGTACATGTACAGTGTATAAGAAACAATTACTGAATATTGGCTCAACTTTTTCGACACAAAAATAGAAGTTTTTAAGTCTCTTTTTGGAATTACTCTGACTTAATCAATCTCTATTAAAATTTTATCGGCTAAAACACACATATCTTAGAATTATAGACTGGGTCAGAAGAAGCAAAGATCGTTGGTGTAATTTTACAGCATGAGAAAAACAGAGCTTAAGATACATGTATCTGAATTCATAAATGTAGCATGAATATAAAATTTCTTTAAAAAAAAAAACCACGAATTTGTGAAACATCTTTGCTGTAAAAATTGTAAAATGGTCAAACTCCAAGGTCAAGGTCACAAGGTATAAAAATTTTGGTATCCACGGAAAGGTCTTGTCAAAAGGAATACACATGTGAAATATCAAAGCCCTATCCCTAACCATTTAAAAGTTATGGCCAAGGTTTAAGTTTTTGTGGACAAACAGTCAGACAAACGGACAGGACAAAAACTATATGCCCCAAAATCTTCGATTATTGGGGCATGAAAATTATACCTGTTTTACAATAGTTACAAATTCATTCATACATTAAACCGATGATAGTCTTTCATTATACATGCAGGTGAATGTCTGTAGTCAAATAATCAAAGCCAAATACATGTATGACCTCTACAAGGACAATGTACATGAATGGGCAGCACTGATTTACCATGATTCTTTAATAAGTGTGATTCACGTCGATGATTCGATACATGATATGGCATTACATCTGTATCAATTTATTTCAATTCATTTGTAAAACAACTTCATACATTTTGTACCATTTGCAAACAAAGTTTCAACGTAGATTATGTATCATAATATCTCTGTGCATGAAGCCATTGAAGGAGTCTTACCCTAATTGATACAGCATTCGGTTTGGTGCTGTTCTTTTATCGTACTTCTTTGTTTTAAAACATTCTTTGTTGAAAAATAACAGTACTGTGAAACCAATCATATCGTAAGCTTGTATCGAAATACGTACATGTATCGTATCATGAGCATATAGTGTGTCGTAATACGTACATGTATCGTATTATCAGCAAATACATGTAGTGTATCGTAATACGAACATGTATCGTATTATGAGCATATAGTGTATCGTAATACGTACATGTATCGTATTATCAGCAAATACATGTAGTGTATCGTAATACGTACATGTATCGTATTATGAGCATATAGTGTATTGTAATACGTACATGTATCGTATTATGAGCATATAGTGTATCGTAATAAGTACATGTATCGTATCATGAGCATTTAGTGTATCGTTATATGTACATTTATCATATTATGAGCATAGAGTGTATCGTTGCAGCCCTAGCACATGTACAATGTCAATGTAGGAACTTTTCAAGATTAAGACATTTTTGTTTATTAAGTACAGGTTCAGGTAATGATCAGGCAGCTGAAAAACCTGAAAGTTTTTGCAAAACTTTTTTCTCTTGAAATGTGTTCTGATCAGCCTCTATATGAAAGTTCTGAAGGAATTTTCCTCATACTTGGATGGTGAAGAAAGTTATAGAGGTAGCAAATTTGGTCGAATTGTATAGAGAAATTTTTCCCGCCATTTTTTTCCTTCATAATCCTTCATAAATTATGAGGTGTGAATATCTTTCTTCACCATCGCTACCTTGAGAAAAGAATATCATTGTTCGATTTGTATCACATACATGTACATGTATATGTCTCAAAACAGAAATTAAAAAGTTTCGCAAAAAAATTTGATGTATCACCCCTGCCTGATTCTTACGAGGACCTATACTTAAAATGCTTACCCAAGAAGAGCTGGATTGTCTATCAGCATGGCTAGACCAAGGGAGATAAATCTAACCCCTGCCTTATTCAGCGGAGGTTTGGACGTAATAAGTCTTAACAGAACCTTGTTCTCCTCATCTGTAAACCTAGCATTACAGAAACGGTATATTGTATGTTATCTATAATTTAAATACATGTAGAATAAATGATTTGTATTTACAGTTCTTTATTTAGAAAATAAATATAAGATTACATCATTTCAGTGCAAATTAATTAAAGAACTCATCCTTCGAAAGAGTTCGACAAAACTGCTATCAAATGACATTATTTGACGTCCCAATAAGACTTTGCTACTACATGTACATTTGTACATTTCAGAATTTATGAATGAAATAACATAATCACATGTATTTGTCAGAGTTTGTGAAGGGGCCAATATGATTTGATTTGCATGTTACTCTGAGCTGCCTCAATTTTCTGAACCAATGATTCTTATTAAAAAGCCAGATTTCCAGAGAACAATAGAGATTTCTAAAGTTCATGTATGATACAGAAATAAGATTGTACTTGTACATGACTCCAATTCTACATGAATAGTCCTATCATACTGATATCTATCCCATACCTGTCAACTTTGAAACCTTAAAAAGAGGGAGATCTCCCTCCTTGGGCACTTGAAAAAGAGGGAGATTGCGTGTGAACCCATTTTGCTATATTTTTAATGAATCGCGACATTTTGTGCAAACCAATTTTCAAGTAATTTCATTGTGCTGACATTTCAATGCAAAAACATTTATAAACTATGAAACATGTATCAATAGTTTAATCCAATGTATACATCTTTTCTTCCATTTTGTCATGCAATTTCTCATGAAATGCTCTGAAGGTCTGCTATTTAGAGTGATTTTCTTTGGTAAATATGCCAAAAGAGGGAGATTGGGCCAAAAAGAGGGAGATTTTGGTCTCCCTCGAGGGAGAAATGCCAAAGAGGGAGATGAGGTCAAAAAGAGGGAGTCTCCCTCCAAAAGAGGGAGAGTTGACAGGTATGCTATCCTCCCAAAATACTGTACAATCATTATAGAGAAAAGAGACCTCTTCATTACAAGGTTCACGCAGACCACTTTTGTTTTTTCATGTGACGTGATACCCACTTAAAACAATGAAATAATCTCATACAGGACTAAACTGTGGCATTATACGTTATTACGGTTCCAGACAGGTAATATGGTCTGATATACCTTGTCTGGAATTTATATTTCCAAAGCTGAAGGCGAGGGGAATATGAATTCCAGACAAGGTATGTCAGACCATAATACCTGTCTGGAACCGTAATAACATTTTTGTCATACTGCAAATCACTTATAAATTGTCATTTCAAAATGGCGTCAACAGTAAAATTTCTAACTTTTTTGTTTGTTGATGGATTGTAAAATTTTCTTCACCATTAAAAAGATCGTACCCGTAAATGGATCATTCAAAATGAATAAACCATGAATGAAATTCATTTAAACAGAAAGATAAAATTAAAGGATCTGAAGCAAGAGAAAATTTCAAAATGTCTGAATGTTTTAGGGAAATGCGGGCTATGATGTAAAGAAACAATAAGGTGTCTGTGACGTCACAAAGTTACATATTTACAGCTGCAGACGGGTAACATACGTAGTCTCATAATTACAGCTAAACAACCAATGAGATTCCTGGAAATTTATTTGCAGTGTGACAAGAACTACTATGGGCTGATGTCACTGTATTGTTTTCATCATTGGGTAAAATACCATAGGAAAAGACGAAAGTAATCCAAGTGAACATTCTGCGCTACTGAAATTCTTTTTGGTGGCTCCGCTGAAAGCATCACTGATGAGAATCTAATATTCAAAACACGTGTCTGGTGCATGTAAATTGGTTTGGAATTTTCTTCAAGAAGGTAGAGAGTTGGAACCCTTCGACATTATTCTTGTGAAAAGGTGTATTGCATGTCCACCACAAAATGATACACAACATTTAATTTGGAACAAAATTTTATATGCGACTTAATCTATTTCATTCACAAAAACAATAACTTGAAAAAAGTTTGTCGTTTATCAAATCATTAAACTTGAGTGTCAAATCATCTTACTTGAGTGCTGCCATGTTTTTAAGAGCACAGTAGACCCTGATGAAAGCGCTGGCCTGGATGACCTTGGACTCGGATATGACGCCACCATCCCCAGGGAGTATGGTAACCACCTGCTCCAGAAGACAGAGCCGCATAGCGTGAAGGGTGGAGACCGAGGCGTCTCTCTTCCTCTAATGGTATATAATGAGAAATATTGTTTCATCAATAACATCAAGTTGGTTGACAAAAGGCTAGTTGCCGAAATAACACAGACAGAGCGGACCTCCCAGAACCGTGTCCGTTGGAGTTCAAAGCTCATAAACATAGGGTAATCAAAGATTACATAGCTCGCCGTTGCATGTTTTTGTCAAAAATCAAATAAACTTCCAAAGTACAAAAAGGATTGTCATGAGGATTCTATACATCTAATGTTAGTCTCATCCCTTAGAGAGCTAAAGATACAGCCAAAGTATGAGTAATTAAATAGTAGGTTAATGGTTAAGATCAAAGTCGAAGGTCAACATAACTCGGTCAAAGGTCATGGTCTCAAATGGAAGGTCCCATCACAAGGAATCTACATGTGAAATATGAAAGCCGTACCTCTTATAGTTCAAGATACATAGCCAAGGTTAAAGTTTGTGAAAAGAAGAACAAAGTTCAAGGTCACTAGGTCAAAGGTCATAGTCTCAAATGAAAGGTATCATCACAAGGTATCTACTTGTGAAATATGAACACCATACCCCTTATGGTTGAAGAGATATAGCCCAGTTTAAGGTTTTTGAAAAGTAGATTGAAGTCCAAGGTCAAGGTCATAAGGTCAAAGGTCATGGTCTCAAACGAATGGTCTTGTCACAAGGTATCTACAGGTGAAATATGAAAGCCCTTGACCTTATGGTTGTAGAGATAAAGCCCAGGTTAATTTTTATGAAAAGTACACTGGTCAAAGTCCAAGGTCAAGGTCAGAAGGTCAAAGGTCATGGTCTCAAATGAAAGGTCTCATCACAAGGTATCTACATGTGAAATATGAAAGTCCTACCCCTTATGGTTGAAGAGATACAGCCTAGGTTAAAGTTTTTGAAAAGAAGGTCAAAGTTCAAGTCCAAGATCACTAGGTCGAAGGTCATGGTCTCAAATAAAAGGTGTTGTCACAAGGTATCTACATGTGAAATATTAAAGCTCTAGCCCTTATGGTTGTAGAGGTATAGCCCAGGTAAATTATTTTGAAAAGTAGGTCAAAGTCCAAGGTCAAGGTCACTAAGTCAAAGGTCATGGTCTCAAATGAAAGGTCTTGTCACAAGGTATCTACATTTGAAATATGAAAGCCCTACCCCCTATGGTTGAAGAGATATAGCCCGGGTTAAAGTTTTTGAAAAGTAGGTATAAGTCCAAGGTCAAGGTCACTAGGTCAAAGGTCATGGTCTCAAATGAAAGGTCTCATCACAAGGTATCTACATGTGAAATATGAAAGTCCTTCCCCATTATAGTTGAAGAGATATAGCCCAGGTTAAAGTTTTGTCTATGGACGACGACAACGACAACGACGACGCCGAGGGTATGACATTAGCTCTTCGGACTTTCGTCCCTACGAGCTAAAAAGTATGGGTTTTATCAGATTTGCTGATTAAAATTTGTTAAGTCCAAAAAGGGCTCACAATATAACTACTATTTAGACAATAAAATCCTAAGATGCAAACCTCCCTACTTGTTTCTTACCAAAAGAGTAAAACTTTACTAAAGACAGTGTAATTCAGGGACGTTTAGCATAATACATGTACCTACAACTGATTGTAATTTTGAGAAAATGCATCGTCTTTTCCCTTCTTTGACATTTTAACAAAATCATTTATATGACTGTTTATACGATAGCAAATCCTCAACTTACAACAAATTACTATAGGCAAGTCTTTTCGTTTGTTTAAAATATTTTCAAATGTAATTCTGACTGGAGATAAGTTTTAGGCGTAAAGCGTAGAGTGATTTGTAGGTCAAAAGTATTAAAATCATACCAAAATCACAAAAGTAGGCAGGTCTGTATAATATTTAATGGAAATTTTCAAGAATTCTGCAATGTGAAAATAACTTGCTTAGAAAAGTTTCTTAACTTTTATCAAAATCACAACGTAAACATTACGCTAAAATTCAGTGTCAAGAATACCTTCTGTCCAATCTTGATGTACTGCGAAAACCAATCAGAGACTGTGGAGTTGTTACCTAGCAACAACCCACTTATGAAAGCTGATAAATCATTGGACACTTCTCCAGAGGTCATAGGGTCATCTTCTTCTTTGTTGATCATCTGCAAGGTCAAGGACACTGCTAGTCCTGGCATCATGCACTGCTCCACCTGAAACGACCTTGACATTATAACAAATGGATTTTCTGAACAAATTTTCTTTACTGTAGTTGTCATAGCAAATTGACCTGACCAGGTGGAGCTGATTCAATCAAGCGACTGAGATGAATCGAAAAAATTCAAGGGTAGATACAATGTAGTTTATGAACTGCATAAAGCAATAAATTTCTGATTCCCAAGCCACGTATCTGACATAGTGTAAGTAACATCTAACATAATGCCCACTTACACACAGAGCTCTGATGTTGAACATTTCTCCCGGATTCATCTGACATAGTGTCAGTAACATCTAACATAATGACCACTTACACACAGAGCTCTGATGTTGAACATTTCTCCCGGGCTCATCTGACATAGTGTCAGTAACATCTAACATAATGACCACTTACACACAGAGCTCTGATGTTGAACATTTCTCCCGGGTTCATCTGATATAGTGTCAGTAACATCTAACATAATGACCACTTACACACAGAGCTCTGATGTTGAACATTTCTCCCGGGTTCATCTGACATAGTGTCAGTAACATCTAACATAAAGACCACTTACACACAGAGCTCTGATGTTGAACATTTCTCCCGGGTTCATCTGACATAGTGTAAGTAACATCTAACATAATGACCACTTACACACAGAGCTCTGATGTTGAACATTTCTTCTGGGTTCATCTGACATAGTGTCAGTAACATCTAGCATAACGACCACTTACACACAGAGCTCTGATGTTGAACATTTCTCCCGGGATCATCTGACACAGTGTCAGTAACATCTAACATAATGACCACTTACACACAGAGCTCTGATGTTGAACATTTCTCCCGGGTTCATCTGACATAGTGTAAGTAACATCTAACATAATGTCCACTTACACACAGAGCTCTGATGTTGAACATTTCTCCTGGATTCATCTGACATAGTGTCAGTAACATCTAACATAATGACCACTTACACACAGAGCTCTGAAGTTGAACATTTCTCCCAAATTCATCTAACATAGTGTCAGTAACATCTAACATAATGACAACTTACACACAGAGCTCTGATGTTGAACATTTCTCCCAGGTTCATCTGACATAGTGTCAGTAACATCTAACATAATGACCTCTTACACACAGAGCTCTTATGTTGAACATTTCTCCCGGGTTCATCTGACATAGTGTAAGTAACATCTAACATAATGACCACTTACACACAGAGCTCTGATGTTGAACATTTCTCCCGGATTCATCTGACAAAGTGTAAGTAACACCTCCATCCTCCTCCTTCCTCCTATGCTGTCCTCCTCCTGGCTACAACCTTTCTTCACCATACTGCTACACACTACAACAGATACAAATGTATATTCATTGCATGTTTACTTGCTACCCTGTATATATTGTACATATTTTAACAGGTATGTTCATTGCATGTTTACTTGTTAGCTAAGTACATTGCATGTTATACGTCCATGCATGCACACGTACATATTTGAAATCTAGTCCTACTGCAGAGCAACAAAAAAGATGTGTTTTGATTTGGTCAAACTTTGGCAGTATGAGGCGGTTTGAGCGAATGGTTCTACCTGATCATGTTGATATACACTATTTCTGAGACTAACCAAATTTCTGATGTAGGTTGACAAATGTCCAATGCATTAAAAAAAGTTTCGCCTAGACTGCCCCTGGCTTAATAGGAGGGGTGAATGATATATTGTGAGCCTTGGTTTTCTGAGATGCAGAAGGTATTCTGCTGATAGATTATCTCCGAAAAGGAAAAAAAATTAAAGGCACATATACTATGCTTCACTTCTGTCACAGTTACGGGAAAATATTAAAGTTAAACGCAGCAGAAAGTTCACTAGGTAAAGGTGTGTTGTTCCATCAGGACAATGCTCCCATTCACAAGTCTGTCACTGTCATGGCTGCCATTCATGATTGTGGCTTTTAATTTGATTGCATCTGCCTTATTCACCTGATCTTGCTCCATCAGACTTTCATATATTTCCAAAACTGAAAGCAGCTATTTCTGGTACCCACTTTAAGTACGATGATGATGTCATACTTGCAGTGGATGGCTTTGGTGGCAAAAATGTAAAGATACTGAAGGGGATTATGTAGAAAAATAATGCAAAATGTCTGATACAGACCTGCCTACCCATTTCTTTACAAAGGTGTAACATTTTGCTCAAGAAAGCGTAATTTAGGGAAATAAAGTGTAAAATAACAAAAATTGACTGCAACTTTATAAACATATTGTCTTTTCCACTCTTTGACATTGTAACAAATCTAAATCATTTATGTAATTGCACATACAATATCAAACACTCAGCGTTCAAATCATTTATGTATGCGAGTCTATTCCTTTGAAAGAGAGGCGAAGAGTCTTTTCGCCCTTTTTGTCCTTCGCCCCGGATTGTTTTGCCTGTCAAGGTGGGTCGTTTCGCCCCTCAAAGGTGGGTCGTTTTGCTCCTCAAGGTGGGTCCTTTTGCCCCTCAAGGGTGGGTTTTTTCGCCCCTCAAAGGTGAGTCATTGAGGGTCGAAACGACCTTCCTTGAGAGGCGAAAGGACCTAACTTGAGAGGCGAAACGACCAACCTTGAGGGGTGAAACGACCCAGGTCAAATCAACCCGGGGCGAAGGGGAAAAGGGGCGAAACAACACTGAACTGTAAGAGATACTTTTGAAAAAGTAATTCTACTTGGAAATATGTTCAGTCCAGGAGAATACTATAAATAGTAATATTACTTAGAACTTATAATCCCTTATATTATTGAAAACAGTAATGTTGCCACCTTATATTACATCTTTCTGTAATATAGACAAAACAACATTTTAAAGCTACAAGGAGAGCTTTTATCACACAATTCTTTCATTCAACAACAAATTCATTAAATCTGAACAAATTTTTGTACTAAAAGTGAAAATAATGTCCATTTGGAACCTATTTTTCACTTTTTCTTCTTTCTAATATCACATTTTCTTCAAATATGTTGAGGCAAAAAATTTTCCTGATGTTTTAAACAATTTTTCAGAATACATTTGAATGAGATACAACTCCTAATCACCCTCATTTCTCCCCGAATCCACTGGTATAAGAGCGAGCTGACAATCTATATAGTATTACTGCTTTCAGTAATATAAATAGATAAATTTCCAAGGAAGATTACTCCAATTTAAGTTATATTATTAGTTTTAGTAATATTACTGTTTTCAGTATTCTCTTGGACTGATGTTGGAAGCGTAAAATTGAGAAGCTAAAGAGTCGAAACGACCTACCTTGAGAGGCGAAACGACCTACCATGAGAGGCGAAATGACCCACCTTGAGGGGCGAAACGACCCAGATCAAATCGACCCGGGGCGAAGGGGAAAAGGGGCGAAACGACCCTGAACTGTAACAGATACTTTTGAAAAAGTCATTCTACTTGGAAATATGCTGGAAGCCTAAAATTGAGAAGCTAAAGTGTATAGCGTAATTGTAGGTAAGAAATCGTAAAAGTAGGCAGGTCTGCTGCTGAAATTCAAATTCTTCAAAACAAGGCTCACAACATATCAATCAGCCCTCATAACTCTACATCTGGCATTTTTTTAAAGCTTTTTAGTTTAATTGTATACTGTTATAAATCTACCTTCCATAAAACAGTCCGGAGAATTGGCGACTAATCTACACAACAGCCACGCCCCGTTCTGCACGTGTAACAGGGTCTCGGAAACCTCTGTTATAGAAAGAAGGGCAGGTAACTCTGCTTGAGCAATACACAAGACATCAGACACTTCATCCAAGTAAACCTCACTCTCCAGTAATTCTGACTGCTTAATGTAAAACTCATTCTTAGCTTCCCGGACCTACAAAATTGAAAATACATGTAATGTGAATGATCAAAGGAGATGAATTATATTGGATCAGGTATTGTTACAAAAGTTAATATATATCACCAAGTATACATTTTCTTTCCATTGAATCAGCCGAGTGATGTCTTTTTTGAATGCTATGAAAAATTGAATGCAGCAACCTTTCAAAAATCTTACTATTTGTTAGAACAGAAACAGGTTACTATAATTTCCTCCCAGCGAAACTATCACAACAATGTAGTAATTGTATTGTACATATATACTAGTATATGCTTACACATACATGTACATGTACTACTATTTAAACAGGATTCACATTCTTGCAGAATTGGTGTTATTCAAGACCACGTCAAATAATTCCACTCCAACAGTCAGGGGTATAACTCCTTTCAGTCATAAAATATTATAACAGAATCAGTTACTTTTCTTTCCATGAAAATCGGTAATGTTTAGCAAACATGTTTAGATAGGTCATGAAAAATAAGTAAGGAGCTGTAAGAATAAGGGCTTCATTTAACCCTTAATTCATTCAATTATTTCTTGTGAGTTACAGAGCCCCACTTGGTCAAAACATTTATATCAATAATATACACCTTTGGTGAAAGTGGCATTCTGTAACTCAGGGTGTAACAACGTTGCATACTGGTATAACTTTTCCAGTTTTTCATTGATTTAGATTAGAAAAAAACCCTCTATTTAACCCAAATATCAGCCTTATAAGTATGAATAATATATCCATCCTGACATTAGATTCAGATGTGGACTAAGTTAGTTGACATTTCTAATGAAAAATTTCTCAAATTTTCAATTTGTGAAACTTCAACTTTTTTCAATCAAAAATTCCAAGGGAATTGCTTCATATTGATTCAATGGCTAAAGGATTATTTTACATAATTTAATGGAGTGATGTTTAAAGATGATATTGTACCCTAGATTATCAGCCGGAAAGATTTGGATTAGAAAATTTCAACTTTTTCAATTAAAAATTCCTATGGGAATTGCTTCATATTGATTCAATGGCTAAAGGATTATCTTACAAAATTTAATGGAGTGATGTTTAAAGATGATATTGAACCCTTGATTATCAGCAGGAAAAATTTGGATTAGAAAATTTAAGAATTACAAAAAAAAAAAAAAAATATCATCAAAAATTGTTATTTTTTCACATTTTAAAAGTAACTTGTTTCAGTTATATTTATTTTTGACCTAGATTTTGCCCAAACGTGATTTTTCCCAGCTGTGACCTTAATCTATTTTTGAAGAGGCACCAATATTGCATCTGATGTGGTCAAACTTTTCTGTATGCAATGGATGATATAATCATATTTGACCTTAGAAAGTTTTGTAACCTGAATCAGTTATATTTTAAAGGAACGGTGTCCCTGAAAACAAATTATATTTACAAAATTTTATACTGCAAAATCTTTCTTCCCATATGAAAGTTTACATTCTCATTAGTATAAATTTAAAATCAGGCGAATCCAACACATTCCTTCGCAGTTATAGCCGTTTAAAAACGTAATTTTTAACTTGGGGTGCGCAGCTCTAATTAATTTCACTAGCGCCACCTACAATGTATTGCGTTTTTACAATAGAGGTATATGGTGATTTAATTTTACAAATTCGGTATTATCATGGCTGATACTGCATATTTTCAACTAAAACTTTTTAAAGCTTCTTTTTTCTATATCTAGACCCTTCGGAATAGATTTTACGTTTTCAATAAAATTTATTTTCAGGGACACTGTATCTTTAAGAGATTCTATAAATAATTATTCTTGCAAGAAAAATAACCGATTTCAGTGACGAAAGATATAACTGAAATGAGTTATACCCCTGACTGTCTAACATTTTAATATATATGTCAATAGACCATTCGCAAAAAATTTCTTATTGATGACAAAATGATGTAAAATGTCTGAAGTACAGTTTTGTATGTGTTTTTGCTTTCTTTTTCATTGCTACATCACAGAGGAATAGCGCCTTTAACATGTTTAAGTGTTACATCACATTGAAAAACAACGCCATGGTCTGTTTGCCCAGTTTTGCAGTGTTCCCACCAAAAGGTTACGCTGAAATAAATATGATATATTATTACATGTAAGTACAGTAGTTTATTACCTGTGAGGAGACACCATTACATGTAAGTACAGTAGTTTATTACCTGTGAGGAGACATCATAACATGTAAGTACAATAGTTTATTACCTGTGAGGAGATATCATTACATGTAAGTACAATAGTTTATTACCTGTGAGGAGACATCATTACATGTAAGTACAATAGTTTATTACCTGTGAGGAGACATCATTACATGTACAAATGTAAGTACAGTAGTTCATTACCTGTGAGGAGACATCATTACATGTACAAATGTAAGTACAGTAGTTTATTACATGTGAGGAGACATCATTACATGTACAAATGTAAGTACAGTAGTTTATTACATGTGAGGAGACATCATTACATGTACAAATGTAAGTACAGTAGTTCATTACCTGTGAGGAGACATCATTACATGTAAGTACAATAGTTTATTACCTGTGAGGAGACATCATTACATGTACAAATGTAAGTACAGTAGTTCATTACCTGTGAGGAGACACCATTACATGTAAGTACAGTAGTTTATTACCTGTGAGGAGACATCATTACATGTACAAATGTAAGTACAGTAGTTTATTACCTGTGAGGAGACATCATTACATGTACAAATGCAAGTACAGTTACTGTAGTTTATTACCTGTGAGGAGACACCATTACATGTAAGTACAGTAGTTTATTACCTGTGAGGAGACATCATTACATGTACAAATGCAAGTACAGTTACTGTAGTTTATTACCTGTGAGGAGACACCATTACATGTAAGTACAGTAGTTTATTACCTGTGAGGAGACATCATTACATGTACAAATGCAAGTACAGTTACTGTAGTTTATTACCTGTGAGGAGACACCATTACATGTAAGTACAGTAGTTTATTACCTGTGAGGAGACAAAAAGAAGCTCACTAAGTAAGAGCCTGATCCTACGCGCTGGGTCACTCCTTTCAAACTCCAGGGCAAGTCCACTCTGTAGCTGGGATATCAGCACACTCTCCGACTGATTTACCACCAATCTTAGATCTGTCGTTTACAAAAATACAAAATATCAGTGAAGTCTTTGTGAAATTCTGTAAAAGTCTGATTAGGCCATACCAAATTAATGAAATGTTCTTTGGATTTCCCGCACCTTATTTTTCAAGAATTTTTTAGGGCCGGTTCTGATTTCTGCAATTCTTGAAAGCTTCTAGAAGTCTCAGTTTGTGCAAATTTTGAAGAAAATGATACTTCTTGTGTTTGAAAAATTTTGTTGGAAGCAATTTTGTTGTCCCATGTACAATTGGCACTGAAAGTCGAGCACTGTGTAGCATCATGTGACTTGAGTTGGTGAAACCACGAACACAAAATGGAGGCATACATGTATATCGCTCGTTTGGAGGAAAGAAAACAGGTACTGTGATGGTTATTTTGATTCAATTTTATCTTTTCATAGCCAATGTCCTTGTAAAAATTGATAATAACTTTGATGATTCTTTGTTTGTTTATCAAGAAATTATAATTGTAGTATTTAAAAACATTCTGACAAAAGGAAAGTCGTTGTCGAAATATGTTAGCACAATGTTGTGGTGGTTTCCCTGCAAATATCAAGTTTTTGTCACAATGTTTGTAAAAACAACAGCGTTTTACCTACTAACCAGTCCATGATTGTAAAAGTATCAGTTTAGACAAGGATATAGGCTATGAAATGATATAATTAAATCAAAGCAATTATTGCAGTTCCTGTTTTCTTTCCTCCAACTGAGCTTTTTATTTATTCGTGATTTCACCAACGTAAGTCACGTGATGCTACATAGTGTCAAGGAGTGGGAAATGTTCGAACATCTTTTCCGTATTGCTATGTGCCAGGCTTCCTAGACACCAGATTCCTATGGGATTCCTTTTTTGAGTGCGGAAAACATCAGAAATATATTACCATGATTACTGGGGTAACCTATATCAAAAATAAATTTCTTACCTTAAAAACTGCATTACTTAAAAAAAAAAAAAATTATTATTTTCACTTGCTCGCACCCTTTTTTCACAAAAAAATCTGAAGAACATTTAATTAATTTGGTATGGTCTTACTGAGTCTGTGCTTATTCTGGGTAATCTCCAATCTGATTAAAATTCAGCAGTTTTTACTTTGTAAAAATCCGTTGGTAAGTGAATTTTGAAGCAAAATTCCTTTTACAATCTCTGTGTATAAAAAAAACTCGAGACTTTGCTAGTCACCTGAAAAAGTTTTTGTAAGGCAGTGGCTCCGGATACGAACGTTCGTATCTTTAGACCTATGTCTCGGTGTACGAACATGTTTCTAATTGGTCTGTAACTGTCATGTGACTCTGGTCATGTGTCCATAGCAAAATAATACGTTGATTTTTTAACTTTATCAAGGTGAATTCTGCATAATCTGTAATTTAGCAACCGACAAGAGGTTATTTCTATGCTCTAAATCAATATACATGTAGTGATCACTGATCAGTAAAAGACACAGTGACACTTGTCGTCTGTTGTGTGTACTGACGTTCCGTCGCTCAAGCGAGATTTGGAAGTTTTTGAAAGTTTTGAGACGATAAGAAATACGTAATTGTAGATGCAACTCAGTACTTATTACTTAATTCACTTTTCAGAATATGTCACAAAAAGATACAATTTGAACACAAGATGCCTTGAAAACAAAAGCCCGAACCAAGTATATATGCAGAAGCTAACTACGATTTGTGTTCGTATGCCGAGACATAGGTCTAAATATACGAACGTTCGTATCCGGAGCCACTGCCTTTTCATAAAGACTGGGGTACTTTGGTGGAGGGGGACCGGGGTTTGTTTCACAGTCAGATGAGAGAAGTATTACTGCGAGGTCATGGTGCACATATATAGTAGGAAGTCATTTGTGCTTCTACTCATAAGCGGCTTGGATCCATAACAGGATGGTTTAATGTGACTCGTATATAAGGAATCTCAGGGAGAAAAATTAGCACTCGCTCAGTCGCAGTGGCGACTATTTTCCCAACTGAGTGATTAAAACTTTGACCAACAGTCGCCCAGGTGGCAATGTACAATAGGGCATTTTTCCATGCCTGGTAAGGTACTAGTTATAAACAGAAAAACAAAGGGGAATAAATTGTGAAGCATTGAAATTGTCTTTTTTCTCTATATAACATATGCAAAATAACAAAGTTGTACAAGAGATTTTCCCCTTTGATTTTTAAGACCTGGGAGTCTTATATCTGAACTCAGGGCATCATTACCTTTCAGAAAATATATAGTTTATTGTACCTTACCAGGCATAAAATTTACCATACTTTACAATGGGGTTGATTAAAACGTTAGGTAAAATGACTCAATTGTACAATGGATACCTTAATAATTCCACAACACTCCTCTATTGGATGGATCAGTGGGGATAGTCAATAATATGTATGTAAACACAAGCAGTATGGCCAGCATTGCCTCCGTTGGCAATGTAAACAATAACCCAGAAGTACACCAGAAGTACATGTAATGGCGGTAAAAGTTTATTTCACAAGCTCTGTGATCTAAGACGAGCTAGAGGGTTTTTAACCTCAAATCATATAATGGGTTGATCATACCGCATAAGAGTTCAATAAAAGTTTGATGAAGATGATGAATAACTTAGGCTTGATTATTGGAAATTTGAGCTTTCGAGCCACAGTCTCTGTTCAAAGGATCATTCGCTCTTACATGTATCTTCCAGACAAACAATTAGATATGTTGCAGAGGTAGATTTCAAAGTGTAGAAACGCGGAACCGAAATCGGCCGCATGCCTAGGAGATTGGGATTCAACTCAGCAACCCAAGATGAGTAGCTTGTGCAAGTTTACTTAATACTGTAGCATAAATACTTCGTCAAATATTGAGCTTCCCCAAACTTTTTAACCATGCAGACGCAGATGCAGCGGCAATATCCTGTTATTTGTGCCGCGGCACAAATAAGTTTTTATCCTTTTCTAATAACTTGATAACAATCGCCTTTTGTTGTGTTCATAAATCTGGGTCATCCAGACGCTTGAATTTCAAATCCGTACGGAATAAACCGATTTTAAGACATTTTTCTTCATTCAATTCCCTTAATACCCTGTAGAAAAAGTGTCTTAAAATTTGCGTTTTTCTAAAAAGCGGCACAAATAATTAAAGGGGGGCGGCACAAATAACAGGAGTATATATATACAGACGCATTTCATTTTCCATACGATCTTTTCATTCTGTTGAAAGGGGGAAGTGTCCCCCGGGAAGAGGGTTTCTTGGGGGGATTAATTCTACCAGAAAACGGGGCTTGGTTTTTTGGGGGTAAGGACAAGTGTCTTAAAATGTGCAGGTATAAAAAAAAAGCGGCACAAATAATTAAAGGGGGGCGGCACAAATAACAGGAGTATATATATACAGACGAATTTCATTTTCCATACGATCTTTTCATTCCGTTGAAAGGGGGAAGTGTCTCCCGGGAAGAGGGTTTCTTGGGGGGATTTATTCTACCAGAAAACGGGGCTTGGCTTTTTTGGGGGTAAGGACAAGTGTCTTAAAATGTGCAGGTTTCTAAAAAAAGCGGCACAAATAATTAAAGGGGGGCGGCACAAATAACAGGAGTATATATATACGGACGCATTTCATTTTCCATACGATCTTTTCATTCCGTTGAAAGGGGGAAGTGTCCCCCGGGAAGAGGGTTTCTTGGGGGGTACAATTCTACCAGAAAACGGGGCTTGGCTTTTTGGGGGTCAGGACAAGTGTCTTAAAATGTGCAGGTATAAAAAAAAGCGGCACAAATAATTAAAGGGGGGCGGCACAAATAACAGGAGTATATATACTCCTGTTATTTGTGCCGCCCCCTTTAGTTATTTGTACCGCTCTTTTTTAGAAACCTGCATTTCATTTTCCATACGATCTTTTCATTCCGTTGAAAGGGAGAAGTTGGGTTTAGGACAAGTGTCTTAAATTGTACAGGTTTCTAAAAAAGCGGCACAAATAATGAGAAGGGGCGGCACAAATAATTTTATTGATATTTCATTCACATATTTCATATTGGAGTGTTCGAAATAGCCTGAAATGGATACGATGGTTCCTACAAGAAATGAAAAAATAAACATCTTGCATTTAATCCGTATATTAGCATATAAAGAATAATTCATAATTTAAGAATAACGGAATAAATGACATGAATCTAAACTCAATACTGTTTAATAGAACACTCTATTTCACGCACGATTAGTTATACCTTTGAATTTGCCCTTTATTCCGTCCTTTACAGTAATCAGGAATCATCTCAATTATATTATTTGGCCTTTATTCCGTATTTTACAAATGGAGAACTGACTAGAAGAGTTGTTAATGTTAAACGTTATGTTTACGGAATAAAGCTATTAAATAATGAATTTCTATGCAGAAATAATGGGAAAACTTAATTTAGAATATAATTATTTAATGGCTTTATTCCGTAAACATAACGTTTAACATTTAACAACTCTTCTAGTCAGTTCTCCATTTGTAAAATACGGAATAAAGGCCAAATGATATAATTGAGATGATTCAAAGGTATAAACTAATCGTGCGTGAAATAGAGTGTTCTATTAAACAGTATTGAGTTTAGATTCAGAACAGTATTGAAAACAAAAGTCATAAAATTGGTTTATTCCGTAAGAATTCAAATTCAAGCGTCTGGATGACCCAGATTTATGAACACAACAAAATGCGACATGAATCAAGTAATTAAATTAGATAAAAACTTATTTGTGCCGCGGCACAAATAACAGGATATTGCCGATGCAGCCATGGATGCAAGGGGGTTTAGCATAAGCAAGCTATGAGAGTTCAATTTCAATCAGACAATTGATTAACAAAGTAAACAAACTGACAATTTTCTGAAGAATTAAAGCTGACTGCAGAAGGTAACAAATTAAAATACCTGAGCTGTTGTTCCTTGTTGACATCCTGTTCTAAAGCATGAAAATCAATAGACAGTAGAGCTACTATACTGTTTACAACTTCTATTCCTGATAAAATCATCAAAACATCTTTCTTGGCCCTGTTCCAGTCATCACTCTCATCTAGTGGCTTGCAGAGTGCCATTCGGACTAAACATGGTAAAACTGGACGGAGGTCCTTCTCCCTCACATGACTCAGACCTCTAAAATCAACATTTTGTAGAGCTTGAAAAACCTGGGGCTTGACAACACTCTTCATTCCCTGGTTTTAGATAATGTGCATAAAGACGGTTGACGAACTGGGCGCTGCCATTAAACACGATACGGTCTTCTAAAAATTTTTTAATCGGAATATTTTGGAAGCCCTGGATCTCTAAATCGTTACCATATGGCTACCAGAACTCAGAACAAGACAAAATACTTTACTTTTTCAACATTTAGATATGCCCGTCCATAGACGGGACGTATTATGGTACAACGATGTCTGTCCATCCGTCCGTCCGACCCTTGTAAACAAGATAGCTCTGAGCCTAAACCCATTGAGCAACCAGTTCAGTTCAGTTCAGTTCAGTTCAGTGTAGTTTCCTCCTATGCATAAGGAGCACCCGAAAAATCGGTGAATACAGAGTTGTAATTAAGTAATTAAGGGGGCACTTAATATAAATTTATACGTTAGAGAAATATTCTATATATTTGAGAAAGTTATTATTTACAGTAGCATTAGTTTAACAAGGAGTGAAGGGTTAGTATTATACCTAAGTAAGGATGTACATGTACAGGTCATGTGTAACTCAGAAGTTAAAATGCAATAAAATCTATTAAAAACTGAACCATTATCTACATTATCTTTACATATTTACATTAGGCCATAACAATTTATCCAGCTTGTCTTTATGCAGCTTATAAGAGATCAAATGATTTCATTATAAAATAATAATAAAAGGTGTTTTATGTTAAAAGTGGGTCATTCTAATTTCATTAAAAATGGAAGAATTGAGTTAATATCATTTATCCTCTAAAGGATAAATGAATTTTATCTCAACGAATAAGCATAATATAACCTTCCTTCACATATAAACATGCATGGCTGGTCCACGCTGTTAATTAATATGCCTTTAAATGATGCCAATGATTAACATTAACTAAGTTCTAAGGAAGATAACTCCATCACCCTTGACCGTGTTGAGTGGATTGCGCAGACTCTGGCTGTGACACTTCCGGTCTAACTCTAGCGTGTTTTCAGTATCAGTGAGGAGCAAAATCATTATAAACATTTCACCAAAACTTTCGCTTTTTCTAGTAACATGATCTGTGCACCTATATAGTTAAAAACTCGTAGTGTACTTGTCGTGGTGATGATGAACTCTATCCAACGTCGAGAGATGTTTTTCTGGTCATCGTGCTGTGTTAGCCTTTTCATGCCTGCGATGGGGTTTGATTTAGTGGTAGCCTAAAGTCGGTAAAGTATAATAGTATCGTCCAATTTTATTTGACGTGTCTACAGTAAGGTAAGAGCGATTTGTGCACATGTGAGCTTGCCTCGAATTAGATGAAAGCACGACATATATGAATTTTCGTTTAGATGTTTTTATATAAGCCTGTACTTATATGTAGCTCACCTGTGTCACAATATTACAGACTTCGAATTGTCTTACGCCGGGCATGTTACATGTATTCATGCTGTCAAATTATTTTTTATCACTTGCTCCAGATTTACTTATATGTATAACTCAATTTTTATTAAGTATTTAAAAGTCGTGTTTAAGAATAATGGTCGTGTTCAATACACATGCCCACTTGTCTCGGCAATTTTATATCACTCTCTTGGTCTCTAATTTTGTGCACACACATATATCTGTTTATTTATGTAATATTTATTGATTTACCTGTTTACTCATTCATTTATTTATCTGTTTAATTTTTATTTATTTATTTATTTATTTATTTATTTATTTATTTATTTATTTGTTTATTCATTTATTTATTTATTTATTTATCTATTTATTTATTTATTTATTTATTTATTTATCTATCTATCTATCTATCTATCTATTTATTTATTTACTTAGTTATTTAGTTATTCATTTATTTACTAGTATTTATTGAGTCATTTAACATATTTGTTCAATTTATCATGTCCTGTTGGTTCTTGTTGTTGCCGTGCTATCAATCATAAATTCTTAATTGCAACATTACATGTTCACAGTACATGTAAGACAATACGAATGCAAGATGATGCGGCATCTTGTTATTTAGCTCATTACACCGTTCCACATTACCCTTATCGTTTCGATCGTAAATATCAGTACAGCTCTAGCGGATATTGTTGTCAGTGCCTTCGACCCAAGTTCAACAAACAATAATAAACATTTACCAGTTTTACAGCATGCGAGGTCAGAGGTTAAGCACATGACATTCCTCCACTGCCACGATCGCTTATTATGATTCTGCTGTTTCAGTCGTGGTACCAGGTGGTTTCCTCCATATTTTGTCCTATCAGTCTATTCGATGTACGATCTTGTTCTTGATCTTTGAATCACTTTGCCTTGCATGGCTCTCGATTGGCCTGAACCGCTCCCATTCCCAATTCAAAATTGTTTTCCCAATTTCTTGACTAATTTTCCCAATTTGACACTTTAAAAAATTGAAAAAAGAGTTTAAATTTTAGGTGAAATTTCACAGAGATCTGTTTAAAGGGGCATTTGAATTAGAAATAACATTCTATTCATATGTAGTGCTTATACTTTTTTCCAATTTGAGAAAACATCTATTTATTTTCAAAATTTCACCGGCCTCGGCTCCTGTCCCAAAAAGGGAAGTGAGAGCACTGTTAATCATTCTAGCTCTCTTGCTTTCCGATAGTAATATGCCTTTTATTTATTTCGTATTTCTATCAATTTTGATCGAACGCTCTTCACATATCTCCGTGTGAACAAGCAAGATATAGACTTTTGGGTAACCTATAGTCCATTGATCAGGATATTTCGGAAACGTCAAACGCGAGATATGGATCTGTTGTTGCGGCATTCTTCTTCCGTAATGTAGCAGTTTAATACTGCCGGCTAGGCGTTAGAAATTGATGATGCTTTAATATTGCTTTTGGGCCGATATAAGAAATAAATTTAATTAAGGGATAAATCATAAACATGATAAAAGAACAATCGACATTAGTAAAATATTCGTAGAATAGCGTCACACGTATACGAATAGCATATGATTTTGGAAATAAAGTAAATT
>VSWD01000013.1:42033213-42051095 GCA_033119305.1 Pinctada imbricata
TTATATATTTGAATTTGCAAAAATCGTAAAAGAAAGATACGATGAGCATTTTTCGAGTTTTGAAATTCAGAGTAAGCAAGTGAATGATAGAATGAGGGAAATGGAACATGCGCTCGCGAGAATGAAGGCAAGACTAAATGATGCTGAAACAAAATACCAAAAGCTGCTCTCAATGACGAATTTTAATACCCAGTACAGTCTGAAGAATAACTTTCTTATCCTAAATTGGAAAGAAAGTAACTCTGAACAATTACGGCGAGAGTTCTGTGAAATCGTTGCGCAAAGTTCAGGTTTGCGCCTCTGTCCAAGAGACATTTTGGCAATTCACCGAATTCCGAAACATCCAGGGAGACGTGGACCGCGCCCTGTGGTAGTGAAAATGATAAATAGTGAGTCTCGCGCGGCGGTAATGAAATGCAGGCATACGCTCAAACGACACTTTAATCTAATTGACCACATCACTCCACTAAATATTGAGTTGATGAACCGTCTGAAGGAGCACCCAAAAATCGCCAACGCATTGTACTATAACGGACATATCTTTGCGTGTAACGTTGAAGGGGAAAGACGACGCTTTGATCTCACCGATGACATTGAGTTTCTTCTGCGTGATGTTAAGGAACCGTGAAATCAGTCTGATATATTCTGATTTTGATATTAAATCTCAATCTAATATAGTGTGATTTTGATCTTGACCCAGGCAGGGTTTGATACCATTGCTACATGATTATGTCTTGATATTTGTCCCACTTACAGCAACGTTATCATCTTTTTTTCAAGAACAATTGATATTATCTACGGATAGCTCTTCCTAACTTTTGTATGAACATTTTTTTTTGTTTGTGTGTGAGTGGTATGAAAGTTGTTTATGTTCATGTTGATATATTTAGGAATGATTCTATATTGGCTAAGGGGTTATGTGTGACATTTTTGAATTGGTCTCTTGATGATGACGGATAAGTTAAATATAATTAGTATGAACGTAAGGGGGCTAGCGGACAAACATAAAAGAAAAGACGTATTGCATTGGCTAAAGGGTAAAAAAGCTTCTATTTATTTCTTACAAGAAACGCATTGTACGGACAATGTTGAAAATATTTGGAGTAATGAATGGGGTTCTGATTGCTTTTTTTCAAATTTTACAAGCCAGAGTGCTGATGTAGCGATACTCCTAAACGATAATTTTGAATTTAATGTCATAGAATGTAAAAACATTGAAAATGGTCGAATTTTGTCTCTAGATATTAAAATTGAAGAAAATATATTAACTCTTATAAATATATATGCATATAATCAAGATAACCCAAATTTTTTTCAAACTATCTTTGACGAGATCCAAAATAAAGACAATGATACAATTATAATAGGTGGTGACTGGAATGTGGTTCAGAATCATACTTTAGATACTTACAATATATCGAATCTAAATAACAAATGTTCAAACGAAAAAATTAATACTTTTAAAATTAATTATGATTATTGTGACCCATGGCGAATGTTTAATCCCGACTGCAGGTATTTCACATGGAGGAGAATTAATCCTGTTAGGCAGAGTAGAATAGATTACTTTCTTGTTTCACAATCTTTGATGGCTAAAACGAATGAATGCAAAATATTTCCGGGCTATAGAACAGACCATTCTGCGGTTTCAATAAAAATAACAATAAAAGATATTCAGCGTGGCAAAGGATATTGGAAATTCAATAATAAACTCATTTATGATTCAGATTACATTAACAAAATAAAGAAATGTATATCAGAAACTTTACTTGAATGTGATGAACTAGAGGACTACCAATATCTTTGGGAATTTTTAAAAATGAAAATGAGATCGGTTACGATAGAACATTCTGTAATAAAAGCAAAGCAGAAAAAAGAAAAAACAAAGTCCTTGGAGCGTGAATTACTGCAATTAGAACAAGAATTTCAAAGATCACCCAACGAAAATCTTGCAGAACTTATTCGGGCAAAAAATTGTGATATTGAAAACGAAAGGAGAATTGATTTAGAATCTTCTATATTCAGATCAAAAGCGGAATGGTATGAACATGGCGAAAGAAATTCGGAGTTCTTTTGCAACCTAGAAAAGAAAAAATATGTGAATAAAACAATTTATGAATTATTTAGTGAAGATGGGAATTCTATTGAAGATCAGAAAGAAATACTAAAATCGCAAAAAATCTTTTTCGAAAATCTATATAAAACTTCAATTATTGAAACAGATGAGGAAGATTTAAGTGATCCTTTCTTTGATGAAATAAATAAACTTTCTGATGATGATAAGATTATTTGTGAGGGAGAAATGACACTCCAAGAATGTGGAAAAGCTCTATATAATATGTCCAATAAAAAATCCCCTGGATCAGATGGATTCACCACAGAATTTTACAAATTTTTTTGGAAAGAAATTGGTCGCATAGTAGTTAAATCTTTAAATAATGGTTATCAAAAAGGTCATTTATCTGAATTTCAATCTCAAGGAATTATAACATGTTTGCCAAAGGAATCAAAAGACAGAAGGTACATCAAAAATTGGAGACCCATATCATTATTAAACGTCGATTATACGATAGGAGCAAGTACAATAGCTAATCGGTTTAAGAAAGTTTTACCATCAATCATAAGTGATACGCAAAAAGGTTTTTTAAAAGACAGATTTATTGGAGAGAATATACGATTACTTTATGATTTTATAGAATATATCAATAAAACTAAAAGAAATGGACTTTTAATACTTTTGGACTTCGAAAAAGCCTTTGATTCGATAGAATGGAATTTCATAAATAAAGCTCTAAAAATTTTCAATTTTGGCGATTCTGTACGAAGATGGTTTTCAGTTCTTTACAAAAAATCTAAAAGTTGTATTATAAATAATGGATATCTCTCAGATTTTTTTCAATTAGAAAGAGGTTGTCGTCAAGGTGATCCGCTAGCCCCTTACATATTTATTTTATCTGTAGAGATACTAAGTAATAGAATTAAGAAGACAAAAGATATTAAGGGTATTTCATTTGGAAATATAAACTTTGTTATTAACCAATATGCCGACGATACTTTTCTACTGCTTGATGGAAGCGAGAGCTCACTAAAGGTTGCTATGAAATTAATTAGTGATTTTGGAAATTTGTCAGGTTTAAGGTTAAATATAAGTAAATCAAGAGCAGTTTGGTTAGGTGGTAAGTCAGGAAAAAATGATAAATTATGCGACGATTTGGAAATAGTTTGGTCAACTGAACCATTTAAGTTATTAGGAATTACTTTTACATATGATTTAAAGAACATGATAGAACTTAACTATGACGCAAAAATTCAATCAATTAAAAATCTTCTTGGAAGCTGGATAAAACGAGATTTGACGCCCTTGGGAAAAATTACAATAATTAAAACATTGGCACTACCAAAACTTATCCATTTATTCTCAGCATTACCAAATCCATCTAAAAAGAAAATACTGGAAATAGAACAAATATTCTTTAAATTCATCTGGAATTATAAGCCGGACAAAATTAAGAGGAAAACAATAATCGGTTCGTATGAAAAGGGAGGTTTAAAAATGATTGATATTCATGCTTTTATAGATTATATTAAAATTGAATGGGTAAAGCGATACTTAGAAAATAAAAGTGGCATTTGGCAGCGCTTCTTATCTTTTATATTTAAAATACACACAGATACCAGTTCAGTTTGGTTTCTAGGAAGACAGAAATTACTAGAGTTACAAAAAAGGACAACGAATAAATTCTGGCAAGATGTAATTAACGCGGTGTGTAAACTCAAAATTCAACATTTGCAAATTCCTGAATACATACAACAAGACATCAGAAATTTCTGTTCCTTTGATGACTATAAATTCTATACAGATTGGAAAGAATCAGGTCTTGAAAATTTGAACGATCTTTTAGACGAACAAGGAAATTTCAAAGCATTTGACTCGATTAGCAGACAAACTCATTGTAAAAAATTGAAATATTTTCAAGTCATAAATAAAATTCCATACGATATAAAAGATAAGATAAAGAAATTTAAAATTGATAAAGAATCAATTGGACAATATGGTGATTACACAGTCATTGATAAGATTATCAAAAATAAAGATCTTAAATTTGTGTATGAAAAGCTAAAGGATATAGAATTTGTATATCCAAGATCAAGAGCAGAAAAATGGTCACATGATTTAAGTAATATAGATATCCAGAACTTTAAAGAATATTTTGCTTTACCTCATAAATGTACTTTAGATACTAAATTGATATATTTTCAATACAGAATTCTTTGTCGCTTTCTCACAACAAATACATTTCTACAGAAAATAGGTGAAATTAATTCATCTGAATGCACATTTTGCAAAGAAAATCCTGAAACATTACTACATTTATTTACTGCATGCAAAATAGTGATGCCAGTATGGAATAGTCTAAAATTATGGTTTGACGCAAATTATACTGGAAATGTTTCTGTAGATCCTGCAAGTATACTTTTAGGTAACCCAAACGGCACTGCTCTGGAAAATCATATAATTATGATATGTAAACAACATATTTACTCTAGTAAATTAAGGGAAGTAGCTCCATGTTTCAGGGTTGTTCTACAAAAAATTAAATTAACACAAAAAATTGAACTGCATAATTCAACATTAAGAGGTACATTGGAAAAGTATGAGAAGAAATGGAGATATTTAACCTAATTTTGCTTCTTCTTTTTTTTTTTAATATATAAAGTCTTAAAGTATTTAGAATAGTGGACTATATTTTTGCAATTCTTCTCAATATATATATTTTAACCTTTACTTTTGAATACACAAATATGAATCAAGCAAATAACTAGAACATTACAATGTTATATATGTTTTTGTTTGAATGAAATCCTAGCCAAAGCTAATACTGTTCTGTTTTTGTATGTGTTGAATGTGTTGTGAGAGAGTAGATGGTATTTGTTCTTGTCCATTATCACTTTTTTTTTATATGTTTTTTTTTTCTTTATTTACGTTTTGAATATGAGAGCGTGTACATGTTTTGAGTAGAAGATAGAATTGGTTTGTTTGTGGCGGGAGGGGGTTGTGATTTTTTTTTCTTTTTGTATTTGTTTCTGTTGTCTATGTATGTTTATTTGATTTTTTTTCTGTGAAAACCAATAAAAAGAATAAAAATAAAAAAAAATATTGTTTGTGGTAATCCCTGACAAAGAAAACTGACAATTGTTCTACTTTGCCCACAGTGTGGAGCAAACTTGCCCCCCCCCCCTCCCCCAAGAAATCAATATCTATTTCATACGTCAATTGTATACAAAGCCTACTATATCGTGCTCAGACTCATCAATAAAACGATGATCCGTGCACAATGTTGTATTTTGATGATTAATTTCATCCATCCGTATAAACTTCTTATTTAATTAGATTCAAGCATATTTCAAAAAAAAAAAAAAAACGGACATACCGACTCGTTATTTATTCAGAGTAAAATGATTTTGCGCGAGCGAGATTACCTCTTTCTTATCTGGTAAAAGCGGCAATTATTTTGTATGACAAAGACGGCAAGGTCGGGTAATATGTCGAACAGTAAGACGGATTAAAAACATAATTTAATGACATCTGATATAGCGTATTTCTATTTCCAATTTACCGTTACGCTGTAACTATATGACACGTGCCGGTCAACAGTTTACACGATCTAGCGATTATACATGTAGATGAAAACCTTTTCATGAACTACGTTATAGAATGGTCGTCTTTTGTTGGTCACTCGATAGACGTTGACAATGCAGTTATTTTAAATGTCCGATAGATTGACGTGCGCCGTAGAAGCCAGACACGTTCTCAGCTCAGGTAAATAATGCTTGCTGATGTTTAACACCTCGGGTTGTATACAGCCGGGGCTAATTAACCGGGACTGCGGCGCTTAAATCAATCAATTAACGCAAAGGGGTACACAAAATAGTTAATACATGAATTTTTAGGGGAAAAATATAGCATGGCGGCCGCAAAATATAGCGTGGTGCTAATCCCGATAGCGTGGCGGTAGATCTCGATAGCGTGGCGGGGCCGCCACGCTAAAACGGCCTGGGGAGAACACTGACATTCATTTATTTGTCATTTCAGTCTACAACATGACGTCAGTCAATTGTGACGTCATTCTCTATAAGTGATCAAGACTTTATAGAAAAGCGTTCTTATATATACGAAAAATCTGAATCTCTCATTAGACAATAGAATCTTTGAAATATAGACGTCGGATAGTCATGATAGTTATACAGAGAACTCCTGTTAATCTGATATAGTCAATTTGTTGGAAGATCATTATCAGATTAACAGGAGTATCAAATTATCAGGAGTTTGAAATTCCATGGAAATACAATAAAATAGGTCCCTTAATTGTACTAGAATGTATCTCAGACTTTATTATATGCATTAATTTAATTATATAAATACTTTTAAGCCATTTTGAAAAGTTTTAAAGGGTAAAATATCAATTTCAAGAATTTTGATATGATAATCCATTGAAAATTATGTCAATATCACTGGAAAAATATCATAGTAGACGGAAAATCCTATCAGATTAAGAGGAGTTCTTAAGATTTTTGATAATTTCTATCAGATTAAGTGGAGAAAATTACATTGATTATATAGGAAATGGTTTTGTGTTTTGAAATCATATCAGATAAAGAGGAGTATTAAGAGGAGTATCAGATTATCAGGTATCAGATTAAGTGGAGTCCTCTGTATTCGTAAGTACAAAAGCACAAAATGTATATCAATCTCTTTCTCTTGTCATGATGATGCGCATGCGTCAGATTTATTGAGCAACAATTTCGCTTAGCGTTTACACGGCAGAATTTTTTGCGCAATAAAGTTATTGCGAAACAAATTGAAAATTTATTGCGCAATAAATTGTGTCTTGTGAACGCAAAATATATTTATTGCGCAACAAATTTACGTTTATTGCGCAATAAACTCTCCATGTAAAAGAGGCATTAGATGGGAAGTTTTCTATGTCTTTGTTAATTGTGGCTTGACGTCACCCATGTTTAGTATTAAATCTATGGAGAATATCAACGATGTCAGGCTAAAATTAACACAGAATTAAAAACATGTGTTTGTGTAACACGAATGCCCCTGTCAGCAAAATGGTCAGCATCTTTGTCAGCAAAACAGCTGTAATGAAAGTCTTGGTTACATGGAATACACATGTGAAATATATGAAAGTCCTATCACTTACCATGTTTGACACCAGTAAGCAGAGTACCTGATTTCGAGGGTGCATTGTATAAAGTGAGATAGATTGCCACATCCTTCAGCCGTTTTCCACTTTGATCTCAAGACAACATATTTTGGCCTAGAGATGCAACGATATACCGAAATACTGTACACAGCAATATTTACATTACAGCTCAGTACACGATACGCACATTTTCGTCTACTGGTCAGGTACATATAATCATCGGGCACATTTTATGGCCACTTAATTTATATCTCCTCATATTGTTGACGTAGGAATTTGATTTTTTTTTTACCATAGTTACATCTTTGAAAGATGAAATGGTATACAAAATTCAAAATAATTCCGTAAGGATGGTTTTCCATTAGCCAAAATTTACAAGAGTTACCTCCCATTGGCGGTCATATTGATGGCAAGCTAGCAAATTTTCTTTATAATTCAACCAATTTATAATCAAAATTTTACATGTATTACTACGCTCACAGTGTGAAACAAAATATAGTTTTTATGCTCCCGTAATCAAATATTTGCCGGGGCATATAGTTTTTGGTCTGTCCGGTTGTCTGTCTGTTTGTCTTGAGATCAAAGTGGAAAATGGCTGAAGTGTGGCCAGCTATCTAAGTTTATACAATGCACCCTCGAAATCAAGTACTCTGCTTACTGGTGTCAAACAGTTTCCAAACAGTAACAATTTCCGGACACTCGTCCTTTTCAAGTACTTTGGAAGAACTTATCTAAAAAAATTTGAGACAATTCAGTAGATTTTTAAATGGAAAAATTCAAATCATGAATCATCATAACAAAATTTTGCATCTAATTCTCCCTGTCATGCCTCCTTTCCACCCCTTTCTGTCCCATTTAATATCGCGCACAGGGGGAAGTTGCCAAGAAACATGCTTTATAAATCTAAATAATATTTGAAGTTTCAGTACTACTTCCAGAGTCATTTGTAGAAAAGAATGAAGAAAATAATATCCAAGATTCATCCTGTTTGGCCCAATCTTGCTTTAAAATAAGGTGTCCGGCAACTGTTCCGGTTTAGTGGCTTCTGGTAGCACAGGTAACGATAGTTCAGTACAAGTTCAAAGACTGAGCTATCGGGATGTCCCTTTAGCTCACTCGGGAATGAGTCATACTACAGCCGACAGTCGGGCTTTGAGTCCCGGACCAGGCATGCACCTGCAAACTACTTCATTAGCCACGAGGTGAACAATTGGTGTGTGTGAGATGGCCAGCCGGATCTGCAGGAGGCAGAACCTTGCCAGAGATTAGAGGGAAAAGGTCACCACACAGCGGGGTACACCCACGGCCCTCAACGACTGGAAGGAAGGGTGTAGTGGCTTCCGGTAGTGCAGGTACTGATAGTTCAGTACAAGTTCTAAGACCGAGCTATCGGGATGTCTCTTTAGCATGTTTTGCTCACTCGGGAACGAGTCGTACTAATGGTGTCAGAACAATTTCCGGACAGTAACAGTTTCCGGACAGTCGCCCATTTCAAGTACTTTGAAGGAACTTATTTTCAAAATTTTTTGACAATTTTGTAGATTTCTAAATTGAGAATTCAAATCATATAAACAAAATTTTGCATCTAATATGCTTTATCACACCATCTCTTCACACCTTTCTGCCCAGTTTAAAATCGCGCACAGGGGCAAGTTGCTGAGAACCATACTTTTTTAATCTACATCATTTGAAAAGTTTCCGTTCTATTTTCAAGATTATTTTTACATGTTTTACACAGTCATTTGTAGAAAAGATTGAAGAAAACAATACATGTGTAAATCTATAAATCATCCAGTTTGGGCTGAAATTGATCAAGATTGACAGCTTTAAATCAGGTGTGTTAGGCTGTTCTAGTGATTTTCGAAAAAAGGACCAAAATATAAGGTCATAAAATCGGTCTAGAAACCATATTCCGCTTGATAGATTTAATATTTTCTTTCAACATGAGTATTTGTGGGAAGGGTACATATCATTATTTGAGAAATATTTTCCATTAAAGGACAGAGGATTGTTATGCTAAAAAAACCTTCAACATCGTCCAGAAACTGTTCTGACACTAGTATGGCCCGAGCAGCCAGGGTTCGAGTCCAGACCAGGCACCTCAACTAATTTATGAAAAAAAACCTTAAATATTGGGTCATTAAATCGGTGTTAGAAACCATATTTCTAGATAGATTTATCACTTTCTTTCAATATGTGCATCTGTGGGAAAGGCACAACATGCAACATTATTTGAGAGAAATTAGAATATTTTCCACCAAAGAACAGAGGAGTTATCGCTGAAAACCCTTCAAAATCGTCCGGAAACTGTTCCGACAATATAGTCAGGGTGCGCAATCCCTTCTGTACTTATGAAAAAATAGCATAATAATGGTATATACATAAATTTTATGAAAGTATACTGAAGAATGATTTATTGTGATTTTTAGAGATAAACTACCTCTGCTGCAATCGGTTGGGGGAAAAGATACAAAGCAAGTGCAACCCATGCTGAAAAAGCTATGTCCGCAACATATGACGTTTTTCTGTCGTGTAAACCCGCAGCAAATCCTACAACAAGGAGAAGAGCTCGGAAACCTTCGTACACGCTAATCATCTTGACCTTTTTGTTTGGTGGAAATTCGGAAATTCAAACTGACGCTATGAGGTCCTTTCTAATTTATGGACCTACACCGTTTTGGGGTTTTCCGGATATGCGTAAGGTTTTATCAGAGTAATTATACCCCCCCCCCCCCCCCCCGCAAACGAAGTTTTTTTTTGGGGGGGGGGTACATAGGAAACATCTTGTCCGTCTGTACATCAATCCGTCTGTCCATCCCATGCGCGGATCCAAAGGGAGGACCGGGGGTCTGGACCCCCCCCCCCCCGGAGATTTTCGGAAATGGGGTCCAGCTTTGGCCCATTTCTAATTGAAATTAATGCAGAAAAAGGCTTTGAAACCTAAAATTTCGGCTCGCTGCGCTCGCAATTTACAAATACACAATTATTTTTTTGCAAAATTCCTGAATCATTTCCAATTTTTTATACTAAATTATTTAGTCAGACTATAACTGTTTTGGGTCTCATGATCTCGTATTTTCAACAGTCCCTTACTTCATAGGATGTAACCTTCCTCATCTTTTTCAAGGTTTTGTCATTTTAAGATGTCAGATTATTTGAGAAAATGACAATATTTATTCTCCTGAAATAAAGACAAAATGTGAATTAATCAAAATTTTCGCGGCTCGCTCCGCTCGCCAATATAAGGAGTAAAATATTCAATGTCATATATAATCAACTCGATCAAATCAAGACCAATTGATATTTCTTATCTAAAAAAATCAGACTCGCTTCGCTTGCCAATTCTTTATAAAAATAAACGTAAAAGAAAACCTAAAAATTAATACCCCCCCCCCCCCTAAAAAAATCAATCCTTAATGCACATGTTGCCCCCTCCCTATGATGTGTACCGAAATATACATACATGGTAAGTAGACTTCGTATAATTTTGGACCCCCTCTGACCAAAAATGCTGGATCCGCGCATGCATCCGTCTGGTTAAGAAGTTCTTAAAGCAGATAACTCTTCAAGTATAATTAAGTGATAGGATTTTAATTCATAATTTCATACATACATTCACCATAATAAGTACTACATTTTGATACCAAGACATATGACCTAGTGACCTTGACCTTTGACCTTATAGTTATAATTTGGTTATGAAGTTCTTAAAGGCCGACGGGGGACTATATAAGGGGACAGGTAAATTTTTTTGTCATTTCCTCACTGACCACTATAGGGTTAACATCTCTAATTGGTATCTGATTGGTTCCCTTTAATCCTTTTACCCCTATCAATTTTTGATTGACAGCTTAAAACAGATGAGACTCGGGTATCTCATTAGCATAATAAAGGATTACCTGTCGGTGTGTCTTTGATGTAACACGCCGCTCGCAGACGGCGGTGTCTGCAAAGACGGTATGCCACGCCTATCTTTCTGATGTCACTCAGGTATTAACTATTAACGACCGGGTGGTTCCCAACGTCGGCCTTTAAAGCATATTTTTTTTTCACATATAAGTGATAGGGCTTTAATATTTCATACATACATTCACCACAACAACAGTGGCGGATCCAGCGCTCCTTTGCCGGGGGGTCAAGGGACGAATTTTGCCGATTTTGACTGAAAATGGGCTAAAATATACCTGTTTTTGGAAAATTTTGGGTCAGTGCCGGGGGGGGGGCGCCCCTCCGCACCCCCCTGAATCCGTCACTGAACGAGTACTACATTTTGATACCAAGACATTTGACCTTGTGACCTTGACTTTGAACTCTGACCTTATCGTCATATTTTGGTTAAGATGTTCTTAAAGTGAATATCTCTTCAAGTATAAGTGATAAGGCTTTAATATTTCATACAGACATTCTGATTCATCATAACAAGTTTTACTCCAAGACATTTGACCTTGTGGTGTTGACCTTGACCTTTTACCTACTTTTGAACTATAAGAGATTATATAGGGCTTTGATATTTCATACATATATGTTCCTCATTTGATATCACGACTTTTGACCTAGTGACCTTGATATTGACCTTTGACCTACTTTTAAACTGTAAGTGATAGGGCTTTGATATTTCACATATCTATTCCTCATGGCGAAAGCTTTCATTTCATACCATGACTTTTGGATTTTTATAAAATCTCCGTTATAATCATGTTAATTACTACATTTGCGCGTCCGCGGCCTGTACAGAAATATTTCAATGGTAAACTAAGCAAAATTATCGATTATGATTACCTTTAAATTCACAATGTTCCACAATATTTTTTGGAACAAAAACATTCGTTGTTCTTATTCCTGGACCCACAAAGGGTAAATTCTGAGTGAATTTGCCTTGTCCGGTACGCAAGGCTACATTTATGATGTAGGAAAATACTGTTAAGAAATATATCAACAGTGTCCGTTTTACTCTCAATTGAATACCCAAAGTAATATTTTTATATAAGAACTAAACTTTTCCCATATGAGGGGGGGGGGGGGGTGGTGGACAGGGGGTACCACTCTCCCCCTCCCTTCTCCCTCCCCCCCCCCCCCCTTCCTCCCTCCTCCCTTTTCAATCAAAATTCCCCGTGCTTATTAAAGGAAATATATGTATGACAATTAATGCACTAAACTGACATACTTATCCCATTGTATATTCGAGTAAATAGAAAAAGGCCTTAAAAACTTCTAAATCACACGGAGGACATGCGGAATTTTTTTGGGATGTATACATATGTAGTACTGCAGTATTGCGTGTAATAATTTGATTTAGAGGAAACAGTGATAGCAAAATTTTGCTTTCAATGAAATCTTAAACTACAGGGATAATATAGGAAAATTTGAGTTATATATGAGGAAAATAAGGCACATCCAAAATATAGGGAAATATACATGGCTGCTTTGAAGAATGCCTGCAAACTAAATATCAGGTACATAAACTTTTTAAAGTGGAGGGAGGGTGTATGGGGGGTCATGACAAATGTTTAAACTTAAAAGTGTAAATTGGTGCAATAGTGAAGTGATTTGGGTTATTTCCTTTTTTCTAAACCTTGAAAAAATATACCTGTTTAGATGAAAAACTAAGGTGAGCGAAGCGAGCCTGAACTATTTGAAAAATGAATTGAAAATTGTGGCGAGCGAATTAAGGGAGCCCGAAAATTGTTAAGGTATATAAAGATGAATACATGGTAATTTGTCAAATTTAGATTATGTACATGGACGCATAAGAGCAAGGATTATTTATATTTTAAGTAATTTCCAATTTTTTTTTGTTACTGTTACCCTCCCTGAATCATATCTCTTTCTCCACCCTCCCACCCCCTCTCTCCCTCCTCCCGCCCCTTTCACTCCCTCCCTTTGACCCTGTCCACCCCCTCATATGAGAAATGTTGTTTTTTAAAATAAGAAATATTCTGATGTCTGTTTGATGATGAACAGATACGTTACCACATTTCAAGCTGCTGAAATATTAGACAATAATAACATATTATAAATATTCGAGTGGAAAATAAAGTGCATACATGGGTACTATCAGCAAACAAAGTCCCTCAATCAATCTAGCGAACGATAATTTATCTGTTTCATCGGGAGTATTTTACTGGTTTGACTTCAAATTTTCAAATAACGTACTAAATCAAAAAGGTTAATTATACTTCAAAAGATTTCTAATGCTTAGTTCAATGCCACAAGACAAAAAATTATACTCTGAATAATTACATTTGTTTCTTCAGTTGTGACAGACGGAATGGAAAACGTGGCCGGTCCGGGAATCGAACCCGAGACCTTCTGCGTACAGGGCAGACGCTCCTACCGACTTAGCTAACCGGGCACGAGACCCGAAGCTTCACACTCCACCCCGCCAAATTTTGGTTTCCCAAAGTTGTTAACCGGAAACCTCGCAAAGATAGACAAATAAATTCCCTGGTTCTTCCCCATAGTTGCTTAAACCACACGTAACTCATGAGGTTCACTCTCACGGTACCAAATACTGGCGCAAGTGTGTTTACAAACAAATTGCCTTAATTCTTTTTGTAAATTGAAGTTATAAATATGACATACAGTTAGATTTATGACCCACATCAAGAACAGCTATATAATATGTACAAGGATATCAAAATAATTTGTTCATACGAAAAACAGTCCGTGCTCTGCTGGCTTTAGCAAACACGTACTCATGATGCATTTACTCGAATTATAAGCAACTTCCAGGTAACAATAAGTAGCGGATTCAGGGGGGGGGGTGCGAAGGGGGCGTCTGCCCCGGCACTGACCCAAAAGTTAAAAAAACCCTATATTTTGGCCCATTTTCGGTAAAAATCGATAAAACTAGCCCCTTGACACCCCCCCCCCCTGACTAAGGGGCGCTGGATCAGCCACTGACAATTACATGTAAGACATGGTCAGGGTCCTATCGTCTCGGTTGAAACTTAAGAATTACCGTATATAAGGCTGTTTGGTGTATGAATATAGGATAATCATGGAGTCCCGTCATTTCCCATGCATGGTTAGGTAGAGTGTTATGCTTGAAAAGATGCTGGTGGTACAATGCTGTAGATAAGTCCAGTACCGAGCATGGTGTTCTTTTAATGACACAAATTAAGAATGATGGTCTTGTAACACAGTACAGCTAATACAAATCACAGGTGCTTGCAGATATGATCGTTCCCCCTTCCCATTTTCTTTCTCATATTCATGGCTGAAAATGACTGTGAAATAAAGAAAAGGGAAAACCTTTCTCCCTTTTTCTTTACTTCACGGTCTTTTTCAGCCATGAATATGAGAAAGAAAATGGGGAGGGGGACGATTATCATCGTCATATCAGATTATCTGCAGGAACCTGTGATACAAATGGTCATGCATAGATGCACCTTTCCCATAATCTTCAAAGACCTTTATCTTTTTGTAACAATGGGGTATTCCTTAGGTAAAAAAACAATCAATTTGTGAAGTCTCATCATTATTGTTCAAAAATTTGGGTTATCATTTGAAATGGATGCTGCTTTCAAGATATGGCAACTTTGACCTTGACCTTTAACCTTTTGAGCTAAATATCAATATAAGCAATTGTCCTTTCCTATCATGGAAATCTGTGTGAAATTACATCATAGTAGCTGTTCAAGAATTACTTGAGTTATGTTGAGGAATTGCTGTTTTCCATAAATAGCAAGACTGACCTTGACATTTGATCAAAAATTCAACAGGGCTCCTCCTTAGGTCATAAGCAAATTCTGTTTTATCACAGTTGGTCATTGAAATTATTTCATTGATGGCATGGATAACCTGTTTTCTATCGTGCCAAGTTTGACCTTGACCTTTAATCACTTGACCTTGAAACTTATTGTGTGAAGTTTTGGCGATGCATGTCAATATATTACTCGAGTAAGGGTGCAGAAACACTGTTTTCCATGCATGGAAAGTTTCGAAATATTGGCCATTAATACATAAATGTATGTATTCAGATATTTCTTTTTAATATTTTCCCCTTTATCCTGTGTCATTGTCCATTCTGTTAAAATCTACATAGGGGTAAAAAGTTACAAACTGGACAGAATTCATGAACAGACAAACAGATAGAAAGACAAAATTCATGTGACTCCTGCAACCCCCCCCCCCCCCCCTCCACTCCTCTGTTCAACAAAATAAAGTTTGCAGAGGACATAAAATTTTCATACTGATTTGCTCAGAAGTTCAACAAACAGGGTTGCCAGCACTCTATCTCTTGGTGATCAAAATTCCCTAACCAATTCTTGTTTTTTCACTGACCAAAAGCACCAAATATTTAAACAGCCTCCTGACCTCCCCATAAGCCCTTTTTTTCTGGTTGTTTTAAGTTTATTTTTCAATATCTTAATAAATCAACATGAAATGCAATGTAAGCCATAGTTTTCTTACTGTTTGGTGATCAGCTTCGATAAAGTTTAATTCTTAATCAAAAATTTTCAGCTCTGAAATTATTCTTTGCTGGCTTTTCCCTGACTTTTATGGATTTTCATTTTCACTGACAAAATTCTCAAATTCCCTGACCTTGAAAAAAAAGGCTTTTCGAGACTGCTGGCAACCCAGAACAAAGAAAATAGTATATGCAATGGACTTATTATTTGTTTTCTGTTTAATCACAATGATTTATTAATATTACATAATTATAAAGGTAATAAATAACAATGCAATTTATACATGTACATGTATAGTCATCCTTACAAAACCTACAGAAAAACAATGTGATACCGGTATAAACAACCAAAATAGAAACATAAAATAAACTCATCTAGAAAATGGAATGCACATCATACTCCAATTATGCAGATCATGGTCCAAATATCTAAAGCTTTTGAAATTAACACATGACGTTAGTGACTATTGTATGCATAGTGACTAGATTTCAATCTGATTTACATTCGTCCATAAAAATACAACATTTTAAAGATAAATGTAAATATTGAATATATTACATAATTGAGAAAAAATTCATCATTATCAAAATTCAATGACAACAGTGAATAACCAATACCAAAAATCAATTATTATTTCAAATCACAGAACTTCATAAAAGTATTTCATATTTTGTATAATTATCATAATACACATTGTATTAATTTTCCTGAAATATTGTAAAGTTTAATGTATGTAATATAAAATGTTTTATGATAGTAAAAGTAAATTTTTAAGAGCTTTTCTAACAATATACCTACATAAAAAGAAAAATAAAATTTAAAATAAAAAACATAGTAAATTAGTTTACAGATATGCATGTACATGCACGACTGCACGTAGCTATCCAAGAACAAAATCTCATGAATAATTGCATCTATTTCTTAAAAATTAGAAATGTATTTTCAGATAATAAATATTTATTCTAAATTGTCAGTTTTCCTAATATTTATGAAATTCTAGTCCAAAAAAGGTAATATGCTACAATTTAAACTAGAAAATATAATAAACCAAACTGTGTCTTAATTAATATTGCATTTTAATTCAATAGGGAAGCCATACTCCAACTTAGGCATGTGTGCATATTTTGAACGTGGCTATTTTCAATGGGGGAAAATTTTGCGATTATAAGATCAAGACGTTATGTAAAATGTCTTTCCCATCGTAAGAATTAAGCGGGGATATTTTTGAGCGGGGGAAATTTTCGCATATTCCTCAAATCCTGAAAAACACGGAAATTACCCCCCCCCCCCTAAAATTTTCACGTTTACAGTATATAGGATTATCTTTACACATAGCAAGCATGTAATCAATGCCAATAGTAAATTTTATACCTTTTGTATAATCTATGGATCCATATTTTTCAAAAGAAAATCATAAGTTCAAATTACAGGCAAAACACAAAGGTTAAACAGGTATGTCAGTTAAGAAATTTGGTTTGTTTTTCAATGCCCACAACCTTTAGTTACAATGGCTATAAAAACAGTTACATGTACAACAGTGCATCAACTTTTACGGTTGACATTGAACTTAATGAAAACATCAAAACATCATCCTGAAAACCATGTAAATGCCCAAAAAACCACATTAAATCATCCTATATTTTAAAGTCACTGTTTTCCATAAAAACCAATGCACATGCATGTATTCTTCTATTGTACACTTATGAATACATTGTTCAGTTATTAGCATTTTGATAACGTGGCACTCTGATTTTTAAGTCTTCACATAAATCATTATCCATATACATGATCAACATTTTTCATTTTCTTTCTACAGTCAAACCAGTCTTAACGGATCCCGCACACTAATAGAGTACTTCCGGTTAAAATTTATGCATATTTTCATATTTTCCCGACAAATGCCGATGATTTCATAATCGGGAATCTTCGGGGTGACAGAGTAGATCATGGTATGAGAAGTGTAATCTCTAATTTTAGCTAGAATAGTATGTATAGAATTCTTTTTGAAGAGAATGAAAAGTCTTATCTCTGGCATTTATTATTGAAAATGCATTATTAGGAGATGGATTAGTACAAGTAATTTCATTCCTTGTTTCCAGATCCTGTCTTTATACATGTATCTTGTAATTTACCATATATGTGATCTTCAAATAAATACAGTTTAAACTAAACTAAAATGCATTAGGGGTTGAATACCTTAAAGTGACCCTCATTTCAGTGACTTCCTGCATTATCATGTCAAATTATGACCTTT